>CM035845.1:157018729-157358729 GCA_020510985.1 Pholidichthys leucotaenia
AGGAGTGTTTGGACTTAATGGACAACTTCTTTATTGACCAGTCCAACATCACGGCGCAAAAACATAGGTTCTAGACTGCCGACAACAAGCTGGTGAGTCCACCCAACGTTTCCTAATGGAACTCCGTAGCCTAGCAAGCATGTGCGCCTTCAGGCCTATTGAGGAAGCGCTAGTCCGTGACAAACTAGCACACGGTATGAGCAACAAGTGGCTCAAAGAGAAGCTAATGCTAACTACAGACGTCTTCACACTGAAGCGTGATTGAATTGACCAACTAGATAGAATCCGCTACCCAGCTAGGTCTACAAGTACTAGTTAAAGAGAACCTTGCCACCCAAGCTTCTCCTCCACGTCAAGCTGCTAGCAGCACAGCTAATTCCACAACAGGCGGCAACGGGAGCTCGGGGACTGTGTGGTGACTGTAGCTATCCTTGTCACCGGGAGGACACGTTCACTTGCCCCGCCAGAGGGAAGAAGTGCTACAGCTGGGGCCGTTCTAATCACTGGGCCAGGGTCTGCACCACTGCCAAAAAATCAGTGGCTTCAGAGCTCGAAGGCATGACGTTGGTGTGTGTGGGGGGGCGCTAAAAAGGGGCCATTAAAGTGGTACATCTTGCAACTTGAGGAAGTCGTTGTGCCGCTTATGGTGGACTCGGGCGCTGGTAAATCCGTACTGAGCATGGCCACACTGAAAAGACTTTTCCCGGGCAAAGCCATTAAGGCAGGGGCGGTGAAAATGTTTGGGTACGGTCACACTAAAATCCACATGGTGGGCACAGACAGCTTCTCGGTAACGTGGGTCAAGGACTATTCCCGCATTTACCTTCCAGGTTTCACGTCAGGGGGCAGACTTGTTGGGAATTGATCTGCTGGGCGAGTTAGGATTCTCCATCACGGACCCAGCGGGCTCAATGGTGCTGACGGTGTCCCCTGAGTGGCATGCCCGCTGGCCGGCATTGTTCGTGGGCCTAGGATGTATTAAAGCGTTCAACCACCGCCCGCTCATTGACCCAGGCATGACGCCCAAGATCCAACCATTACGGCGGCTCCCCCATGCTCTGCGGGACAACGTCATGGCAGAACTGAATAAACTGCTTAAAGCCGGCATCATCGAGAAAGTGGATACCTCGCCGTGGATTTCGAATATCATGGTGGCCAAGAAGAAGATGGGCAGCAATCGGCCATGCATTGACCTCAGGATGGCTAATAAAGCGATCATCCCGGACAAATACCCGCTCTCCACGATGGAGGAACTCACTGCAATGTTCAGCGGCACAAGGGTGTTCACGAAGCTGGATCTCCACCAGGGTTATCTGCAGGTGAGCCTCCACCCAGCCAGGGACCTGACGGCGTTCATGACCCACATGGATGTTTTCAGGTACACCCGCATGCCTTTTGGTCTGAGCTCAGCACCAAGTTGTTTTCAAAAAATTATGTCTACAATTCTTGCCGGCCTCAGAGGTGTAGTGGTGTACCTGGACGACATTGTGGTCCACGGAGCGTCGCAGGGAGAACACGACAGTCGTTTGAGACGAGTGATGGAGGTGCTGCTAGAGCATGGGGTCACATTGAACGAGGAAAAGTGCATCTTCGCGGGGGATTCCATTGAGTTTGTGGGATTTCGGCTGGCCTGAGCCCCCTGCACTCGAACGTGGAGGCGGTCCTGCGTCTCCCCGACCCCATGACACCTGCACAAATCTCCTCGTTCCTGGGCATGGTGAACTTGCACGGGCGTTTCATTCCCCATTATTCAGAGACTATCGAACCCCTCCGAGCCCTTCTGAGGCAGGACACGCCATGGCAGTGAACTCCGGCCTGCTCTGCAGCGGTTGCTAGGCTGAAGTCCCAGCTCCCCTCCAGTGTTGGCCCACTTTGATCCAAAATGGCTGACTTTTGTGACTTGTGATGCATCTGGTTCGGTGGTGGGGGCAGTTCAAGTGCAAAACGGTACCGAGCGCCCAGTGGCGTTCGCGTCAAGGTCCCTTTCAGCGGCTGTACAGAAATACGCCGTGGGTGAGAGAGAGGTGCTCGCTTGTGTCTGGGCATGCAAACAGTGGCACAATTACCTTTATGGATGCCATTTCACCCTGAGAATGGACCACCGGGCACTGACGACACTGCTGGAAATGATGGGCTCGGGACACAGGTCCCTACAGATCCACAGGTGGACTATGCAGCTGTGGGCCTACAATTTCACTACCCACTTCACCCCTGGAAAAGAGAACATGGTGGTGGATCTCCTGTCCTGTGCCACAGCCAACACCGTACAAACGGACGACAACAATCCCATGGAGGCGGATCTGGTCAACGCGCTGCATGGACCCTTCCGGGACATGGTGTCCCTCCAGGAGCTCCCAGCAGAGTCGGAATGGGACCCCACATTGTCACAACTGTTTTCGGTCATCAGGGAGGGTTGGCCCACAGAAGTACAGGGTGATCTGGCACCTTTTCACCGGTTTAGAGATGAACTGAGTTGCTGGAACGGTGTGTGTGTGCGGCAAGGGGGCACTGCTCATTAATTCCGGTGTCTCTGAGATTGCGAGTTCTGGCAATGTTCCACGAGGGTCACCTGGGTGTGGTCAGAATGAAGCAGCATTGCAGGGATTCAGTTTGGTGGCCTGGTATCGATAAGGACATTGAAACTATGGTAAAGAACTGTGTTCCGTGGAAAGACCGGCAGCCCCCCAATTACCGTACCCAGAGGGCCCTTGGAAGCACATCCAATTGGACATTTGCGGCAAACTACACACGGCTCCTCCAAACAGCCGTTTTTTGCTAGTGGTCTACGATCTGTTCTCCAAATGGCCGGAGGTGTTACCCACTAACTCGGTCATGACGGATGTGGTCACGGGTTTCCTTTCATCGATGTTTGCCAGATGGGGGGTCCTGAATGCCATCACAACAGACAATGGCTCACAGTTCACCTCTGGGGGGTTTGAGGAGTTTTTGGGTGATAGGGGCGTGGAGCACATCAGAACTGCGTTCTACCACCCCCAAGCCAATGGGGGCGTGGAACGTTTCAACAAGACTCTGAAAAATAGTCTGAGAGCCCATTTGGCAGACTGCTTCACATTCCCTGACACCCTCCAGAATACGCTCCTCCACTACAGGGCAATGGCCCATGCCACGACAGGGTGCTCCCCGGCAAAACTCATGCTGGGGCGTGAATTCCATCTGGGTCCTCTGGACCAGCTAAGGCCCCCCACAACCTCCCCTTCGGAGGACACAGGGTCCCCCACAAGACCGGGTCGTTGCCCAGCAGCAGAAAATGAAGTGACGTTTTGACAGGAAGCACAGGGCAAAGGCCCATGGACTCGATGTGTCGGACCGGGTCTGGATTAAGCATCCCAACCGCATGCATAAACTGCAGCCTTTCTGGATGGGGCCCCTACAGATCTTGAGGCAGTTGGGCCAGGACATGTTCGAGCTCTCAGACGGGTCACGGTGGCATTCCAGCCGACTCAAGAAGTCGTTGCCAGCCCAGGGTCCAGGAGCTGCGGCGGATTAGACTGATGAGGGTTGGGACTTATCTGATGGAGGTGTTGGGGACTCTCAGGTGCGGCCGACGGAGCCTGGAGCAGGTCCTCCTCTGGTGAGGCGCTCGGCTAGGACGAGTCAGAGGCCCAGATACCTCAATGACTTTGTAGTACAAGTAGCCTTAGCTGAAGCATGTTGGGCATGGGCGGCAAAATAATCCGCCCCAACACGGGAGAATATCCTGGCAGTCTACACAGGTGCCCATTTAGCTTACTTGCCCTGTTGTTCTATGTGTGTTAAAAAAACAAAAAAACAATATGTAAAAAAAAAAGAAGAAACATTCAACATGTATATTGCATGCGTTCTGTGGGGCTCTTTCATGTTAACGTTAATGGGGGGGGGGCTTGTTTTCTGTAGTGCCTTTCACGTTTTGTAAAGGGGGGGTGATATAGGGATTTGGCCCTTGGGGCTTGCCATAGCTGACGCCAGGCAGTCGACGTGGTGATGTCAGGCGGGCTACGGCCAGTATGTCTATTCTGTGTTGATCTCAATAAAGGTCAGTTCATTACTCTGTACAACATGGCTCATGTCTCCTGTTATTACCTCCGCCAAGGAGGTAATGTTTTTACCGGTGTTTGTCTGTCTGTCTGTTGCCAACATAACTCAAAAAGTTATGAACGGATTTTGATGAAATTTTCAAGAAAGGTGTGTAATGGCACGGGGAACAGATGATTAGATTTCAGTGATGATCTGAGAGTGCATACCTCCACCAAGGGCTTTTTTGTATTTGTGCAGCGGGATTACACAAAAACTACTGGATGGATTTAGATGAAATTTTCACCACAGGTGGTTCTTGGCCTACAGAGGAACCCATTACATTTTGGTGATGATCTGGGAATGCATACCTCAGCCAAGGCTCTTCTCACAGTGTGTCACCCACAATACTCCAAAACTAATGGGCAGACTTTGATGCAATTTTCACCACAAGTGGCTCTAGGCCTACACACAAACCCATTACATTTTGGAGGTGATCCATGAGAGATTGAAGGAGCCTTGGTGGAGGTATGCGCTCTCTGAGTGCTTTTCTAGTTAAGACATAACATTCTCCTGTAAAACTTTCCATTTTTAGGATTTAAGTTGTAGATTTTAGAATTTTAGAGCTATTTATTTGGAGTCAAAAACACATTTAGTATTCCCTTGTATTATTACGATTAAATTATTAAGTTTTATTTGAAATGGGCAAAGAATTTATTTGATTTTTTTTTTTGTTTAAAATAATACAGAACTAAAAGCAGCTAAAACATCTGCTTAATCAAATAATGTGTAAAAGCAAATGATATTAACCTGCTGGAGACAGCTGTAGTCTTCTTAAAGAATGTCCATGAAAAGTTGACAGTTAAAACACATTTTCAGATAAATTTGTCCATATTACTTGTCACATTTCTCTTCAATTTCTTTTATTAAAAGATGTCTGAAGTAAATTCATGGGTCATTGCAAACACTTGGCTTTAAAAGTATCAAGCTGTCACATAGTGAGAGGAATAAAATCCTGGAAAAAAAAAATGCATCGAGAATCATTTTAGAATAAAATCAGAGACCCTAAATCATAATTGTATCGTGAGGTGCCTAAAGATCCCCAGCCCTAATTTGGACCTCAGCTGGGGGGGAGGACTGACTTATCGGGCCTCTTGCACTTTTAGTTGGTGACCCCTGATATAGGCTGATGTGCCTTCCTTTGACAAAATAAAGAGTAAAGAGAAATCATACATATGTAGTCAGTAATTACATAGTTAATAATAATAATAATGCATCAGATTTATATAGCGCTTTATCATAGACACTCAAAGACGCTTTACAAGTAGATACATTATTCATTCACTCCAAACAGACAATGGTAGTGGCAAGCTACTACTGTAGCCACAGCTGCCCTGGGGCAGGCTGATGGAAACGTGGCTGCCAATCCGCGCCAACGGCCTCTCTGGCCACCACCGAACATTTATACACATTCATACCCAGTGTTATGGGCACTGGAGGCAATGCGGGTGAAGTGTCTTGCCCAGGGACACAACAGCAGGATATCTGGGGAGAGCGGGATTCGAACTGCCAACCATCGGGTTATTAGACGACCTGCTCTACCTCCTGAGCCACTGCCGCCCATAGTTATCTGTGTGAAGCTCTGAAATGGCATCACCATCATGTGATTCCATATTTCATGACCGTTGAGGGGTAAAATGTTTAAGATCTTACTCTGTGTTATATCGCTCTCTGCTGGTGGATTAATGCAATTATAAAACCAACAACTGCAAGCCTGTTAAAAAGTCAGAATATTGTGAAAAATTATTTTTTTACAATATTCTGACTTACATGTCACAATGTAATTTCAAAACTAAATTCATGTATTTTTTAAATAATTTAAAGTTAGAGTTGTTTAATGATTTAATGCGTCAAAAATTTTTTAGCAGAGGCCTGCAGTCCATTCATTTCTATTAAAAAAAGTTGCACATTTGAGAAAAAGAGGCACGATTAAGAAGAAAAAAGTTGCGTATTACTAATGCTGTCAGACCAGTTTAATGTTATTATACAAAAGTGTCTGTTGCCATTGTACAGGAAACAATTTTTAGATTGCAACTTTTACTTTACTTTTCTTTTTCCTTTTTTTGTAAAGTGCCTTGAGATAACTTGTGTTGTTATTTGGCGCTATATAAATAAAATGAATTGAATTGAATGTTGAATGTCAAATATTTTTACCTCCACCAGGAAGGTTATGTAATCGGGGTGATTTATCTGTTTGTCCATCTGTCTGTCTGTTAACAGGATTACACAAAAACTACTGGATGGATTTCGATGAAATTTTCACCAGAGGTGGTCTTTGGGATAGAGGGGAACACATAACATTTTGGTGATGATCCGAGAATGCATACCTCCACCAAGGCTCTTATCTTCTCACGCTGTGTTCGAAAGATTACTCCCAAAACAAACCCATTACATTTTAGAGGTGATCCATGAGGAACGGAAGGAGCCTTGGCGGAGGTATGCACTCTCTGAGTGCTTTTCTAGTGTCTTCATGCTAACAGGAGAAAAAGTTCCTGCCAGTAGTTGGTACAAGTTAACTCCTGCTCCCTATTAGTTTTATTTTTTGTTTAGAGATTCTCCCTCCACACACACGCACATACATTATAGTTAAATGCATGTAAAGCACTAAATATGGAAATACTCAAGCCTTCACATTAAAAATTCACCCAGCTTGACTTGTGAATTTTAGAATGTTTGTGTAGGTTGCGTTTAATAGGCAGTCCCACAACTTTGAATTATGGGTGTTTCTCGAGAAAAAACATCATGTTGGCATGAGACGATGTTGTCCATTTGAAATTATGTTTTAATGAAAGCACCAAGGTGCTGATGCCTCGGTGCCTGTGGCATGGTAGCATGGAGGGTTGTAAAAAAAAAAAACTCACACTGCCACTTCTAGTGGGTGGGAATAGTTATTACAATAGCTTTTTTCACAGCTACATTGATGGCAAAGGCGAGTTAAATTTGTGTTTATTTTGAAAACAAGGCCTTATCTGGAAATAGTGGCAAATTAAAAGTCAAGAAAATATATAGAGAATGACTAGAAAATAGTTGCTCAAAGCAGAAAAAAAACATGTTTGGTGGGCACGCCCCCTTATGCTTCTGCATTGAAACCATGGTGTACCCAATGCAGTAGCTACATCGTACCCCACTACTTGCAGCAATGTAACTAAGCATTGTGGCAATGCAAATTGCAAGAGCTGTGATTGGTCCGCTCTGCCAACTCCTACACATTTCCTGGTTCATGCTTTAAAATTTTGTTTTACTTACATTTTTATTAGAAATTTATGTATATATTCATTTCTTTTATGAATAAGCTGAATAATAAAATATTGTGGAGATGCATATTGTGGGGGAATCTGCAGACAGCGTCTCAGTCAGGAGGCAGTGATTAAACAGAGAACTAGAAAAGCACTCGGAGAACGCAGACCTCCGCCAAGCGGCACAGTTCCCCCCATACAGTGTTTGTGTGTACGTTTTCAGATTCCCTGAGCATGAAAAGATATGACTAGCAATTGGATTCACAATGATTATTTGTTTATTTGACATGGACAGTGCAATAAACAGACAATTAATGAATGACAATCAATGTGATAGTGATAGGATTAGTGGTTGAGTAGTGTGAAATGGGGCTATAAGGGACGGCGGGTTAATAAGGGACACTTTTCTGGGAAATGTTTTAAATGTAATTCTGCTTTTTTTATTTTGAGCAGGACGCTGAGTTGTGTTGTTATTGTCAAATATCCATGAATCCTTCATCAAATCTAGGTGGAAGCAAAATTAAAAAAGCAGAATTACATTTAGAAAAGTGTCCCATATTACCCCGCCATCCCTTATAGCCCCGTTTTACGGTTGTAAAAGCATTGGCTCCTTGGCGGAGGTAATAAACTGAAGTGTTGGTGTGTCCATCTCCTCCACTGACGGATGCAGATTGGTCGTGGGTTTTATATTATATTGGGGTTGCGCTCCGCGGCCAAACAGAATTTAGAGTCTTCCCCGGCAGAGAGGTCGTTTTTACGCAGCGCCTATAGCTGGGCGGGGAATTTGTGGCAAATAATGGGGCGGCAGACAGGTGTCCGTGTCAGGTTTTGCAGCGTGTCGCCAAAGCAGCCACGCTGGCGGGCCCAGGCCAGCAGTGTTTTCCGCGTGCTTTTGTGCGTAAAACGTTGAAGAACGCGGAGTTTGTGTTGGTCAGACACAACGACCAGCGCAATGTGCGCAGCGCCTATGGCTGGCACAGGTACGCTGGGGGTCCGAGGCCAGCAGTGTTTTCTGCATGCTTTTGTGGCTAAAACGTTGAAGAAGGCGGAGTTTGTGTTGGTCAGACACGACAGCGGCCTCCATTGCGCCTGCGCACATGTTGAAAATGGCCCTATGTCACAGTGTTGAAAAAAATGCTTTAAAAAAATTCCTGTATCCAGACGGTGAACCGGATCACCCCCAAAATGTAATCAGTTCTTCCTTGTACCATTTGCAACAACGCCTGAAAGTTTCATGCAAATCCGTCCAAGACTTTTTGAGTTATCTTGCTAACCAACAGACAAACAGACAGACAGACAAACAGACAGACAAACCCTGGCAAAAACATAACCTCCTCCTGGCCTTTTCGGCCTGGCGGAGGTAATAATAGGCAAGGACGTCCTGGGGAGTTGGCAGGAAGAGGGAGCTGGGGGTTGAAGGCAAATGTATTGTGGACCTGGATATCATGCAGTGTGATGTGAAATGTCATGCAGATGTGAGATGATCTGTGGAGCTTATAAGGAGAAACCTGGTTTGGCTGATTCATGGCTTTTCTGTGTATGAATGTTGAGAGTGTTAATAAATTTCGTCTGCTCGTAAACTGGCCTCCTCATTTCCCACACTCTCCACATTGGTGACCCTAGACGTATTATGGAACACGAGGCAAGAACCCCGGAGTTGGCCCGGACAGGAATCCCCAGCAACGCATGCGCTGTTGCAGTCAAGCTACCGGACTTTTGGCAGCACAACCCGCGCTCTTGGTTCCACCACACCGAGGCCCAGTTCACCCTCCGGGGAATAACGGCAGACGACACCAAGTTTTTCCATGTGGTTGCAGCGCTGGACGCTCGCACAGCTCAGCAGGTAGCGAGCTTGCTCGACCAGCCCCCAGCCCACGGCAGATACGAGGCTCTCAAAGCTGCGCTGATTCAGCGCTACATGTTCTCGGACTGTGAGAGAGCAGAGATGCTCCTGAGGCGTTCCGAGTTAGGAGATGGTTCAACTGTCGATCTGATGGAGAAGATGTTGGCGTTAATGGGCACGGACGACAGGCATTTTCTGTTTGCCCACCTTTTCCTCTGGAACCTTCCAACAGAGGCGAGAGTGGTCCTGGCCAATTCGCCATTGCTGGTCGCGCGTGACTACCGTGCACTAGCCCAAGAGACAGACCGGATCATCCTCACCACCAGAGCGCTCACGGTGAACATGGCGGCGTCGGAGCCCAGCTGGACGACCAGAAGAGGCAAGGAGCCACCGACAGTAGCGGCAGCGGGGGCCAAGGAGCGCCAGAGAGACATGCTCTGCTTCTACCACCGCCGCTTCGGAGAGAACGCACGCAGATGTGCGCCACCGTGCCAATTCAAGCGCTCGGGAAACGCCAGAGGCGGCAGTCGGTAGCAGCTGTGACCGCCAGCAAAGAGAACAAGCTGCTCTACGTGACGGACTCGCACTCAGGGAGGCGTTTCCTTGTAGACACCGGAGCCCAGAAGAGCATCATCCTGCCAACCTATGCCGACCGGCTGTTAGGACCTAGCGGCCCTGGGGTGGTAGCAGTAAACGGCTCGGACATTAAGACCTTTGGTGAGAGAACACTGGCTTTATCTCTACACAGCCGTACATACGAGTGGACTTTTGTCATAGCAGCACTGAGTTTCCCAATCCTGGGAGCTGATTTTCTGTGCGCGCATGGTTTATTAGTTGATGTCGCTAACAGGCGCCTGGTTAATGCACTGTCCTTTGACTCTCTCCCCTGTACAGCTCGAGGGGCCGGGCCAGTAACACAAGCCAACGTCACAGCTCCAGGCGGTAAGTTGCACACACTGCTCACTCAATTCCCAGCACTCACGGTCCCGACGTTTTCAGCGGCCATAGCTAAACATGGGGTGGAGCACTTTATCACCACCACTGGGCCGCCTGTTTTCGCACGACCTCGGCACTTGGACACAGCTAAACTGGCCATAGCGTGCGAGGAGTTTGCCAACCTGGAAAGGTTGGGCATCACGGTGGCGCAGTGGTTTAGCACTGTGGCAGCGCAGTTTTACCCTCGGCCGGGGGACCGCGGGGATCATGAGATCGTGGGTTCGATCCCAGCCCCCGACCAACAGTGAGCTGTGTGGAGTTTGCATGTTCTCCCCGTGTTGCGCGGGTTTACTCCGGGATTTCTCCGGTTTCCTCCCGCACACCAAAAACATGTAGGTTTAGGGCGCTCGTGCACGCAGCGACCAGCAGCCAGTGGCTTGTCACCAGACTGCAAACCAAGTCTACCTACGGGTACAAATAAGTAACAAAAAAAAAACAAAAAAAAAAATCATCAGGCGATCGAACAGCCCATGGGCGTCCCCGCTACACATGGTCCCTAAGGCTGAGGGGTCATGGCGACCGTGCGGCGATTTCCGCAGGTTGAATAACACCACAGCGCACGACCGCTACCTGATTCCCCATATTCAGGATTTTTCCCTTCACCTTGCCGGAGCACGCATTTTTTCTAAAATAGACCTGGTCCGCGGTTACCACCAGGTCCCAGTGCGCGCGGAGGACATACCCAAAACAGCGGTAATAACTCCGTTCGGCTTGTTTGAGTTTCTGCACATGCCATTCAGATTAAAAGGAACGGCACAGACGTTCTAGCGCATGATGGATGCAGTGCTGCGCGATCTCCCGTTTGTGTTCGTCTACCTGGATGATATCCTGGTAGCCAGTGTGTCCGAAGACGAACACATAACCCACCTCAGGACGGTTTTCCAGAGGCTGGAGGAGCACGGGTTAATAATCAACCCGGCAAAGTGCCAGTTCGGCGTGACGGGGATTGATTTTTTGGGGCACCGCGTCTCACCGAAGGGAGCGATACCCTTGCCCAACAAAGTGCGCGCTGTGGCAAACTTTCCCCGGCCTCAGATGGTCAGAGCACTGCAGGAATTTTGGGGGATGGTTAATTTTTATAACCATTTCCTCCCCTGCGCAGCTCAGCTCATGCAGCCACTGTACGCCGCGCTCAAGAGACGGAAACCCGCGGATGGAGTCGAATGGACTCCGGAGCGAGAGCAGGCGTTCTCTGAGGTGAAAGCAGCACTGGCAAACGCCGCACTGTTGGCGCACCCAGACCCGGCGGCCTGGATAGCGCTCACTACCGACGCCTCGGACGTGGCCATAGGGGCCGTCGTAGAGCAACGTGTCGCCGGTTCTTGGCAGTCGCTCGCCTTTTTCAGCAGGGCTTTGTGCGACAGTGAGCGTAAATACAGCGCGTTCGACAGAGAGTTGCTGGCTGTCCACCTGGCCATATGCCACTTCCAGTTCTGGCTGGAAGGGCGCAGCTTCACTGCATTCGTGGACCACAAGCCGCTGACTTTCGCGATGGCCAAGGTTTCGGAACCATGGTCGAGCCGGCAGCAGAGACAGCTGGCCGCGATTTTGGAGTTTACGACCGATATTCAGCATGTGTCGGGTAAACTGAATGTGGTGGCGGACTGCCTCTCGTGCGCGGTAGTGGCCCCGGTCTGCGTAGGGATAGATTATACAGCCATGGCCACAGAGCAGATTAGCGATACGGACGTGCGCGAGCTCCAGTCTGGACCAACAGGGTTAAGGCTGGAGAGCAGGGTACTGCAAGACGGCAGCCCCCCCCCCCCAATCTGCAACATCTCCATGGGACGCCCACGCCCGGTGGTCTCGGTCGCGTGGCGCCGCCGCGTGTTTGAGTCAGTTCACGCTTTGGCGCACCCAGGAGTGCGCGCGTCAGTCAAAATGGTGGGAGCGAAATTCGTGTGGCCAGGCCTGCGCAAACAAGTGAAAGAGTGGGCGACAGCCTGCGTAGCGTGCCAACGAGCCAAAGATAAGATAAGATAAGCCTTTATTAGTCCCACAACGGGGAAATTCCAGGATTGCAACAGCACAGGGATAGCAACACTCAGAGCAACAATCAGAAGGCAAGAAAAAAAACAAGCAAGCAAGAGCAGCTAATAAACATATGTACGTATTACTATAAAATATATACATATATATACACACACACACAGACACACAGTGCAGAGCATTGTAGCTGGATGGAATAAATATGTAAATATATAAACACCCACAGTACGGAGCATTGCAGCTAGGTGGAATAAATATGCAAGTATATAAACACACACAGTGCGGAGCAATGTAGCTAGATGGAATAATATGTAGATATATAAATATATAAACACACCCAGTGCTGAGCATTGT
Organism: Pholidichthys leucotaenia; assembly: GCA_020510985.1. NCBI lineage: Eukaryota > Metazoa > Chordata > Actinopteri > Cichliformes > Pholidichthyidae > Pholidichthys > Pholidichthys leucotaenia. The sequence goes on from CM035845.1 coordinate 157,031,219, forward strand.
AGCTAGATGGAATAAATATGCAAATATATAAACACACACAGTGCAGAGCATTGTTGCTAGATGGAATGAAACAGCATAACCGTCTACTTAGTTATCCTACATGGTATGATTATGTGCCCATACATATTCTCACCCTCCATAGCGACCGGTATGTTCCTAGTTGTATGCCGGAGGGGACCATTGTGTAAGTCTATTGCATCTTTTGCATTCAAAAAACTATTAGTTTGTTACGTCTTTTTGCTATCTCTGCGAGCAGCCCTGCTTAGGTTGTACAGTCTGACAGCCGTTGGTAGGAAGGACCTACGAAACCTCTCGGTTGTGCACCTGGGATGATGTAGTCTGCTGCTAAATGAGCTCCTCAGTGCATTCAGTATGTCCTGCATAGGGTGGAACTCGGACTCCAGCAGAGATGACAGTTTAGCCACCGTCCTTCTCTCTCCTATCTCCTCCATCGGATCAAGGCGCTGCCCCAGGACAGAGCTAGCTTTCTTAATCAGTTTGTTCAGTCTCTTCCTATCGGCTGCAGTAATGCCACTGCCCCAGCAGACCACTCCAAAAGTGATGGCTGATGCCACCACCGTGTCATAGAATGACTTCAGCAGCGCCCCTTGTACACCAAAAGACCTGAGTCTCCTCAGGTCTTTTGGTGTCAAAGTGCACAGACACACGAAGGCTCCTTTGGAGCCATTTAGGATACCGGGTAAAAGATTCAACCATGTTCACGTGGACCTCGTGGGCCCCCTCCCGCCATCGCAGGGGTTCACGCACCTTCTGACAGTGGTGGACCGCACCACACGCTGGCCAGAAGCAGTCCCACTGGCGGCAACCACGTCCGTGGACGTGGCGCGCGCTTTTTTGACAACATGGGTGGCGCGATTTGGAATCCCGTCGGACATCACGTCCAATAGGGGCCCTCAGTTTGTTTCCGAACTATGGTCCGCGATGGCCCGCAGCCTGGGTGTTGCAATTCATTGCACAACCACGTACAACCCACAGGCAAATGAGTTATGCGAGCGTTTTCACAGGTCACTGAAAGCAGCGCTCAGGGCTTCGTTGACGGATGCATATTGGGTTGACCGGTTGCCGTGGGTTTTATTGGGGTTGTGTTCCGCACCAAAAGAGGATTTGGAGGCTTCCCCGGCTGAGCTGGTTTTTTCTCAGTCACTGCGGCTACCCGGGGAATTTTTGCCAGACAATCCCGCGCCGGACAGCTGCCCGTCTCAGCGTTTGCAGCGTAGTGCAGACACAAGCACGCTGCCCGGTCTGGCCCACCACCGTTTCCACGCACTTTTGTGCCAAAAACTTTGAAGAACGCGGAGTTCGTGTTCGTCAGACACGATGCCCACCGCCCACCATTGTGCCCACCCTATGATGGCCCGTTCAGAGTGCTGGAAACAGGGGACAAGCATTTTTTGCTAGACTTGGGGGGGGGGGGGGGGGTCGGGAGAAAATATGCATAGACAGACTTAAGCCCGCCTTTGTAGTGGCAGATGAGCAAGTGCTGCTGGCCCGGGCCCCCCGGCGTGGAAGACCACCACGGAGTACTCCCCAGGCAAATGATTCACCAGGACAGCCACACGGGCAGAGCGAAGTCCCCCCCCCCCCGCCTTGGCCCACCCGCAGTCAGACACATGTCCAGCAGCCCCCCGCCGGCACAGAGACCCCCGTTACAGCAGATATGGGAGGAGACTGAAGCCCAAAAGACATAGTGACTGAAACTCTGTCTGAGGGGGTGATGTGGAGATGCATATTGTGGGGGAATCTGCAGAGAGCGTCTCAGTCAGGAGGCAGTGATTAAACATAAGAGAATAATAGGCAAGGACGTCCTGGGGAGTTGGCAGGAAGAGGGAGCTGGGGGTTGAAGGCAAATGTATTGTGGACCTGGATATCATGCAGTGTGATGTGATATGTCATGCAGATGTGAGATGATCTGTGGAGCTTATAAGGAGAACCCTGGTTTGGCTGATTCATTGCTTTTCTGTGTATGAATGTTGAGAGTGTTAATAAATTTCATCTGCTCGTAAACTGGCCTCCTCATTTCCCACACTCTCCACAATATATTCATTTCACTTATGAAAAAGCAGAATAGTAAAATGAAAACTTTGTCAGAGAAAATTCTTCACATTATGTAACTGAGTAAAGTGTCTTTTTTTTCTTTAACAGAACTCGCATTATCAAGTAATCGAGTGTCTCCACATGGGCAGAAATGTTTCAGTTAACCACACATATAGTTAATACTTGGCAGTCTAATAAGCAGGGATGAGAATGGGGTTTGGGAAAAAAAGAGGAAACTAAGCCGGGGGTCTTGGGGGACATAGGTCCCCAAGCTGGATCCAAGGCAGAGCCTTGGTTGGGGGTCTGGGGGGCGTTGCCCCCCAGAAGCTAACGAAATCTGGTGTTTTAGAATGCTCAAATGTGGTCTTATATTTAAAGTTAGAAGTACAAATGCATTTATAGTTTACCTTTTTAATCTGCTGCTGCATCACATGTGTAAATTTATATCTGAATGGTATGTTGATGTAATAATACTAAATTATATTTTACTACTATTTAATATGTTTAGAACTGACACAGAATTACATTTACATAGTTATAGAACAGACAAAATAATTTAACCAAGTAAAATAAATTATAAATATTAACAAAATTCCATCACCAAGTCCATCACCCATTTATTAAAATATACTGACATAGTCTAAGAAAGTAAGTAAAACCTAAAAGATGCTTAATATTTTTATGCAATGACCATAAAGAAATTGTTTACTAATAAAAGCAAAGATATCTTAGGAAAGGCAACCCATCACCACCCATGACAAAAAAACTTACACATGCATTATGTAACTCCTCCTAGTGAAACAAAAAAATGATAAATTATATTCAAAATTCTTAAATTGCATTTCAAATTGTGAGAAAATATGTAATAACATTTATCTATTAACAATCGATAATCAGCATTCAAATGCAATTAGTGTTTCAAAACAGGCATGACATCACAACTTACACATGCTATTTCGTAACAAATTCATTACGCGAAAATTCTCAAGTACATTACTTATAATGAGAAAAAAATCTTACCTCGGAATGTGTCTTCCGATCACTAATTGCTGTAATCGGGGCCGATTGTGATAAACTTTGATTGAATTGCATCTGAATGCATCTGAATTTGACCGTGTCCATCGATCGTTTTGAATGCAGCACCGAGTGAGTAGTTCGATCTCCTTGTAGCCACAATTTTGAGATGTTTCTGTTTTGAACAGTGTTCAACTAAGGCAACACAACCACGAGATCCATAACTCAAGAAATCGTTGCAATAAACACACTGGGCTTTCCCTGGTACTTCGCATTTCGCTATGAAGTCGGCCATTTTTTCAACCACAACTTTGGTATTTTTACCGATCTTTACAGTCATTGACAGTTTTTTCAAGACATTCCCAACGAAACTTGTTCCTTGTCCCTTTGTCGATTTCTAAAATTCTTGCTTTGTTGTCTTTCGTGAGTTTTAGGTTCACCATTTTGACGAAATCAGGAAAACTCGGTTGATTGAACTGTCCGCCATTTGCATTTCGCTCCACGTGTTGGATATGACAAAGGAAATCTAACAAAATCGCCGATTGGTTGCTTCAATAAGTATCAGCCAATCAGTGGCCTTGTTACATTACATTACTGATCTCGCTGGGTAGCGCGTTCTGCGCGGTGGATTTTAGCAGCCTGTGGGACACATATGTATCACTTTAAGCTTCACATCTCAGAGTAGAACAAAGAACTGGGTCTCCTTGGAGATAACAGGAGGATGTGAAAATTTAGTCTTTGGTATGCAAGAGACGGCCTTGGGGGATTTCCTGGTCTGCCAGAGACTATGAGGAGGATGTTATAGGATTTAAGAGAAGATGCATTGTTACTTGTGATTAAATGCAATGTGACTGTGAGCTTTGAAGGTCCTGGATATATAAAGGACGAATGTCTGTGTTTTTCCTCTTTCTGCTTGCTGATGTTGGAAGATGTGAACAAACCTGACTCGTGAGATAAACTCTGCCTCGTCATTTTCACATTTCCACACTGGTGACCCTAAGACGTATCATGGATGAAAGAAATTTCCCCGGGCCAGACTCATCGGGAGCCCCCAGCGTATGCCGCTACGGTCCAGCTACCGGACTTTTGGCAGGACAACCCGCGCTCCTGGTTCCACTTGGTCGAAGCACAGTTCGCCCTCCGGGGGATAACGGTAGATGACACGAAGTTCTACCATGTGGTTGCAAAGCTCGACAACCGCACGGCTCGGCATGTGGAGAGCCTATTGGAGCAGCCACCGGCCAACGACAAATACGGCGGGTTGAAGGCTGCGCTCATCCAGCGCTTCACTCTCTCAGCCGAGGAGAGAGCAGAGAGGCTCCTGGCTCTGTACGACTTGGGAGATGGCAAGCCCATTGACCTGATGGAGAACATGCTGAGGTTGAGGGGCTCAGACGACGACAACTTCATCTTCACCCACATTTTCCTCAGGACCCTACCGTCGGCCACGAGAGCGACCCTGGCCAGTTCGCCGTTGTTGGCCCAGTGGGACTTCCGCGCGCTGGCCCAGGAGGCGCACCGGATTCTCAACGCCAGCAAACAGCGCGCGGCCACCGCAGCAGCGACGGAGTTCGGCACGACGGCCGGAGATGGCGGGGGGCCAGAGACGGCGGTAGCAGAACCACCGACGACGGCGGGGGCCAAGGATCGCGGAGGAGACACCCTCTGTTTCTACCATCGCCGCTTTGCAGAGAAGGCACGCAAATATATACCACCGTGCCAGATCAAGCGCTCAGGAAATGCCAAGACCGGGGGTCGGTAGCAGCTGCGGCCCTCGGGGAGGAGAACAAGCTGCTCTACTTGAAGGATGCGCGCTTGGGGAGGCATTTCCTCGTGGACACAGGCTCCCAGTTGAGTTTCATCATCACACCTTCCTCCGCTGACCGGCTGGCGGTTTCCAGAGGTCCCGGGGTGTCAGCAGCGAACGGCTCGGAGATTAAAACCTTTGGTGAGAGGACTCTGCTTCTGTCCCTACACGGCCGTACATTTGAGTGGACTTTTGTCATAGCTGCAGTGAATTTCAATATGTTGGGGGCTGATTTTCTGTGCTCATATGGTTTGTTGGTTGATCTTGCTAACAGGCGCCTGGTTAATGCACTTTCTTTTTATTCTATTCCCTATACAGCCCGAGTGGTCCCGCCAACAGCACAAGCCAACGTCACAGCTGCAAGTGGTAAGTTTCACACACTGCTCACTCAGTTTCCAGCACTCACGGTCCCCACATTTTCAACGGCCGTCGCCAAACACGGGGTGGAACATTTTATTACTACCACTGGACCGCCCGTTTTTGCAAAAGCTCGGCACTTGGATTCAGCTAAACTGACCATAGCACGCGAGGAGTTCGCCAACCTGGAAAGGTTGGGCATCATCAGGCGTTCGAACAGCCCATGGGCTTCCCCGCTTCACATGGTCCCGAAAGCTGACAGCTTGTGGCAACCTTGCTTAGATTTCCGCAGGTTGAACAACGCCACAGTGCACGACCACTACCCAATCCCGCATATCCAAGATTTTTCCGTTCATTTGGCGGGGGCGCACGTTTTTTCTAAGATAGACTTGGTCCGCGGTTACCACCAAGTCCCAGTGCGCGCTGAGGACATACCCAAAACAGCGGTAATAACTCCGTTTGGTCTATTCGAGTTTTTGCGCATGCCATTTGGGCTTAAAGGCGCTGCGCAGATGTTCCAACCCATGATGGACACAGTGTTGCGCGATCTCCCCTTCGTATTCGTCTACCTGGACGACATCTTAGTAGCCAGCGCATCCGAAGACGAACACGAAAACCACCTCACGGCAGTTTTCTGGAGGTTGGGAGAGCACGGTTTAATAATCAACCCAGCGAAGTGTCAGGTCGGGGTGACGCAGGTTGATTTTTTGGGGCATCGTGTCTCTCCAGAAGGAGCGGTTCCGCTGCCTGACAAAGTGCGCACAGTAGCAAATTTTCCCCAGCCACAAACGGTCAAGGCGTTACAGGAGTTTTTGGGAATGGTGAATTTTTATAACCGTTTCCTACCCCGCGCAGCGCAGCTCATGCAACCATTGTATGCCGCACTCAAAAAACAAAAACCCACAAATAAGATCAAATGGTCTCCGGAGCGAGAGCGAGCATTCTCGGAGGTCAAAACAGCCCTGGCAAACGCTGCGTTGTTAGCACATCCAGACCCAACGGCCCGCATAGCGCTCACTACTGACGCGTCAGTTGTGGCCATAGGGGCGGTCGTGGAGCAGCATGTAGCCGGGGCTTGGCAGCCGCTCGCCTTTTTCTGCAGGACTTTGCGCGATAGTGAATGAAAATACAGCGCATTCGACAGGGAGTTGTTAGCTCTCCATTTGGCCATTCGCCACTTCCAGTTCTGGCTGGAGGGATGCCGTTTCACCGCGTTCGTTGACCACAAGCCGCTGACATTCGCGATGGCCAAGGTTTCAGAACCGTGGTCAGACCAGCAGCAAAGACAGCTGGCCGCCATCTCAGAGTTTACTACCGATATTCAGCACGTGGCGGGTAAACTGAATGTAGTGGCAGACTGTCTCTCGCGCGCTGTGGCGGCCCCAGTCTGCGTAGGGATAGATTATGCAGCCATGGCCGTGGATCAGGTTAGCGACGCGGACGTGTGCGCGCTCCAGTCTGGACCAACAGGGTTAAGGCTGGAGAACAGGGTGCTGCGAGACGGTATGCCCCCCCTAATCTGCGATGTCTCCACTGGGCGACCGCGTCCTGTGGTACCGGCCGCGTGGCACCGCTGCGTTTTTGACTCGATTCATTCTCTGGCGCACCCGGGAGTGCGTGCGTCGGTCAAAATGGTAGGAGAGAAATTTGTATGGCCGAGCCTGCGCAAACAAGTTAAGGAGTGGGCAGCAGCCTGCATGGCTTGTCAACGAGCCAAGGTACACAGACACACGAGAGCTCCCTTGGAGCCGTTTCACATCCCGGCCAAGAGGTTCGATCATGTTCACGTGGACCTCGTAGGCCCCCTACCGCCGTCACAGGGGTGCACACACCTTCTGACAATGGTGGACCGCACCACGCACTGGCCGGAAGTGGTCCCACTGGCGTCAACCACAGCCGAGGAGGTGGCGCGCGCGTTTTTAACAGCATGGGTAGCGCGCTTTGGAGTCCCATCGGACATTACGTCCGACAGAGGTCCTCAATTTGTTTCCGAACTTTGGTCAGCAATGGCCCGCAGCCTGGGGGTAACGATCCACCGCACAACCGCGTACAATCCGCAGGCTAATGGGTTATGCGAACGTTTTCATAGATCATTGAAAGCGGCTCTCAGAGCGTCGCTGACGGATGCAAATTGGGTAGACAGGATACCATGGGTTTTATTGGGGTTGCGTTCTGCACCTAAAGAGGACTTAGAAGCCTCCCCGGCTGAGCTAGTTTTTGCGCAGCCTCTTCGGCTGCCCGGGGAGTTTCTCCCAGATAATCCTGCGCCAGATAGCTCCCCGTCTCAGCGGTTGCAGCGTGGCACGGAATCGGGCACGCTGCCTGGCCCCGTTCACCACAGTTTTCCGCGCGTTTTTGTGCCTAAGGCTTTGAAAAACGCGGAGTTTGTTTTTGTCAGACACGATGCCCATCGCCCACTGCTGCGACCACCTTATGATGGATCATTTAGAGTGCTGGAAACAGGGGACAAGCATTTTTTGCTAGATTTGGGGGGCAGGAAGGAAAAGATTGGCATAAACAGGCTCAAACCCGCCTTTGTGGTGGCGGACGAGGATGTGCTGTTGGCCAGGGCTCCTCGGCGCAGCAGACCCCCCTGGGGACATTCCCCAGAACACCCACAGGGAGTGACAAACAGTTCTCACCCCCAGACAGCAGCTCCCCCGCAGGATAGCGCCGCAGAAGTGGCGAAGCCCGCTTACAGCAGATACGGGAGGAGACTGAGGCCCAAGCAGCACGTGGGTTAATGTGTAGTGATTTTATCATGACATGCAGACTGTTATTCTGTTGTTCCATCTTAGATGTTTGGGGGGGGGGGGGGGGTCATGTGGGACACATATGTATCACTTTAAGCTTCACATCTCAGAGTAGAACAAAGAACTGGGTCTCCTTGGAGATAACAGGAGGATGTGAAAATTTAGTCTTTGGTATGCAAGAGACGGCCTTGGGGGATTTCCTGGTCTGCCAGAGACTATGAGGAGGATGTTATAAGATTTAAGAGAAGATGCATTGTTACTTGTGATTAAATGCAATGTGACTGTGAGCTTTGAAGGTCCTGGATACATAAAGGACGAATGTCTGCGTTTTTCCTCTTTCTGCTTGCTGATGTTGGAAGATTTGAATAAACCTGACTCGTGAGATAAACTCTGCCTCGTCATTTTCACATTTCCACAAGCCGATCGAAAATACGACTCGCCGCTCATAACATACCTCACCACCACCCCTAAAATTTTCTCCTCGAATTTAGACAGTTCACAAAAATGACCCTAGACATGATCAAAGCTGCAGAATTCCACGGAGGATTCTCATCCCTGAATAAGTGACATAAGTATAATTTATCACATTTTCTTATGTGTCTACATTCCATCAGTTATTTGGCGAGCCACTTGCTCTAATTTTGAAGAGTTGTAAGACTGGATAGGAGCTCTTATTTTGAAAGTTAATTTGCTAAATTCACTGACGTAGCAAATGAAGTGCAGAGTTCAGATCTGAAATGTTTACCCACCCCCACCCTGTTTCCTGTGCTTAAGGTGAGCCTACATTTATTGTTGGCTTCCTTTCCATCTCTGCTCGCTGCAGTTTAGATTTCTCTGTGAGCATGCCGGGGGGCAGCTGCAGTGAGCTAGAGAGCATCCGCTTTCAGACTTCAGCAGCCAAGCAGCAGACAAACCTGTCTCGCAGCAGCAACAGCTCATTTTAACATGATAAATATTCGAGTATCTGTGAGATGATTTATGTATTGCGGGCGGTCAAATGTACTGATACAACAAATATATTCGGTATATCGCCCAGCCCTAATCGACTGTGACAGGAAATCATGTGTCTTGTAAAAAAAGTCACACTGCTGCCTCTAGTAGCCCAGCATAGTTATTACAATACCTTTTTTCCCGGGTCCATTGACGGTAAAGGTGAGTTAAATTTGTGTTTATTTTTAAAACAAAGCCTTATCTGGAAATTCTGGCAAGTTAAAAATCGAGAAAATATGTTCATGCAATGACACAAGCCTTTAGTTGCACTTAATTTTGACCAGGTGAGCTGAAACAGACAGGCAGGCAGAACCACACAGACACATTGCGGATAGAGCCACACATAGATGCATTGAGTGATTACTGTATGCCTCCGTTCACCGAGGCAAAATGAAGTACGTTTGGATCTGGGTCTCAATTGGCTGTTTTGATGGCAAACACATTAACAAGCTTTTAAGTATTATGTTTCAAAAGATAAAATTTGCTGTGGGGAAAAAAAAGGATTAACGCCACAAAATAGTGCAAAAACACAAGTGACATAATTCACCTTTTGGTCACGACATTATTGCACCTGCCGGTGGAATGGTTAGCACTGCGGCAGCACGGCAACTCACCCTTGGCCGGGGGATCCTGGGTTCAATCCCAGCCCCCGACCAACAGTGATCTATGTGGAGTTTGCATGTTCTCCCTGTGTCTGCGTGGGTTTACGCCAGGATTTCTCCGGTTTCCTCCCACATGCCAAAAACATGCAAGTTAGGTTAATTGGCATCAAACTGGGGATTCTAAATTGTCCTTAGGCATGACTGTGAGAGTGAATGGTTGTCTTAGTCTCTCTGTGTTGGCCCTGCGATGGACTGGCGCTCTGTCCAGGGTGTACCCTGCCTCTCACCCAAAGATGCTGGGATAGCCCCCTCGCACAACCCAAAAAGGATTAAGTGGAAGAAGCTGGATGGATTATTGTGCAGCAGATGATAAAAAATAATAAGCGATGATGCTGTAGGTTTTAAGTAGAGTTTATCATACCGCCGTCACGGGCTCCGCTCCCGGCGCCGTGCATGCACGCCGGGAGCGAGCCCAAACGGCTCTCAGAGAAGAGGAACACAAAGTCTGTGTCCTGCGGCAGCAGTTGCAGAAGTGGGAATGAGAGGGTGTGTTACAGAACCTGTGCAGTATTTATACCAAACTCAAACAATACATCAAAGCAGATTCACAGCAGTTGGTCTGATCAAAGGGACTGCAGAACAGGCATGAGACATTTGCATTTGTAAGACCTACATAACAATAGGCAGATGCAGCCTCTGCTCTGGCTTGCAGGACAAAGAGGTTACAAGGCACATCTACATATTGATCTCAGCCTCTAGGTCACAGTAAGGACAGGACGCATGAACACTATACATGAATGGCACATTACATCACAATACATGCATGGCACATTGCATCACAATACATGCGTGGCACATTGCATCACGATACATGAATGGCACATTACATCTCAGTAGTGCAGCGGAAAAAACCAAGGAGTGCGAGCTGACTGTCTCTGTGTTCTGTCTCTGTGTTGTGGGGGTTAAATCAACCCGCTACACTTGCACCTTTATTGCCGTATGCATTACTGCAGAAGTCCTGAATTAGTGTTTAATCTGCGCTTAGTAATAGCATGACAGTAAAACATACATGGAGAGTAGCAGCACTGAGTGGGACAGATTTTGCACTAAATGACATCTGCTGCTGTCATTTCAAGACTTTGATAGTGCACAAGCATCTGCCAGATATTCTTTACAGAGAAACTTTAAGAATTTAAAGTTTTGACCATTTGAATTAAAATGCACCCTGTAAAATGGTGCACACAAAAAGATATTCTAATTACAATTGCAAAGGCCTGTTTCAATGACTATGTTGAGTTGCAGTGTTGCAAATTTAAGAAAAATTACAAATCTATTAGAAGTCACAAATTTACAAAAGAAAAAAAGCCTAATTTATGAAAAAAAAATCACAATTTATGAACTGAAAAGACAAGATTCATCATCCAAAAAATGTTGCAAATTTATATGGAAAAAGTTACCAATTTATGTGAAAAACGTTTCAGGGAAGAATAGTAAATTTACTAGAAATTGCAAAATTAGGACTTCTCTGACTCAAGCCATTTTCATATTTCAGTAATAAGGTAATGCTTCTTTTAACTGAGCACAATTTTTCAGTCTGCCAACCTCTGTGTGTAGGTTTAGCTTATCACTGGCTGAATAGCAAAATAAGACTTGGGTATTGCTGTGTAGTTGCGCATGTACATGTTGGACATATGAGAGATATGCTGACAGCACATATGTGATTTAACCTCACGATGAAGGAGACGCAGAGTCTAGGACACCTGCGGAGGACAGCGAGAGAAGACAATAGGTGTGGACAGAAGACTCCCCGACCTCTGAGGCTCGAGAGGAGAGAGGGGGGAGTAAGGTAAATAAAGGGATTATGAATGTGAATAAAGGGATTATGATGGAGATGTGTGACCTCCCCTGCGAGGGAGATTTCTTGATGTGAGAATGTTTAAAGGTGAAGACTTTGGTATGTTTCCTTCTCTTTACTCGCTGCTCAAGAATGAGAGCAGACTGTGGGAATGGTTGCTTGAAATAAACTTGAATTAAATGCAATTCAGTTTCGTTATTCAAGGCTCCCCACAATTGGTGACCGACGACGTTGAGAATGACCGGAGAAGGTCTCAGGGTCCCGGACTCACAGAGTTCGGTTCTGGCGAGCGCAGTGGCCGTCAAGCTGCCTGATTTCCGTAGCGGAGCTACGGTGGCAAATGGCTCGAGCATCAACACCTACGGGAAAAGGACTTTGCCTTTATGCTTACATGGCCGCACATATGAATGGACTTTTGTAATAGCGGCGGTGAGTTTCAACATGTTGGGCATGGATTTTTTGTGCTCACACAATCTGTTAGTGCATTTACCAGCCGTCTATTAGCAAGATCAACTATCTTTTTACTCTCTCCCCTGTTCAGCTCGAGTGTCCCCGCCACCAGTACAGACCCACGTCGCTACAGCAGGTGGTAAGTTTCACACACTCCTCACCCAATTTCCAGCGCTCACTGTGCCCACTTTTTCGGCGACGGTCGCAAAACACGGGGTGGAGCATTTTATCCCTACATCTGGCCCTCCCGTGTTTGCAAAGGCTTGGCGCTTGGATGCAGTTAAGCTCGCTATAGCGCGCGAGGAGTTCGCCAGCCTAGAGAGGCTGGGCATCGTTCGTAGGTCAAAAAGCCCGTGGGCTTCACCGCTACACATGGTCCCGAAAGCCGATGGCTCCTGGAGACCGTGTGGCGATTACCGCAGGCTAAACAATGCTACGCCGCACGATCGTTATCCCATCCCGCACATTCAGGACTTTTCGGTGCACATGGCGGAGGCGCGCATTTTTTCAAAGACTGATCTGGTTCGCGGCTATCACCAAGTCCCAGTCCAACCAGGGGACATTCCTAAAACAGCGGTAATAACCCCGTTCGGACTTTTCGAATTTTTACGCATGCCGTTTGGTCTCAAAGGGGCGGCGCAAACGTTTCAGCGGATGATGGATGCCGTGTTACGCGATCTCCCTTTCGTGTTTGTGTACCTCGACGACATTTTGGTCGCGAGTACTTCAGAGGACGAACACGAAAAGCACCTCACAGCAGTTTTTAGGAGGCTGGGAGAGCATGGCTTAATAATTAACCCAACCAAGTGCCAGTTCGGCGTCGAGCAGATCGATTTTTTTGGGTCACCGCGTCTCCCCAGAGGGAGCGGTCCTGTTACCAGATAAAGTACGCGCGGTAACGGATTTTCCCCGGCCACAAACGGTCAAATCACTGCAGGAATTCTTGGGGATGGTGAATTTTTATAACCGATTCCTGCCCCACGCAGCTCAAATCATGCAACCGTTATATGCCGCGCTCAAAAAGCAAAAACCAACCCAGGCGGTCGAATGGTCCCCGGAGCGGGAGCGCGCGTTCACAGAGGTAAAAAAGCCTCGGCTGACGCTGCGCTCCTGGCCCACCCAGACCCGGCAGCACGTATCGCGCTGACGACAGACGCTTCAGATTTAGCCATAGGGGCCGTTATTGAGCAACAGGTCGCTGGAGTTTGGCAGCCGTTGGCTTTCTTTAGCAAATCCTTAAGCGCGGCTGAGCGAAAATACAGCACGTTCGACAGAGAACTGTTGGCGCTGCATTTGGCTATTCGTCATTTCCAGTTCTGGCTGGAAGGACGGTGCTTCACCGCTTATGTGGACCACAAACCGCTCACATACGCCATGGCCAAAATTTCAGACTCGTGGTCAGGCAGGCAGCAGAGGCAGCTGGCTGCGATCTCGGCATTTACCACTGACATTAGGCACGTTGCGGGCAAATTCAATGTAGTAGCAGATTGTCTCTCGCGCGCGGTCACGACTCCACCGCGTGCAGAGGCAGAACAGGCCACCGCGACCGCGCCACAGGAGAGCAGCGCGGTGGTGCGCGCAGCCCCGGTGCACGTGGGTATAGATTACGCAGCCATGGCAGTGGACCAGGGAGCGGACGCAGACGTGCGCGCGCTCCAGTCTGGACCAACAGGGTTAAGGCTGGAGAGCAAGTGTTTACAAACCGGTATGCCCCCCCCGATCTGCGATGTGTCGACGGGGCGCCCGCGTCCGGTGGTTCCGGCCGCGTGGCACCGCCGTGTTTTTCACTTGGTCCACTCACTGGCGCACCCGGGGGTGCGCGCGTCGGTGAAAATGGTAGCAGAAAAGTTTGTTTGGCCGTGCCTGCGCAAGCACGTGAAGGAATGGGCAAAAACCTGCATGTCCTGTCAACGGGCCAAAATTCACAAGCACACAAGACCCCCGTTAGAACCGTTTCGCATTCCAGCCAGAAGGTTCGACCACGTGCACGTCGACCTCGTGGGCCCCCTACCGGCATCACAGGGGTTCACGCATCTTTTGACAATGGTGGACCGAACCACACGTTGGCCGGAAGTGGTCCCGCTGGCGACGACCACGGCCGCGGAGGTGGCTCGCGTTTTTTTAACGGCTTGGGTGGCGCGCTTCGGGGTTCCGTCGGACATTACGTCCGATAGAGGGCCTCAATTCGTCTCTGAGCTGTGGTCAGCGATGGCCAACGGCTTGGGAGCCAAAATTCACCGCACTACGGCTTACCACCCTCAGGCTAATGGTTTATGTGAGCATTTTCATAGGTCTTTGAAGGCAGCACTCAGAGCGTCGCTCACGGATGCAGATTGGGTAAATAAACTACCATGGGTTTTATTAGGGTTGCGTTCTGTGCCCAAAGAGGACTTGGACGCCTCCCCAGCGGAGCTGGTGTTCGCACAACCTCTTAGGCTGCCAGGCGAGTTTTTACCAGAGCACCTGGAGCTCCCACCTCTCCCTGCTCTGGGACCGTTAGTTGGCACGGGAGCAGACACGCTTCCGGGTCCGGTTCATCACGCTTTTCCACGAGTTTTCGTCCCCAAAGCTTTGAAAAATGCTGAGTTCGTTTTTGTCAGGCGCGAAGCCCTAAAAGCAACACTCAAACCACCTTACGAAGGGCCATTTCGAGTGCTGGAGGCAGGTGATAAGCAATTTGTGCTAGATTTTGGAGACAGAAAAGAGACGGTCAGTATTGACAGACTAAAACCTTCTTTTGTCATGAAGGACAGATCTGTACCGGTCGCCTCGATGAGGCAGGCCCCCGCAGGGGGCAAATAATCACTCTCTCCCTCAGTCAACAGAGCCAGAGCAGAAAGGCGCCGCAGGCAAGGCGAGGCCAACTCACAGCAGATTCGGCAGACGGTTGAAGCCCAGGCGGCGCACAGACTGAATGTTGATTATACAGTAGTCAGTAACATGTTACTGAATTTTAGGGAATAGTCCGTTCTTCATCATTGGGGGGGGGGGGGGGGGTTATATGGCTGTGTAGTTGCGCATGTACATGTTGGACATATGAGAGATACGCTGACAGCACATGTGTGATTTAACCTCACGATGAAGGAGACGCAGAGTCTAGGACACCTGCGGAGGACAGCGAGAGAAGACAATAGGTGTGGACAGAAGACTCCCCGACCTCTTAGGCTCCAGAGGAGAGAGGGGGGAGTAATGTAAATAAAGGGATTATGAATGTGAATAAAGGGATTATGATGGAGATGTGTGACCTCCCCTGCGAGGGAGATTTCTTGATGTGAGAATGTTTAAAGGTGAAGACTTTGGTGTGTTTCCTTCTTTGTTCGCTGCTCAAGAATGAGAGCAGACTGTGGGAATGGTTGCTTGAAATAAACTTGAATTAAATGCAATTCCGTTTTGTTATTCAAGGCTCCCCACATTGGGCACATATACAGCAGATGAAACAAGTTTTACACATCACCATTTTTCTCGGTAAATAGCTTTTCTAAAGTTGCTATTGACATGAAATTTTCACCAGATGTTTGTAACAACCCAACTAATCCATACATACACAGAAATGAAAAAAAAAAAAAAAAGATGCCCCCAAGTTTTCATGTTCTCCCTGTGTGTGCGTGAATTTCCTCCCACAGGCCAGAAACATGCAGGTGAGGTTAACTGGCATCAACTGGGGATTCCAAATTGTCCTTAGGGATGAATGTGAGAGGGAATGGTTGTCTGTCTCTGCGTTGGCCCTGCAGTGGACTGGTGATCGGTCTACGGTGTACCCTGCCTCTCACCCAAAGATGCCTGGATAGGCTCCACTCCCCCCCCCCCAAAAAAAAAGAGGATTAAGTAGCTGAAGATGAATAAATGTTGACATGTTCAGGTTTTATTTCACCTGCTGTAAATGCGCTTTGCACCTTACACAAGACTTGACTAGGTCACTGCAATATGGTTCTTACACCTTTCAAAAACTACCTTTTCATTGTCATCTGACCAATTTATCATACTTCATATAAGCGCCCCCTCCCCCCCCCCCCCCCCCCCGAGGTCATGTTTAGTCACATTGCAGCCACCTGACATCTTTCAATATGGGATGCTGCTGCTTAAGCTCCTTCTCCATGCGACAACTTATAGTTTTCTACTCAAATATTTCAGCTCTCAAGACCTGGAACTAGCTGGTGGTACCTAGTAGTGCTGCAATGGTTAGTCAGCTAATCAACTAGCTGATCATCATAAAAATACTGACAGCTAATTTGAGTATCAAAAAAATGTAATTTCAAGTTCTACAATGTGAAAAAGTGCTACTTTTAAAGTTAAATACATTTTGGTTGTGTTTGGCAAGTCATCTGATGAGGTCAGCTTGAGCTCAGGGATATTGTGATGGACTTCTTTGACTGTTTTATAACTATTTAACAGACCAAGTATTAGTTGACTAATCAAGAAAAATAATTGGCAGATTAGTCGATTAAAAGAAAATCTGTTTGTTGGAGGCCTAGTACATAGCAACCTAAATGACAACAATTTAACATCAACTATGTGTGACGGCAAACTACCAGTGTTGGATGTAATCAAATAAACCAACAAAAATTGTTTATTCCTCTGATTTATTATGAAAATGTACACATGGATTAACGGTAGGACTTCTGGTAGCGGGCACGAGCTCCAGGTCCACCGAACTTCTTGGACTCGCAGCGACGTGGATCAGCAACCAGAAGAGTTCTGTCGTACTGGATCAGGATGTCCTTGATCTCCTTTTTGGAGGCCTCGTCCACATCTGCAGTCAGAAAGACACTTAGGTTTATAGTGTTCCCTTTATGGTTCTTCACAAGTTCTATCCAAATCATTTGTATTAAAGTATATACAAAATAAAAGATACAATCCCTCCACTACTAGGAACCAATTTTACAGAAACTTCCCCCATGTTTGTGTCTCCACTACCAAGAACTTCCCCTTAAAGGGGTGTTTTCAGGAGCCTTCAACAACCAAAAGACAGCCCTGGTCAGGAGTAGGTAATTCAGAGCAGCTCCAAAAACTACTGGGTGGGGTTTAGGACTGACTCTGTGCTGACCGGGTAAAACTTGGCCAAAGCGCTTTGTGTGGCACTGGCTTCCTGAACAAAACACGTGGAAATGAAAAGCGTCAAATTTGACCAGAAAAAGATAGCAGTGAAGATGTAATGCTTAAAAAAAAAAAAAATTCTATAATGCTGCCGTGTTTGTGGAGTTGTAAATGACTATTTACATTGATACACTGTGTCAGGGGGTTAAACTGTAAGATGATTACTTTACCAACACATCCTCCGGAGACCTACAGTTCCTACCCCCAAATGCACACACAATGGGTAAGAGGGCTCAATACCAGAATGGCCCTTAAGATGTTTCTGGCCCCCTCAATTGGTTCATTTTCCTGGAAGTGGAAACAGCGCTATAATTTTTTTTTTTTTAATTTTGAGGGTTTTTTCTTTTCCCTTATGTACCATTGGCTTAAATTTCAGTATATATAGATCAGTTTAAACCCAATTCATGCTACATAATTAGCTGATCAGCAACTAGTTGTAAAGACTGCAGACCAAAAGCCTCCAATCAGAAAGAAATCCCGGTCCACTCATTACCTAGGTGTGAACGCTGTAAAGATTTACTCCTAGTCACAGGCTCTGACCAGATATCTAGCATCATGTTAAATATTGGGGCCAACTGCATGTGAGCTGCAAACAGTGGGACTGCAAGACACGAGATGAAGATGTGGGGAACTCACAGAGCCTGGTGAGAACAGAGAGCACGGCGGTGACAGGAAACTGAGCAAACTGAGTTGGGACCTGCATTCACTGACCCCCAAAAGCATGGTTTTTCTGAACTAATCATAGCTCAAACAAATCATAGTAATTGTTGTGTGCTGCATACATTTTTTTAAAACTCCCATTTCCCATGAGGGCTGCTTAATTTTCCGTGGACCAGTCTGTTTAAAAGATCATGTAGTGTGTAACCCTTGATCTCCCCATAATGAAGTGTGAACAAAATATAAACGCAAGACTCGTAGTCACTTGTCAGGTTTTGTAGTATGAGAATATAACCTGTTGAGTTTCTACTCATCTGAACCTGACTTGATGGCTGAAAAGAGTGGTATATTGTCATGTCACCTTTTCAGTTTATGTGAAATAGTTGCCTGAACACTTGTGTTCACTTGGTACACATTATTAAAATAAGGCACAATGATGGAAACAAAATAAAATTTTTAAAGGGGAAGCAAAATATCAGGGTCTAAAATGATTCTAATATAATGTCCCACTGGTATAAAAAAAGACAACTATTGAATCTGTTTATCAAATATTCCCTTATGAGCCAAGTGAAATTATGCCAACATTTTGATGGCCTGTTCAGACACTGCTTGTTCCAATAACAAATCATATATCAGGGACCCCTAATGAGAACTGGACATAAAATGGCTAGGAAAAAAGGTCCCCCTCAGCAAAAACAGAACCCCTCATTTGAGTCAAGACTTCTGTATAACAATAGGAAGTCAATCAAAAATGTCAAAGCCATACTGGTGACACCATGAAATGGAGTGGAAATTACACAGGTGCCCAGATCTACTGCCCTTTGGCCTTGACCACAATTTGGATGCAGACCCACCTGAGGATCATTGTGAATGAGTTTGGTGAGCATCGGGGTAAATGCCGAAGAGGAGTAGCAATTCCTGAGAAATGCAGAGGGATGGACGCTACGTCATTTCATTAACTCCTTGCGGCTTTGCCAGAATGAGCTAAAGACCAAATGCCTACAAGGTAATGAGTTAAAGCGTCTGTATAATCCAACCAGAAATACAGACATTATAGTGGCGTCAACATAAAATGTCAAACCGATGAGTTAAAAAACACTGTATCCTCTGCAACTTTGTTGTGTGGGGTATAACAAGTCTGTTTTAACTTAATGGAGATAATCTGCACCATACTTTTTTTTTCTTCGCTATTTTGTACAGTGATCCCTCGCTACTTCGCGCTTCACCTTTCGCGCCCTCAGTGCATCGCGGATTTTTCAAAAATATTCATCAAAAATTCAAAATTGAGAAATAGTGGGCGGGCGCTAGCAGAAGGCAGGGAGACTACATTAGACCATCAGGTGTCAACACGGAGAGCAGCACAACTCTCTGTTCGCTGTTGTCGTGTTGGCTGGGCTCGGAAATCTCGCAAGCTGATTGGCCGAGACGTTTCACCCCGCAAGCTGATTGGCCGAGACGTCTCACCCACCTCCTCTCCCTGCCGAGCACCCATGAAGGGAAGAAAGACCGCATTCATTGCTTTTTATCGCTCGTGTTACTTAGTCTCGCCGCGTGGAACTTTTTGCTGTTCTCTTGTGCCATTTTGTGCGAAATAGTCTTCCCGTCGAGGCACTACGCCGCCTCCTGCAGCTTCAGCTCTATCGGAAGCTGCCCTCGATGATCCTGCGCCTCCAGCACCTCACGATGAGGCGTCACCTGAGGAGCAGTAAAGCTCTCATTAACCTGTGCAGTAAATCATTTTCATCTTGAGTTACGTATCTTGTTATAAGAATAAAAGAGTTCTAAAAACATATTTATGTACACTTTGTTTACATCTACGTATGTATGTACACTTACACACACACACACGTATCATATGAGAGTGAGAGAATGAACGTACGTATTGTTTATGGATGACGTCATTGGGGTGACGCTACTTCGCGGTTTTTCACTTTTCGCGGTCGGTTCTGGAACCCATTAACCGCGATAAGTGAGGGATCACTGTATACTTTATTGATCCCCAGAGGGAAATTCAGGGCATCCACCTGGATGGATGAGGCAGCCATGGTACAGCACCACTCCCTTCACCATTCATACACACTTTCACATCTAGGGCCACTTTAGAGTCTAAATTAACCTAACTTGCATGTTTTTGGCCTGTGGAAGGAAACCGGAGTACCCGGGGTAAACCCACGCAGACATGGGGAGAACATGCAGACTCCACACAGAAGGGTCACTGATGGTCAGGGGGTGGGTCAAACTCACGACGGTCAGGGATGGAATCGATCCCGTGACATTCTTACTGTGCTAACCACTGTGCTACTGAGCTGCCCACTGGACAATGTGATTTACATGTGAATCATTTGTGCATAGAAAAAAAAACAACTTACACTTTTGATAGTATGCGACCAAGGATTTGGAGATGGCCTGACGAATAGCTGAAAGGAAAAAATATATAAGTTCCAACTCAATGCAATTATCAAAAGATGTAAATCACAAAAGTTGCCTGTTCTTACCATAGATCTGGGCAACATGTCCCCCACCCTTCACTCTGACTCTGATGTCAACGCCAGCAAAGCGCTCCTTGCCTAGCAATAGCACAGGCTCCAACAGCTAAAAGGAAGGAAGTACCACACAATGTGAAATTTATGTCACTTATTTGACATTTCTAGAAGACTGAATATGATTACAATCACCCAAATAGCTACAAAAAAACGGATGCTGGGTTCCTTTAGGTTTAAATAAAGCCCATCTAACCTCAACAGAACAATGACAAAGTTACTGAATGCTGCAATCTTCTAATGTTAAAATATACATTACAGTCTGAAGTGAAATAAATCTAAAAATATTAATATTTGCCACATAAATAACCTGGTCATAATTCTGTCAAGTGAATGGCTGTAAAAACACCATGTACACCCTCTAGCCTACTACGTCCTATATTACAGGCACTGCTCTGCCATTTACCCATCTGATTAAAAACACTAACCTTGTATTGGAGAGTGGCAGGCTCCACCATCTCCAGGGGTCTGCCGTTCACCTTGATCAGGCCATTCCCCCTTTTGCAGTGGGCAACAGCTGTGGCCGTTTTCTATGATGGAAAACATCAGATAAATGTCACAACTTGCGATGAGCTCACCTGAAATAAATGCCATTCATTCTAGAAGAGAAAAAAATAAAGTTCCTTGCTTCATATACAGTGGTGTGAAAAAGTGTTTTCCCCTCCCCGATTTCTCATTTTTTTGTACGTTTGTCACACTTAAATGTTTCAGATCATCAAACAAATTTAAATATTAGACAAAGATAACAAATAAACACAAAATGCACTTTCTAAATGAAGGTGTTTATTATTAAGGGGAAAAAAATCCAAACCTACATGGCCCTGTGTGAAAAAGTGATTGCCCCCAACCCTAACAATTGGTTGGGCCACCCTTAGCCGCAACAACTGCAATCAAGCGTTTGCAATAACTGGCAATGAGTCTTTTACAGCACTGTGGAGGAATTTTGATCGATAGATGTACTTTATTGATCCCAAACTGGGAAATTACAATGTAACAGCAGCATGACAGTTGACAGCCAAACAACAGAAACACACACGACAAAGGGATTACCCATGGAAAGTAAAAACTAACATGACTATAGAACCTATATACATCATAGCTTAATATATGATGACCCATTGCACAAAGAAGGACTATCAGGAGCAGAGTGAAAAGTGAGGTACCAGTTAGTCTGTAAGATGCAGTGTGGCAGCATAGCTATGACCAGAATACAACATCATAATGAGTTATTGTACAGTAAAATTGCATGTGGCAGGAAAGATTTCCTGTACCTGGCCGTTCCGACAACAAAGCTGTAGTGGTCTTGGCCCACTCATCTTTGCAGAATTGTTGGAATTCAGCCACACTGGAAGGTTTTCAAGCATGAACCGCCTTTTTAAGGTCATGCCACAACATTTCAATCAGATTCAGGTCAGGACTTTGACTAGGCCACTCCAAAGTCTTCATTTTGTTTTTCTTAAGCCATTCAGAGGTGGACTTGCTGTGTGTTTTGGATCATTGTCCTGCTGCAGAACCCAAAGTGTGCTTCACCCTGAGGTCATGAACAGATGGCCGGACAGTCTCTTTCAGGATTTGTTGGTAGACAGCAGAATTCATGGTTCCATTTACCACATCAAGTCTTCCAGGTCCTGAAGCAGCAAAACAGCCCCAGACCATCACCCTACCACCGCCATATTTTACTCTTAGCATGATGTTCCTTTTCTGAAATGCTGTGTTACTTTTATGCCAGATGTAATGGGACACACACCTTCAAAAAAAGTTTGTGTCTCGTCAGTCCACAGAGTATTTTCCCAAAAGTCTTGGGGAACATCAAGATGTTTTTTGGAAAACTGAGGTAAGTCTTTATATTCGTTTTGCTCAGCAGTGGTTTTCATCTTAGAACTCTGCCATGCAAGCCATTTTTGCCAAGTCTTTTCTTATGGTGGAGTCATGAACACTGACCTTAACTGAGGCAAGTGAGGCCTGCGGTTCTTTGGATGTCGTTGTGGGGTCTTGTGACCTCTTGAATGAGTCGTTGCTGCGCTTTTGGGGTAATTTTGGTTGGCCGACCACTCCTGGGAAGATTCACCGGCGTCCCAAAGCTTTAGAAATGGCTTTATAACCTTTTCCAGACTGATAGATCTCAATTACTGTTTCTCAATTTCTTTGGATGATGTCTTGCTTTTGAGGATCTTTTGGTCTACTTTACTTTGTCAGGCAGATCCTATTTTAAGTGATTTCTTGATCGCGAACAAGTGTGGCAGTAATCAGGACTGGGTGTGGCTAGAGGAATTGAACTCATCTTTCCAAAGATGTGATAAACCACAGTTAATTCATGTTTTAACGGGGGGGGAATCACTTTTTCATATGAAACATTTAAGTGCGACAAACGTACAAAAAAACGAGAACTCAGGAAAGGGCAAACACTTTCACACCACTGTATAATAACAGCTGATAACTGACCTTGGGATCAAAGCATGAATCAGTGACCTACTGTATATGCTCAATATTGTTTAAGTACAAAATAATGTTATTTTATCATGTGTCATAGGTAAAGTCAAATTACTCAATAGAATTATCACCTCAACTTTGTTTTAAGTATTGAGATGGTCAAAATGTTGTTTGCTAGTGAAACCACCAGATATTCTCACACTTTCACATCTTTCCATCTCCAAACACCAGATCAGAAGATTAATTTTTTCAAAATTTTCATAAAATTAGTTTAAGACTGGCGTTAACATTTCTTATCAGTGTATTTTATGAAAAGGTAAGGCTGGGCAATATAGCCAAAAAATAAACAGCATTATTTTTCACTGCCGCATTTCCTGCATTGTACTGAAGAGTTGGTTATGCAATGCGTGATTTAACAAGGAGAAGATGTATACATGGGAAAATAGTAACAGAATAAATTAACAGTATACAGAACTCCAGAACACCATGTATGTGTACTGAAATAGTCAAGTGAAAACCAGTGATCTTGTAATGATCAATTTTTCACCATTTACAGACACGCAGCCAATTATTAAAGAATAAAAAGAGCAAAAATAAGACAGCAACTCTTGCTAAAAGCAAATATCATTTATACATGTCTACGATCATTAGCTACTCCATTTATATTTATTTACAAAGTTGTGGTTGGGTGTAGCGTGTAATCTCTTATGCCCTTTATGAAATTAAGATATAGATCTTTTCTTTATGAGGTGATTTGCATGTTGATATAATGACATGACTCATAGCTTAACAAAAACGCTTTCAGACATTTAAAATATCTGGACGCTAACTTCTGCTAAAAGCCGGGCTAGTTATGTAAGCTAACGCAAAGCTAAGCCTCCCCACACCAATGCTAACGTTTACCAAGACTAACAAGCACCCGGCATCACCGCAAGTCACCGTAAACCTTAGCACTGCACGTAACTACAAAACCGTTTAATGACGGAGACACAACAGCGTTAACACAACGACTGTCCACCATGTCGCGTTAGCACAGTAGCCGCAACACCACACGTGTAATAAATTCCTTGAATTCACTTACTTTACGTCCGAACACCTGGACAGACTGCAGAGGACCTTTAGCTGGCATCTTTCTGAAACACACACAACAAGGAATATATTAAAACCCCCGATAATAGCAGTTAATTTTCATTTTTTTACTAGTCAGACTGAAGCACACACCGTATTCAGCTGGGCTGCCGTAAGAAGAGGCAGACGGGGTTTCTCGTGGCCAACATCAGGGGCGGTTACACGTCAATTCTAGCTGCTTTGTGGCAGATTTTGCGACAGCCGACTTTTGAATAAATCTTTATTTCGGATAGATAAAAAGTAAAGATTAAAAAGAAACAGAATAATATAACAAATGGGAAAAAAAATCCAACAAGGTCAAATTAAACACTAACTCCTCTGATTATACAGTTCAACATAAGTTATCCGAAATGGGTGATGGCTGAAGCCGCAGCTTATATTGCCCACCCATGTTCCATCCAAGAATTCAAAAGAAAAACAAAACAAGAGCGATTACAATTCGGAACATAGCTAAGACAAAATGTGACAAAAAAACAAACAAAACAAAACTAAGCAACAACACAGACTGGATATGACAATCCTTATGTGATTTTACATGTCATCTTGTGTATATGTTTGGAGTATTTCTTCCTTTAGTTTTTGTTTAAATTGTCCAAGTGTTGTACATGATTTTAATTCAGGTCCAAAATCGTTCCATAATCTGACTCCTTGCACTGAAACACAGTGTTGCTTGGTGGTAGTTCTCACTGAAGGTTTTTGAAATACAGTATACATGTTCCTCTGAAATGATATTGTAATGTCGGGGCCATGTTAAGGTGGGCAGGGATTTCCCAGCATGCTTTGCCAGTTGAAAACGTTACTGTGTGTGTGTGTGTATTAAATGTGTTATTACTGAGTTATACTGCTGTGTCATTATAACTGAGTTATAATGACCCAGCAGTGTTTAGCAGGATTAGGGCAAGATGTATCATGTGTGTGTAACCATGATTGAAACGGAGGTCTGGGAGAATGACCTCCCCTCCTCTCTGTGCTCAGAAGTAAGTTGGGGGTCGGTGGTGTGTAAATAAAGCCTGTTCATCACAACCATCTTGCTCCTCTTTCTTTGTGTGAATCCTGCAAACGTCACAATATTGTTTCTCCCTTATTTGGAACAACTTTTGGATATTTGCGGGCAGTGATAGATTCTTCACTTTAAATGTAGAAGAGCTTGGAATAACGAGGCGATGTGACTTATAAACCTAAGTTTATTATCAGCTTCGCTCCTCTAACAAGTCTCATCTAGTGCAGCAGCAGAAGAAGTAAGAGAGCGAACACATTCGGCTCTACGTACTTATACTCACACATACAAAAGACATGCATATCAAAGCTGACATCCCTCATTATCTTAATCCCCCTCCTTTGTCTTGATACCCCTCCACCTGGCCCTGGGAGGTCAGGGCGACCTATCTGGTCTCCACCGCAGTGCCTCGGATGCTCTTTGATTTTCACTGGCGGTTGAGACCTTTTGTCCTGTTCTGAGGTGTGAAGTCGCTTTACATATGTAATCACCAAACATTCTCACATGCTTATACATATGTAGGTTATGGGATATATGATTAATATAGACCACATAAACATTATTACGTACTGCAGTTTTAAAGTCAACCAGATCTTTCAACTTGAGAGCTTTTAATTTAAGAAAAAGTGGGTTTGTTGGTTCCTTGTAAGCAGCTTTGTTTATTATTCTAATAGCTCTCTTCTGAAGCATAAAGACTGGATATACTGTATGTTTGTTTTATATGTATTTCCCCATACTTCAGTACAATATGTCATGTATGGGAGTATTAATGAATGATACAAGGTATATAGTGTGGGTTGATTCAGCAAATATTTCACTCTGTGTAGTATTGCAATTGATTTGGATATTTTACCTTTAATATAATTAATATGTGACTTCCAACACAGTTTATTATCAATTATTACTCCAAGAAATTTAGTTTCGGATACCATTTCAATCTCTACACCATTTACACCGAGTTTAGATACTAAGTTGTTGTGATGGTTGTTAAAAACTATAAATTTGTCTTACTTAAATTGAGCGTTAATTTGTTTGAATCAAACCACAGTTTAAGCTTTCCTAATTCCTTTCCGAGTGTATCCAAAAGTTGTTCCAAATTGCTTCCTCTGCATAATAAATTAGTGTCATCGGCAAACAATATTAAATCCATTTTTACCGAAACTTTACATTATAGCACCTTGGGGGAGTCAGATTATTTAGCATCTCAGACAAGAGACAGTGGATAAGCATGGGAGAACAATGCTCAGGAGGTTCCTGGTGAGATAGCAGGAAGGAGTCAAGGACGTAGGGGGTTGAATGCAGTGTAATGCAAATGTTGTGGAGCGTGTAAATAATGAGGCTGATTTGGTTCAAGCGGTTTATTACACGACTCACATAAGGAGCATAGACAGAATGGCATACAAGTAGGAACTCTTCCCTTAAATAACATGACATCCTTCTAGACTCTTCTCACACACAAAAGATAATCCCCGTCTAGACTCTTCTCACACACAAAAGATAATCTCCCCGTCCGACTGCAGTCAGTCCATTCATCCTTGACACCTCCCTGTTATCTTACTAGGGCATCTAGAAACTTCTCACACACAAAAGGTTAACTTCACGTCCTTTGTTCCTGTCTAAGGTGGTAAACCATTATGCACTCCCCAGGTTGCCACCCCCCCCCCCCCCCCCAGCAACTTAGATAGGACAAAAGGGTAACAGTCCACATGCTGTGATAGAACCATTAACATCAGTCCACATACTGTAGAACAATCAACATCAGTCCGCATGCTGCTTGGGCTTCAGTCTTCTGCTGTATCTGCTGTAGCCAGGATTCGCTGCCTCCGTGGCACTGCCATGCTGGGGGGCTGATGTCTGGGGGTGAAAACTTTTTCACTGTCCGTGTGGGTGCTCTGGAGTATCTTTTCTCTGGGAAGCACCCCGTGGGGGTCTTCCACGCCAAGGGGCTCTCGCCAACAGCACTTGCTCGTCAGCCACAACGAAAGCAGGTTTGAGTCTGTCTATGCCAATTTTTTCCCTCCTACCCCCCAAATCTAGCAAAAAATGCTTATCCCCTGTTTCCAGCACTCTAAACGGTCCATCATAAGGTGGACGCAGTGGGGGCGGTGGGCGTCGTATCTGACAAACACGAACTCTGCGTTTTTCAAAGTTTTAGGCACAAAAACGCGCGGAAAACTGTGGTGGGCAGGGCCCGGCAGTGTGCTTGAGTCTATGCAACGCTGCAGCAGCTGAGACGGGGAGCTGCCCGGCGCAGGATTATCTGGCAGAAACTCCCCAGGCAGCCGGAGTGGTTGTGCAAAAACGAGTTCTGCTGGGGAAGCTTCCAGATCCTCTTTAGGCGCAGAACGTAACCCCAATAAAACCCATGGTAGCCTGTCTACCCAATTTGCATCCGTCAGTGAAGCCCTCAGAGCCGCTTTTAACGACCTATGAAAACGTTCGCATTGTGGCGGATGATATAAGGGGTACCCAGTGTGGAGGCACGGAATAAGTGCAGGCAGGACACGGCGAACTGAAGTTTAAAAGGGTGTTTTATTCATCCTCCAACACGAGGGTCACTCCAGCGCTGTGGGAGCACGCTGGAGCGAGCCCTCTGTCTCTAGTCAGCAAACAGGCAATGCGTGTGATCAAAAAGTGAGTAAGCGAGAGAGCAAGCGATATGGTTGACTTATATACCCAGCTAGACAATGCATGCATGGCACATTAGCATCACAGTAACTGCAAGAAGGCATGGACATTTGCATTAGAGTCACACATATCAATAGCAGGATAACTGGCGCAGGGATTAGACAAAGAGAGGCTGCCTATTGATATCCGTCCATACATCTCACTGTTCTGCTAATTGCTCCAGCTGAGCGCTCTGCTTGTCCGTAGGCTGTGGGGGTCGCCCACACTACTCCCCCCAGAGGGCTCAGCAGGGGGCTGAGGCCTCGATCGTCCGGCTTTGGTAGCGAGCTGCGGGAAAAGCTCTGTGCAGGCGGAGGTGGAGGGGGGGGTGGGGGTAGCAAGTGCCGGCCCGGGATGGCGAAGTTGTCTGGGCCGTGCAAAAATTGCATGTGGAGCCACGATGTTGAAGAGCTGTCCCGTTAACGTGGCGGAGGTCCACAGCGGCTGTGAGAAGAAACATTTGTCTCTGACTCCTCTCGCGGCTAAGTCCTGCGAGGATGCGCAGCGGCCATGAAGAAAAAAACAAAAGCTGGAGCAGTGTGAGGGACTTGGCGTGTTGGCTTTAGGTGCGGGCGCAGCCCTAAAGCCCTCGGGAACAGCTGACGGCTGAATTCCCATTGTGCACCGTGCCTGAGACCCATACAAAATCCTGTGTGCGGGCTGCGTGTGTGCTTCAGGTGTGTGAGCAGCCGTGAAGGTTCCAAGGATGGCGGTCAGCCATGTTTCTCGGGCGTGTGCAGCGGCGGAGGACAATGGCAGTCTGTGGAGCCGGTATTGTCCCGTGCGTGGTGTGCTGTCCTCGTAACCCCCCGGTGTGCGTGCGGGGGTTCGGTGCATGGCAGGTCCGCTGTCGCGAGGTGGGTCAGGATCAGGGAGCTTGATGGAGATCAGCGTCGTCGGCGCCGATGGTCCTCCCTGTCTTGGCTGTTGCTGTCGTTCGCTCGTGCCGGGTCATGGTGCATTCTGGTCCACGCGCTGCGTTCTCCGTCCGGCCCTGGAGGTCGCCGTCGTGGAGAGGGGACGAGGTGCGTGCGCGCTCGTGTGGATGCAGAGGAGCGGTGAGAGGGGGTAGACGATCTTTGTCCCTCGGCCGGTCCCAGCGTGGATGTCCAGATCTCAGGCGAGGTTGCACAATGACGCTTTCTGCAGCTTTCCCAGTCGTGGATGATCTCCGGGGTGTTCGCCCGGTGTTGGCTCTGTGTCGAGGTCTCCCTGTGGCAGAAGGGAGGGCAGTCCATTTGCGTCAGGCAGCTGCGCTTATTCGTCGTCGGAGTCACCGCCGGGGTCTGCGTTCGTTCGTCGTCAGCGTGTTCTTGTATTCGGGGTCACCAGTGTGGCGGATGAAATAGGGGTACCCAGTGTGGAGGCACGGAATAAGTGCAGGCAGGACACGGCGAACTGAAGTTTAAAAGGGTGTTTTATTCATCCTCCAACACGAGGGTCACTCCAGCACTGTGGGAGCGCACTGGAGCGAGCCCTCTGTCTCTAGTCAGCAAACAGGCAATGCGTGTGATCAAAAAGTGAGTAAGCGAGAGAGCAAGCGATATGGTTGACTTATATACCGAGCTAGACAATGCATGCATGGCACATTAGCATCACAGTAACTGCAGGAAGGCATGGACATTTGCATTAGAGTCACACATATCAATAGCAGGATAACTGGCACAGGGATTAGACAAAGAGAGGCTGCCTATTGATATCCGTCCATACATCTCACTGTTCTGCTAATTGCTCCAGCTGAGTGCTCTGCTTGTCCGTAGGCTGTGGGGGTCGCCCACAGCATAACCCATTAGCCTGGGGGTTGTACGCGGTTGTGCAGTGAATTGAGACACCTAGGCTGCGGGCCATGGTTGACCAGAGTTCAGAAACAAATTGAGAGCCTCTGTCGGACGTAATGTCCGACGGAACTCCAAAACGCGCCTCCCATGCTGTTAAAAACGCGCGCTCCACCTCCTCGGCCGTGGTTGCCGCCAGCGGAACCGCTTCTGGACAGCGCGTGGTGCGGTCTACCATTGTCAGGAGATGCGTGTACCCCCGTGATGGCGGAAGGGGGCCTACGAGGTCCACGTGGACATGGTCAAACCTCTTAGCCGGGACACGAAACGGCTCCAAAGGAGCCTTCGTGTGTCTGTGAACCTTGGCTTGTTGGCACGCCATGCAGGCTGCCGCCCACTCTTTCACTTGTTTGCGAAGGCCCAGCCACACATATTTCTCTCCTACCATTTTGACCGACGCACGCACACCTGGGTGTGCCAAAGAGTGAACCGACTCAAACACGCGGCGGCGCCACGCGGCCGGAACCACAGGCCGTGGGCGACCCGTGGAGACGTCACAGATTAAGGGGGGAATGCCGTTAAGCAGCGTCCTCTTCTCCAGCCTTAACCCTGTTGGTCCAGACTGGAGCGGGCGCACGTCCGCGTCACTAGCCTGCTCCGCGGCCATGGCTGCGTAATCCAACCCTACACAGACCGGGGCCACAACGGCGCGCGAGAGGCAGTCTGCCACTACATTCAGTTTGCCCGACACATGCTGAATATCGGTAGTAAACTCTGAGATCGCGGCCAGCTGTCTCTGCTGCTGGCCCGACCACAGTTCTGAAACTTTGGCCATCGCGAATGTTAGTGGCTTATGGTCAACGAATGCAGTAAAATTGTGCCCTTCCAGCAGAACTGGAAATGGCGAATGGCCAGGTGGAGAGCCAGCAACTCTCTGTCGAACGCGCTGTATTTACGTTCATTGTCGCGCAAGGTTCTGCTGAAAAAGGCAAGCGGCTGCCAAGCCCCAGCGATGCGCTGCTCCACGACAGCCCCTATGGCCACATCTGAGGCGTCTGTGGTGAGGGCTATGCGGGCCGTTGGGTCTGGATGTGCCAACAATGCGGTGTTTGCCAGGGCTGCTTTAACTTCCGAGAAAGCCTGCTCTCGTTCCGGGGTCCATTCGACCTTATTCGCGTGTTTCTGTTTTTTGAGAGCAGCGTACAATGGCTGCATGAGCTGCGCTGTGCGGGGAAGGAAACTGTTATAAAAGTTCACCATTCCCAAAAATTCTTGTAGCGCCCTGACCGTTTGTGGTCGGGGAAAATCTGTCACTGCGCGCACTTTGTCAGGCAGCGGAACCGCTCCTTCGGGAGAGACGCGGTGCCCTAAAAAATCAATCCCCGTCACCCCGAACTGACATTTCGCTGGGTTGATTATTAAACCGTGCTCTTCCAACCTACGGAAAACCGTCGTGAGGTGGGTTTCGTGTTCATCTTCGGACGCACTGGCTACCAAGATATCGTCCAGGTAGACGAACACGAAAGGGAGATCGCGCAGTACTGCATCCATCATGCATTGGAACGTCTGTGTTGCCCCTTTAAGGCCAAATGGCATGCGCAAGAATTCAAATAAACCAAACAGAGTTATTACCGCTGTTTTGGGTATGTCCTCAGCGTGCACTGGGACTTGGTGGTAACCACGGACCAAATCTATCTTAGAAAAAATGCACGCTCCTGCGAGGTGAGTGGAAAAATCCTGAATGTGGGGAATTGGGTAGCGGTCATGCGCTGTAGCATTGTTTAACCTGTGGAAATTGCTGCAAGGTCACCATGAACCTTCAGCTTTAGGGACCATGTGTAGCGGGGAAGCCCATGGGCTGTTTGAGCGCCTGATGATGCCTAACCTCTCTAGGTTAGCGAACTCCTCGCGCGCTATGGCCAGTTTAGCTACGTCCAAGCGCCGAGGTCTTGCAAAAATGGGCGCCCCGGTGGTGGTGATGACATGCTCCACCCCATGTTTAGCGATAGCTGCTGAAAACGTCGGGACTGTGAGCGCTGGGAACTGAGCGAGCAGTGTGTGGAACTTACCGCATGCTGCTGTGACGTTGGCTTGTGCAGTTGGCCGGGTCACTCGAGCTATACAGGGGAGAGAGTCAAAAGACAATGCATTAACCAGGCACCTGTTAACGATATCTACCAACAACCCATATGCACATAGAAAATCAGCCCCCAGTTTATGGTAATCCAATGCTGCTACAACAAAAGTCCATTCAAATGTACGACCGTGTAGAGACAAGAGCAGAGTCCTCTCACCAAAGGTCTTAATGTCTGAGCCGTTTGCTGCTGCCATCTCGGGGCCGCTGGTTCCTGCCAGCTGGTCAGCGTAGGTCGGCCGGATGAAACTCCTCTGTGCGCCGGTGTCCACGAGGAAATGCCTTCCCGAGCGTGCGTCCGTCAAATGGAGCAGCTTGTTCTCCTCCCCGAGGGTCGTGGTTGCTACCGACCCCCGGTCTTGGCATTTCCCGATCGCTTGAACTGGCACGGTGGTATACATTTGCGTGCTCTCTCTGCAAAGCGGCGATGGTAGAAGCAAAGCGTGTCACCTCCACGTTCCTTGGCCTCCGCTGCTGCTGCTGTTGGTGGTTCTGCTGCTGCCATCGGCGGCTCCTCGCCTCCTCGTGTCGACGTGCCGGGCTCCGTCGCTGCCGCAATGGTCACGAAAGCCTTGGTGGCGACGATGATCCGGTCTGCCTCTCGGGCTAGCGCACGATAGTCCCGTTTGGTCAGCAACGACGAATTGGCCAGGGCCGCTCTTGCCGCTGTCGGAAGGTTCCTGAGGAAAATGTGGGTGAAGATGAAGTGGTCGTCGTCCGTGCCCTTTAACCTCAGCATCGTCTCCATCATGTCCACGGCCAAACCGTCTCCCAACTCGGTCCGCGTCAGAAGCCTCTCTGCTCTCTCACCATCCGAGAGTGTGTAGTGCTGGATGAGGGCAGCCTTCAGCGCGTCATATTTGCCGTCGGCTGGTGGTTGATCGAGCAGGCTCTCAATGTGCTGAGCCGTGCTGGCATTGAGCGCTGCGACCACATAGTGGAATTTTGTATCATCCGCCGATATCCCTCGGAGGGCGAACTGCGCCTCGGTTAGGTGGAACCAGGAGCGCGGGTTGTGCTGCCAAAAATCAGGTAGTTTGATCGCCACAGCGCACGCAAAGCTGGGGGTTCCAGTCGAGGTTGGCTCCGGGGATCTTCCGTCGTATTCCATGATTCGTCTTGGGTCACCAGTGTGGAGAGTGTAAATAATGAGGCTGATTTGGTTCAAGCAGTTTATTACACGACTCACACAAGGAGCATAGACAGAATGGCATACAAGTAGGAACTCTTCCCTTAAATAACATGACATCCTTCTAGACTCTTCTCACACACAAAAGATAATCCCTGTCTAGACTCTTCTCACACACAAAAGATAATCTCCCCGTCCGACTGCAGTCAGTCCATTCATCCTTGGCACCTCCCTGTTATCTTACTAGGGCATCTAGAAACTTCTCACACACAAAAGGTTAACTTCGAGTCCTTTGTTCCTGTCTAAGGTGGTAAACCATTATGCACTCCCCAGGTTGCCACACCGTCATGTTGTGTGTGGAGAAATGCCATGAAACTTGGGAGGAGAGATTTGGGGAAAAAGAGAGTGCCTGCTGAAATGAGTCAGTCTGTTCTGTGCTTGAGAGATGTGAAGTGTGTAATAAACTGTGTGCCATGAGTCAGCCTCTTATTTCACACACTCCACAACATATATCATTTATATACATATTGAATAACAATGGCCCCAAAACTGAACCTTGTGGGACTCCACAAGTAACCTTCAGTAACTGTGAGTTTTTGTTACCAACACATACATACTGATACCTATTCTTTAAGTAACTACATAACCAGGACAGTGCTACCCCCCTAATACCACAATTTCGTAGTTTCTTTAATAATAAATTATAATCCACTGTATCAAATGCTTTTTAAAGATCCAGGAATACCCCAACTGAATACTCTTTATTTTCAACGGCAGTTGATATTTTTTCTATAAATTCCATTAGAGCAAATGCAGTTGTCCTCTTGTGTCTGAACCCATATTGCTGCTCACACAATAAATTATTCTTCAGTATGAAGTTGTCAATTCTCTCATAGAATATTTTTTCAAGTATCTTGGAAAATTGCGGCAATAGTGAAATTGGTCTATAGTTTGAGAATTCCCCTCTGTCACCCGTCTTGTATATCGGAATTACTTTAGCTATTTTCATTGCATTGGGAAATATACCTGTTTGGAGAGACAGGTTACAGATATACGTCAGTGGTTTCAGTAAGCATTCAATAATAGTTTTGACTAAGAGCATGTCAATACCATCACAGTCAGTAGATGTTTTACTTTTAAACGACTTAACAATTTCGATGACCTCTCTCTCGTCTGTGTTCTTTATGAAAATGGAGTCTTTTATAGCAGTGTTTTTGCTTATTGTGTCACCTGTGGGTGCCGTAATGGGTATTTCTCGAGCCAAATTAGGACCAATGTTAACAAAAAAGTTATTAAATTCATCTGCAGGTGAAGCTGCATTCACACTCTGAGTCGTTTTATTATTTTTTGAAAAATTGGTTGGGTAGCTTGTATTTCTGTTTTTATTTCCAAGAATATTGTTAAGTATTGTCCATGTATTTTTAGTATTGTCTCTGTTTTTCTCCAGTTCTTTACTGTAATAGTCTCTTTTACTACATCTTATTATATATGTTAACTTATTTTTGTATGTTTTATACCACTGCTCTGCTTCTTTTGTCCTTTTCTTTAGGAAAGCTTTATATAATAAATTTTTCTTTTTACTCGCCTTTTGTAATCCTTTGGTTAACCATGGGTTATCGGCAAATTTATGTTTAAGCTTTTTCTTTACTAATGGACAATTTTTTTCATAAAGAGTGGTTACAATGTTTATAAATGTGTCATAGGCTTCATTTACATCTGATACATAGACTTTTGTCCAGTCTTGCTTCAGCAAGTCTTCTTTAAAAGAACTGATTGCATTTTGTGATTTGTATCTGAACGATTTTAAATTTTTTTCTGTATTGCACCCCGTGTGGCCATGGATAAGTGCAAAGGTTGGCAAATGGTCACTTATATCATTTATCAATAATCCACTTTCTATTTTCTTATCAATAATATTAACAAACAGGTTGTCAATAAGTGTAGCAGTGTGAACTGTGATTCTACTGGGATGTGTTATTGTGGGATATAGACTCATGCTGTACATAGAATTCATGAACTCTGTAATTACATTTTATTGATATGGATTTAGTAAATCAATATTGAAATCTTCACAAATTACTAAATTACTGCCTCACCTGCCTCCTCTGACCGCACGTCTCTCCACAGAACCAGTAAACATCCAGAGAACAGACACTGAGATGGTGACATCTTACAAGTACCTGGGTGTTCATCTGAACAATAAACTGGACTGGTCACACAACACCATCGCGCTTTACAAGAAGGGGCAGCGCAGGCTGTTCCTCCTGAGGAGACTTAGGTCTTTTGGAGTGCAAAGGACACTCCTGAAGACCTTCTACGATTTGGTGGTGGCATCAGCCATCACATTTGGAGTGGTCTGCTGGGCAGCGGCATTATGGTAGCCGACAGGAAGAGACTGAACAGGCTGATCAAAAAAGCCAGCTCTGTTCTGGGGCGACACCTCGACCCAGTGGAGGAGATAGGAGAGAGGAGGATGGTGGCTAAGCTGTCATCTCTGCTGGAGTCTGAGTTCCACCCCATGCAGGACATGCTGAACGCACTGAGGAGCTCATATAGCAGCAGGCTGTACCATCCTAGGTGCACAACGGAGAGGTTCCGCAGGTCCTTCCTACCTACAGCTGTCAGGCTTTATAACCTAACCAGGGCTGCTCGTAGAGGTCATAATGAATGCACTAAATGTAACAACGTTACACAATAAATCGTCCCCTCCATTATACAACTAAGACAATATCAATTATTACTGAGGGTAGCAACAACACTGTTGATTCAAATATGAAATATACTGTCTGGGTACAAATTCACATTCTTCAGGGTAACTTAACAAACCATAATGCTGTTTATTCCATCTAGCTGCAATGCTCCTGCACTGTGTATATATCTGTGTACATATGTATATTCATTTACTGCTTTGGCTAACCAGTTCTTATTATCTTATTTACTATTGCTCTGAGTGCTGCTATCCCTTTACTGCTGTAATCCTGGAATTTCCTCATGGTGAGACTAATAAAGGCTTATCTGATCTTTTCTTATCTTATCTTATACATGAAAACTGAGTATAGCAGATGAAATATGTTCTCATACCTAAGGCAATGACAGTTAATGCAAATTATCAACTTTTCATTGTTTCATATTTCATCAATTTTCAGTTTTATTCCAAACATGGTATGTTATTTTCAAATAAATTATGGGATGGATGTACTCTACCAGATATTCTACACATATGAGGTGGCACTGATATATGAATAATAGTAGCAAATCTGTCCAATTTTTCAATCCAACCAATGGTGTATTTAAAATTGTGTAATTAAGTCATCTAGGGTTTGTAATGTTATGAATGAAACACCTAATTATCAAGAGATACAGTGATAGTAATGTTATTCATGGTTTTTGCATTTTCTTGTAACAACGTATCACTTCTCATGAACTATCACATCTCTGGTATCCTTTGTGTTTCATAGTTCTTTCTTGATTTTAACATATAAACATACTGTAGTTCTATAGGTCAGAGCAGAATAAGACAAAGACACTAGAAAAATTAAAAAAACAAACAAACAAACAACAAAACATAACCCCCAACACCGACCACTTGCTGTCACCCATCACCACTGTATACCAGTATACACCACCTTATAGATGTGCATGAGCTTGCACGGACAAAGAAAAAAAACAAAACATAATAAAGACAGTTATACATTGAACCAAAATAGCGTTCAAAGAATTTATGACCTCAGTGACAAAATGAAAGTGCAAAATAGCATAGACTGGAGAGAAGAGTCCGGTCGTTGGTCAAACCTCGGATTCAGGAAGAGCAAAGTGGTTTTCGTCCTGGCCGTGGCACATCGGACCAATTCTTTATCCTCTCAAGAATCCTCGAGGGTTCGTGGGAGTTCGCCTAACCAGTTTACATGTGTTTTGTGAACTTGGAGAAGGCATTCGACCACATCCCTCGTGTTTTTTTGTGGGGGGTGCTTTGGGAGTGTGGGGTATCGGGCTTATTGTTATGAGCTATCCGGTCTCTATACGACTGTTGTGAAAGTTTGGTTTGTATTGCCAACACTCAGTCGGACTCATTCCCAGTGAGAGTCGGACTCCACCAGGGCTGCCCTTTGTCACCGATCCTGTTCATAATTTTTATGGACAGGATTTCTAGGTGCAGCCAGGGAACGGAGGGTGTCATGCTTGGTGACCACAGGATCTCATCTCTGTTGTTTGAGGATGATGTTGACCTGCTGGCTTCATCCAGCAATGACCTACATGTCTTACTGGGACGGGTTGCCGCTGACTGTGAAGCGGCTGGGATGAGAATCAGCACCTCCAAGTCTGAGTCCATGGTCCTCAGCTGGAAAAAGGTGGATTGTCCTCTCCAGGTTGGGGACAAGCTCCTGCCCCAAGTGGAGGAGTTTAAGTATCTTGGGGTCTTATTCACGAGTGAGGGGAGAATGGAGCAAGAGATTGACAGACGGATCAGAGCAGCATCTAATTCAATTCAACTTTATTTATATAGCGCCATTTCACAACAACAGTCATCTCATAGCACTTTCAACTGTAGGGGATACCCCCACAGATGCCGAAAAACCCCAGCAATCAGGCAATCCCCTGTGAGCAAGCACTTGGCGACGGTGGAGAGGAAAAACTCCCTTTTAACAGGAAGAAACCTCCAGCAGAACCAGGCTCAGGGAGGGGCAGTCATCTGCTGAGACTGGCTGGGGGGTGAGGGGATAGAGAAGATGAAAAGAACAGACATGTAGAGAGCAAACAGCATGATGGGAACTCAATCTATGGGAGAGAACAAACAGATGTTAATGACCAGCAAAAAAAAAAAAAAAAAATCATTAGATAGATAGATAGATAGATAGATAGATAGATAGATAGATAGATAGATAGATAGATAGTTTATTTCGAACACAAAAATATAACAAATACAAGCAAATGGCAAATGCAATAAAGTAACAGTATACACTGTTCGAAAGGGAGAAGGAAGAAGTGAACACTTATTAATTCCATCTCCTCTTTTCCATAGATACACCCATGTGAATTTAATACAAATTACCACCTTTAAGACCCCAAGTAAACAATTTACTGTATTTTTTACAAATCAACATTAACACCCATCCATTCTAACATACAATGATGTCCATACATCAAAACCAGCCTCAAACAACACAGATATACACAGTGCTGTCCCACCCACCATTCCATAGTGTCCCATAATATCCCAGAGTGAACATAATGAATCGTACATATAACTACTACCCTTCTAACATATACCCTTTCAGCAAATGGTGCTTATACCTCTTTTTGAATTGATTTCTGTTTGTACATAGTTTCAGTTCCGGCTCCAGACTGTTCCACAAATCCACCCCACAGACAGATATGCACATACTTTTCTTGGTTGTACGTATCTTGGGTTTTGTAAAGTTTAAGTCTCCCCTCAAATTATGATCATTGTCTCTTTTTTTTAAATATTTTTTGTATATTAGTTGGTAGTTGATTATTAATTGCCCTGTACATTACTTGTGCTGTCTTAAATTTAACTAAATCAATGAACTTTATGACATGTGACTTTAAGAACAACGCATTGGTATGGTCTCTATATCCTGCATTATTATCCTTATAGCTCTTTTTTGTAATGTGCATATTGACTGTAGGTTGGTCTTGTAGGTGTTTCCCCAGACTTCTACACAGTAGTTAAGATAAGGTAAAAATAGTGAATTGTACAATAAGACCAATGATTTATAGTCCAAGAAGTGTCTTGTCTTCCCCAGTATGCCTATACATTTTGCTAATTTGGCCCGGATGTGACTGATGTGAGGTTTCCAGCAGATTTTATTGTCTAGCGTCACCCCCAGAAACTTATTTTCCTGTACTGTTTCTATTCTGGTATCATCTATCGTTACCATTATTTCATGATTTATTTTATAATTTCCAAACAACATAATCTTTGTTTTTTTTAGATTTAGAGATAATTTATTTTTGTTGAACCACTGCGTTAATTTTTCCATTTCAGTTGTGACCACCTCTAAAACCTGCTGCAAATTCTCACCAGTGCAAAGGATATTTGTGTCATCCGCAAACAAAATAAATTTCAGAATTTTTGATACTTGGCATATGTCATTTATATACAAAATAAAGAGTTTGGGTCCCAAAACTGACCCCTGGGGCACACCACAAGTGATGTCCATGAAGGGTGATTTGTGCTCTCCAATTTGTACAAATTGTTGTCTGTTACTTAAATAACTTTCCACCCAACTCAGTCCAACCCCTCTTATCCCATACCTTTCCAGTTTCCTTAGTAGTATTCTGTGGTCAATGGTGTCAAAAGCTTTCTTTAAATCTATAAATACTCCTACAGCAACCTTTTTTTTTTATCTATACAACTAGTAATTTCTTCTATAAGTTTGATCAGTGCCAAAGATGTAGACTTATCTGCTCTAAAACCATACTGGCTATCTGTAAGGAGGTTGTGTTTTTCAGTGAAATCATCCAGTCTCTTAGTGAAGATTTTTTCAAGTATTTTGGAGAATTGTGAGAGTAAAGAGACTGGCCTGTAATTTGTGAAGCGATGACTGTCTCCTGTTTTGTATAGAGGTATTACTTTTGCTATTTTCATTTTGTCTGGAAATGTACCAGTTTGAAATGATAGGTTACAGATGTGGGTGAGTGGCTTAACAATTCCCTCAATTACTTTTTTCACTATTGTCATGTCAATTTCATTCCAGTCCGTTGATTTTTTATTCTTAAATTTACTCACAGTCTCGATAATTTCCTTTTCAGTAACTGCACCCAAAAAGATTGTGTTTGGATTTCTATCTTCTATTTCATTCACAGAACCACTGTAGTTTGTTTCTGGTGTCGCTATTGATTTAGCTAATTCAGGACCAACGTTTACAAAAAATTTATTGAAACCACTGACAACATCTTCCATATTATTTATCAAATTGCCATTTTCGATAAAATATTCTGGATAATTTGCATTCTTAGGACGATTACTAATAATCCCATTGAGTACTTGCCATATTCCTTTTATGTTATTTTTGTTATCCTCTAGTATTCTGTTGTAATATTCTTTCTTACAGGTTCTCATTATAGTAGTAAGCTTATTTTTGTATCTTTTATATTTGATCTCAGTTTCCACTGTTCTGCATTTAATGAATTGTTTATATAATGTATTCTTCTTTTTACATGCATTTATTAACCCCTTGGGGACCCAAGGAATATTTTTTTTTTTGTTGTCTGTCACTGTATTGTTTTATAGGACAGTATTTATTGTACAATGATTGAAATATTTGTAAAAATTTATCATATGCTCTATTTATGTCATTTTCATCATAAACTATCTTCCAATCTTGTATTAATAATTCCTTTGTCAGTAAATGCATTGATTCTTCAGTTCTTATTCTTTTATATTTAATATTTTTGGTATACTTTTTCTTCCTATAATCACATTGATAGACAACAAAAATCGGCAGGTGGTCACTGATATCATTCAATAAAAGCCCCCTCCTGATATTATTTTCCATAATGTTTGTGAATATGTTATCTATTAGTGTGGCACTGTGTGACGTGATTCTGCTAGGTCCGGTAATTGTTGGATGTAAGCCCATACTGTACATTGTGTTGATAAATTCTTCTGTCAAACTATGTTGTTTTGAGTTCATCAGATCTATATTGAAATCCCCACAGATGAACATAACTTTATGAGTTAGTTTTGCGTACATTTTTTCCATCCAGTCCTTAAATAAGTCAATGTTTGATCCAGGTGTTCTATATACACAGCTCACTACAACATTCTTCACATTGTCCAGACAGATTTCTATTGTAATACATTCAAATAAATCATCCACAGTTACTGACAGATTTTCAACAACCTTGTATTTCAAGCTCTTGTCAACATAAATTGCAACTCCTCCTCCTTTTTTCACTTTTCTATTTATATAATTTAATTCAAAGCCATCCATGGTAAAATCCACTCCTTTCTCTTCACTGAGCCACGTCTCTGATATTGCCACAATATTGAAGGGCTCTTTAAACTGATGTAAATAATCTTTAATGTTATTAAAGTTTGCATAGAGACTCCTGCTGTTGAAGTGGATCATAGAAATATTGAAATCAGATGTGACCATTGTGTTGAACTGTTCATCTCTGTAGTAATTACAGTCATTATTGATGGAGCTAAGTAAATTATTATCAGGGTCTATGTCATATTCTATGTCCTGTGGGTTGTGATCTGTGTATTCAAAAACTTTCAGTTCCTGTTGTCCCTGTTTGTTGATTTTTTGATTCATGTTGTTTAATGTTTTGTTGCAGATGAGTAAAATCCTTCAGTGTCCTACAGTTGTCTGAATTGTTGCTGTGACTCCAGTTCATAATATTCATTGATATTTGTCCAGTTCCATAATATTACGGATGTTAATGATCTTGGCTTCTTCAGGTGATCCGTTTAATTTGATGTATATTTTACAGTTTGATGTCCAGGTGTTTTGAATCTTTTTCTGCTTTTTCATGTATCTTGCTTTCCTGGCTATTTCTGCATTTTCCTTCGTGAGGTGCTCGTTTATGTAAATGTTTGTTCCTTTTAGCCTCCTACCTTGTTTCAGTAGCGCAGTCTTGTGTTTTTTGTTCACAAACCTCATGATCACAGCCGGTTTGTCGCCGCTTTTCCTGGGCAGAGGGTGGCAGGACTCTATGTTGTTGCAGTCCAGCTGAATTCCTTTGGCCTGCATGTAGGCCGCCACTTGTTGCTCAGTGGATTCGTCCTCCAGCTCACCTCCACTGCTGTCTGCGGCAACTGCTCTCGCGTATGATCGGGGTTTGATGTGGAGCCCCGTGATGATCACGTCGTTCGCCCGAGTGCTCTGGTCCATCTCAGCCATTCTGCTCTCCAGATAAGCCAGCCTCCTGTCTTTCCCAGCGTTCTGGTTCCGCAGTGCTTTAATCTCCTCCATTAGGTCCAGGATGCTTCTTTGTTGTGACTTTACAGCGGAAATCTCTTCCGCCAAGAAATCCAGCGCTTTTTTTATTTCATCTTCATTTTGCAGAGCTTTCTTGGGACCCATTATCCCGGCCGATTATCGCTGAATCCGATCGTAGGGAAAAAAAACACATGTGGGAGAGTGAAGAGGTGTCCTTTCTTCGCTCATTGAGAGTGAAGAAAGGAGTGAAGCCCAGTGCATTATTGGAGGTCCCCCGGCTGTCTAAACCTGTTAGCAGCATAACTAAGGGAGGGTTCAGAGACACATGATCCCTCCCTAATTGTAGGCTATATCAAAAAGGAAGGTTTTAACCCTATTCTTAAAAACAGAGATTGAGTCTGACTCCCGAA
Source organism: Pholidichthys leucotaenia (assembly GCA_020510985.1). Classification (NCBI taxonomy): domain Eukaryota; kingdom Metazoa; phylum Chordata; class Actinopteri; order Cichliformes; family Pholidichthyidae; genus Pholidichthys; species Pholidichthys leucotaenia. The sequence goes on from CM035845.1 coordinate 157,072,975, forward strand.
TCCAGATTGGCAGCTGGTTCCACAGGAGAGGAGCTTGATAACTGAAGGCGCTGCCTCTCATTGTACTTTTGGAGATTCTAGGTATTACAAGTAATCCTGCATTTTGGGAGCATAGTGCTCTGTTAGGATAGTATGGTAGTATCAGATCTTTTAAATAAAAAAGGGCCTGATTGTTTAGAGCTTTGTAAGTAAGAAGAAGGATTTAAACTTAATTCTAAACTCTATGGGAAGCCAATGAAGGGAGGCCAGAACCGGAGATATATGATCTCTCTTTCTAGTACCTGTTAAAACTCTTGCTGCAGCATTTTGGATCAACTGAAGACTTTTTAAAGATGTTTTAGGACAACCTAATAATAAACAGTTACAATAATCTAATCTAGAGCTAACAAAAGCGTGGATCAGTTTCTCAGCATCACTCTGAGACAAGATGCTCCTAATCTTGGCAATATTACGCAAATGATAGAAGGCAGTCTTAGAAAGGAATTTAATATGTGAATTGAAAGACAGATCTTGATCAAAAATAACTCCAAGGTTCCTCACAGAGCAATTAAGAGAAAGAGTAACCGCATCCAAACTAAAAGTTTGATTTGGAAAGGTATTTCTAAGGGTTTTTGAATCAACAAGAATGACTTCAGTCTTATCTGAATTTAATAGCAGGAAATTGCAAGTCATCCAAGCTTTGATTTCTTTAAGACAGGCTTCTAGCTTGGCTAACTGATTACTATCATCAGGCTTCATTGACAGGTATAATTGTGTGTCATCTGCATAACAATGAAAATGTATACAGTGCTTTCGAATAATGTTGCCTAACGGAAGCATATATAAACTAAAAAGAGTAGGGCCTAGCACAGATCCCTGTGGAACTCCATGACTGAGCTTTGAGTTGAAAGAAAACTCATTATTGACATGAAAAAACTGGAACCTATCAGATAAATAAGATCAAAACCACTGCAACGAAGTTCCATTAAGTCCAACATAGTGTTCTAATCTATCAAGTAGTATATTATGATCAATAGTATCAAAAGCTGCACTAAGGTCTAAAAGGACAAGAACAGAAACAAGTCCATTATCAGATGCAATAAGGAGGTCATTAGTGACCTTCACTAAGGCTGTTTCATCAATTGCATAGATTAGTATTACTCATTCATATTCTACATTTTATTGCATGCATAGTTTTATTTTTATCTTTAGTGCTACTCATTTAATGTTGCAGCATTGCACCGAGACAAATTCCTAGTTTGTGCACTACATGAACAATGGCAATAAATCTCATTCTGATTCTGATTCATTACTATGATGGATTCTAAACCCAGATTGAAACTCTTCAAGTAAACCATTTCCCTGCAGGTGGTCAAATAATTGCTTAGCAACAACTCTTTCTAAGATCTTTGAAGTGAAAGGGAGATTAGAGATTGGTCTATAGTTAGCTAAAACTCCTGGATCCAGCATTGGCTTTTTGAGTAAGGGTTTAATTACAGCCGTTTTAAAAGCCTGCGGTACATAGCCTAAAGTTAATGAAGAATTGATTATTCGAAGAATAAAGCGACCAATAAGTGGGAAGACTTCTTTAAATAACCTGGTAGGAATAGGGTCTAAAAGACAAGTTGAAGGCTTGGATGAGGAAATTATTTTGTCTAACTCTAAAAGGTCAATTGAAGTAAACTCACCCCGATATCAACTGAAGGAGTTGTAGTAGTTACTGTAACTAAGTTAACGGTGGGAAGAATCTGATTGATTTTATCTCTGATAGATTAAATTTTATTATTGAAAAAGTTCATAAAGTCCTGACTAGTAAGCTGTTAGGGAATGCTTGGATTGACAGAGTCCTGACTCTTTGTCAGCCTGGCTACAGTGCTGAAAAGAAACCTGGGATTATTCTTGTTCTCTTCTATTAATGCAGAATAATAACTCGTTCTAGCTTTTCTAAGAGATTTTTTTTTTTTATAAATTAAAAGATGATTTCTCCAAGCTAAATAGATTTCATCTAAATTAGTGGAGCGCCATTTTCTTCCTAATTGATGAGTCTTCTGTTTTAAGCTACGAGTTTCTTGTGTTGAACCAAGGGGATAGAAATCTCTGATTAGACTTTTTTCTTTTTAATTCAATTCAATTCAGTTCAACTTTATTTATATAGCGCCATTTCACAACAACAGTCATCTCATAGCACTATCCACTGTAGGGAGGACCTCCACAGTTACAGAAAGACCCCAGCAATCAGGCGATCCCCTGTGAGCAAGAACTTGGCGACGGTGGAGAGGAAAAACTCCCTTTTAACAGGAAGAAACCTCCAGCAGAACCAGGCTCAGGGAGGGGCAGGCATCTGCTGCGACTGGCTGGGGGGTGAGGGGACAGAGAAGAAGAAAAGAACAGACATGTAGAGAGCAAACAGCACGATGGGGACTCAATCTATGGGAGAGAACAAACAAATGTTAATGACCAGCAAAAAAAAAAAATATTTCATAGAGAGTGAGGAAAGGAGTGAGGCCCAGTGCATTACTGGAGGTCCCCCGGCTGACTAAATCTATTAGCAGCATAACTAAGGGAGGGTTCAGAAACACATGATCCCTCCCTAATTGTAGGCTATATCAAAAAGGTAGGTTTTAGCCCTATTCTTAAAAACAGAGATCGAGTCTGACTCCCGAATCCAGATTGGCAGCTGATTCCACAGGAGAGGAGCTTGATAACTGAAGGCTCTGCCTCCCATTGTACTTTTGGAGATTCTAGGTATTACAAGTAAACCTGCATTTTGGGAGCGTAGTGCTCTGTTAGGATGATACGGTAGTATCAGATCTTTTAAATAAAAAGGAGCCTGATTGTTTAGAGCTTTGTAAGTAAGAAGAAGGATTTTAAACTTAATTCTAAACTCTATGGGAAGCCAATGAAGGGAGGCCAGAACCGGAGAGATATGATCTCTCTTTCTAGTACCTGTTAAAACTCTTGCTGCAGCATTTTGGATCAGCTGAAGACTTTTTAAAGATGTTTTAGGACAGCCTGATAATAAAGAATTACAATAATCTAATCTCGAGCTAACAAAAGCGTGGATCAGCTTCTCAGCATCACTCTGAGACAAGATGCTCCTAATCTTGGCAATATTATGCAAATGATAGAAGGCAGTCTTAGAAACAAATTTAATATGTGAATTGAAGGACAAATCCTGATCAAAAATAACTCCAAGGTTCCTCACAGAGCTATTAAGAGAAAGAGTAACTGCATCCAAACTGAAAGTTTGATTTGGAAAGGAATTTCTAAGGTTTTTTGGACCAACAAGAATGACTTCAGTCTTATCTGAATTTAATAGCAGGAAATTACAAGTCATCCAAGCTTTGATTTCCTTAAGACAGGCTTCTAACTTGGCTAATTGATTAGTATCATCTGGCTTCATTGACAGGTATAATTGTGTGTCATCTGCATAACAGTGAAAATGTATACAGTGCTTTCTAATAATGTTGCCTAACGGAAGCATATATAAACTAAAAAGAGTAGGGCCAAGCACAGATCCCTGTGGAACTCCATGACTAAGCTTTGAGCTGAGAGAAAACTCATCATTTACATGAACAAACTGGAACCTATCAGATAAATAAGATCTAAACCACTGCAACGAAGTTCCATTAAGTCCAACATAGTGTTCTAATCTATCAAGTAGAATATTATGATCAATAGTATCAAAAGCTGCACTAAGATCTAAAAGGACAAGTACAGAAACTAGTCCATTATCAGATGCAATGAGGAGGTCGTTAGTGACCTTCGCTAAGGCTGTTTCAGTACTATGATGGATTCTAATCCCAGATTGAAACTCCTCAAGTAAACCATTTCCCTGCAGGTGGTCAAATAATTGCGTAGCAACAACTCTTTCTAAGATTTTTGAAATGAAAGGGAGATTAGAGATTGGTCTATAGTTAGCTAAAGCTCCTGGATCTAGCGTTGGCTTTTTGAGTAAGGGTTTAATTACAGCCGTTTTAAAAGCCTGCGGTACATGGCCTAAAGTTAATGAAGAATTGATTATATGAAGAATAAAGCGACCAATAAGTGGGAAGACTTCTTTAAATAACCTGGTAGGAATAGGGTCTAAAAGACAAGTTGAAGGTTTGGATGAAGAAACTATTTTGTCTAACTCACAAAGGTCGATTGGAGTAAACTCATCAAGACAGACATCAATAGAAGGAGTTGTAGTAGTTACAGTATTTAAGTTAACTGTGGGAAGAATCTGATTGATTTTATCTCTGATGGATGAAATTTTATTATTGAAAAAGTTCATAAAGTCCTGACTAGTAAGCTCTAAGGGGATGCTAGGATTGACAGAGTCCTGACTCTTTGTCAACCTGGCTACAGTACTGAAAAGAAACCTGGGATTATTCTTGTTCTCTTCTATTAATGCAGAGTAATAACTCGTTCTAGCTTTTCTAAGAGATTTTTTATAAATTAAAAGATGATTTCTCCAAGCTAAATAGATTTCATCTAAATTAGTAGAGCGCCATTTTCTTTCTAATTGACGAGTCTTCTGTTTTAAGCTACGAGTTTCTGTGTTGAACCAAGGAGTTAAAAATCTCTGATTAGACTTTTTCTTTTTTAAGGGGGCCACCAAGTCTAGAGCCTGATGCAGAGAAGCTGAAACACTATCCACCATGTTATCAATTACAGAAGGAGCAAGCTGTCTATAGCTTATTTCCGTTGTGTTGACACATGGCATAGAGGAAACAATCTGCATAAATTTGGAAACAGCATCATCTGAGAGGCATCTACTGTGATAATATTTTTCTTTAGGAGCCAAATAGTCAGAAATAGTAAAATCAAAGGTTAACAGACAATGGTCTGACAGTACAGGGTTATGAGGAGACACTACCAGATTTTCTATTTCTATGCCATATGTCAGAACAAGGTCCAACGTATGGTGGAGATAACGGGTAGAATTTCTTACTTTCTGAGAAAACCCCATCGAGTTTAATATTGAATTAAATGCCATATTAAGGCAATCACTATCTACATCCACATGTATATTAAAGTCCCCTACTATAATTATTCCATCTGATTTCTGCACTAAATCAGCTAAGAATTCGGCAAATTCAGATAAAAACTCTGAGTAGGTTGATGGAGGACATAAACTATGGCAAATAAAATTGGGTTTAGCCTAAAATTGGTAAAATGCCCAATACTGAGGACCAGGCCCTCAAAGGAATGATAACATGTTTTTTGCTTTACATTAACTAGTAATTTGGAATGGTAAATTGTTGCTACTCCTCCTCCACGACCAGAACTTCTGGGATTTTGAGAGTTTAAATAACCAGAGGGAGTTGATTCATTTAAACCAACATAATCCTCTTGTCCTAACCAAGTCTCTATAAGGGATATTAAATCAATCTGATGATCAATTAACAGATCATGAACTAGCAGAGACTTGGGAGTTAGAGACCTAATATTTAACAAACCACATTTAATTTTTAAATTATGAGGAGGAACAGAGGCCAAATCATTCAATTTAGAGGCTTCATGTTTAATTTGAATTTTACCAACTTTTTGTTTAATCACTTTGGGATGCTTATACATTATATTTTTATTTACTTTGAAGGGAGCAGACAGTGATTCTCTGATGGGGAAGACAGGGCTAAGTTGAGGGGTGGCAGATGAAGAGGAGCTGCAGAGAGGCAGGTAAGACTGCGACTAAAAATGACGTGGGCTACATTGACAATTGGAGCTCTTTTTGGGGAAAACCTGGTCTTATGAGACGAGACAGCATTCATCCCACTTTGGATGGTGCTTCTCATTTATCTAACAATCTGGCATCTTTTTTATCCAAATTTCCAAAACCCTGACTACTCAGAGTTGGGACCAGGAAGCAGAGTCGCAGTCTTACACGCCTCTTTGCAGCTCCTCTTCATCCGCCACCCCTCAACTTAGCCCCTGTCTTCCCCATCAGAGAATCGTTGTCTGCTCCCTCCAAAGTAAATAAAAATATAATGCATAAGCATCCCAAAGTGATAAAGCAAAATATTGGTAAAACTCAAATTAAACATAAAGCCTCTAAATTGAATGAATTGGCCTCTGTTCCTCCTCATAATTTAAAAATTAAATGTGGTTTATTAAATATTAGGTCTCTAACTCCCAAGTCTCTGTTAGTTCATGATCTGTTAATTGATCATCAGATTGATTTAATTTCCCTTACAGAGACTTGGTTAGGGCAAGAGGATTATGTTGGTTTAAATGAATCAACTCCCTCTGGTTATTTAAACTGTCAAAATCCCAGAAGTTCTGGTCGTGGAGGAAGAGTAGCAACAATTTACCATTCCAAATTACTAGTTAATGTAAAGCAAAAAACATGTTATAATTCCTTTGAGGGCCTGGTCCTCAGTATTGGGCACTTTAGCAATTTTAGGTTAAATCCAATTTTATTTGCCATAGTTTATCGTCCCCCATCAACCTACTCAGAATTTTTATCCGAATTTGCTGATTTCTTAGCTGATTTAGTGCTGAAATCTGATAGAATAATTATAGTAGGGGACTTTAATATACATATGGATGTAGATAGTGACTGCCTTAATGTGGCTTTTAATTCAATATTAGACTTGATTGGGTTTTCTCAGAAAGTAGGAAATTCTACTCATTACCTCCACCATACATTGGACCTTGTTCTGACATATGGCATAGAAATAGAAAATCTGGTAGTGTCTCCTCATAACCCTGTACTGTCAGACCACTGTCTGTTAACCTTTGATTTTACTATTTCTGACTATTTGGCTCCTAAAGAAAAATATTATTACAGTAGATGCCTCTCAGATGATGCTGTTACCAAATTTATGCAGATTGTTTCCTCTATGCCATGTGTCAACACAACGGAAATAAGCTATAGACAGCTTGCTCCTTCTGTAATTGATAACATGGTGGATAGTGTTTCAGCTTCTCTGCATCAGACTCTAGACTTGGTGGCCCCCTTAAAAAAGAAAAAGTCTAATCAGCGATTTCTAACTCCTTGGTTCAACACAGAAACTCGTAGCTTAAAACAGAAGACTCATCAATTAGAAAGAAAATGGCGCTCCACTAATTTAGATGAAATCTATTTAGCTTGGAGAAATCATCTTTTAATTTATAAAAAATCTCTTAGAAAAGCTAGAACGAGTTATTACTCTGCATTAATAGAAGAGAGCAAGAATAATCCCAGGTTTCTTTTCAGTACTGTAGCCAGGTTGACAAAGAGTCAGGACTCAATCAATCCTAGCATTCCCTTAGAGCTTACTAGTCAGGACTTTATGAACTTTTTCAATAATAAAATTTCATCCATCAGAGATAAAATCAATCAGATTCTTCCCACAGTTAACTTAAATACTGTAACTACTACAACTCCTTCTATTGATGTCTGTCTTGATGAGTTTACTCCAATCGACCTTTGTGAGTTAGACAAAATAGTTTCCTCATCCAAACCTTCAACTTGTCTTTTAGACCCTATTCCTACCAGGTTATTTAAAGAAGTCTTCCCACTTATTGGTCGCTTTATTCTTCATATAATCAATTCTTCATTAACTTTAGGCCATGTACCGCAGGCTTTTAAAACGGCTGTAATTAAACCCTTACTCAAAAAGCCAACGCTAGATCCAGGAGCTTTAGCTAACTATAGACCAATCTCTAATCTCCCTTTCATTTCAAAAATCTTAGAAAGAGTTGTTGCTACGCAATTATTTGACCACCTGCAGGGAAATGGTTTACTTGAAGAGTTTCAATCTGGGATTAGAATCCATCATAGTACTGAAACAGCCTTAGCGAAGGTCACTAACGACCTCCTCATTGCATCTGATAATGGACTAGTTTCTGTACTTGTCCTTTTAGACCTTAGTGCAGCTTTTGATACTATCGATCATAACATTCTACTTGATAGATTAGAACACTATGTTGGACTTAATGGAACTTCGGTGCAGTGGTTTTGATCTTATTTATCTGATAGGTTCCAGTTTGTTCATGTAAATAATGAGTTTTCTTTCAACTCCAAGCTCAGTCATGGAGTTCCACAGGGATCTGTGCTAGGCCCTACTCTTTTTAGTTTATATATGCTTCCGTTAGGCAACATTATTAGAAAGTACTGTATACATTTTCATTGTTATGCTGATGACACACAATTATACCTGTCATTGAAGCCAGATGATAGTAATCAATTAGCCAAGTTAGAAGCCTGTCTTAAGGAAATCAAAGCTTGGATGACTTGTAATTTCCTGCTATTACATTCAGATAAGACTGAAGTCATTCTTGTTGGTCCAAAAAACCTTAGAAATTCCTTTCCAAATCAAACTTTCAGTTTGGATGCGGTTACTTTTTCTCTTAATAGCTCTGTGAGGAACCTTGGAGTTATTTTTGATCAGGATTTGTCCTTCAATTCACATATTAAATTGTTTCTAAGACTGCCTTCTATCATTTGCGTAATATTGCCAAGATTAGGAGCATCTTGTCTCAGAGTGATGCTGAGAAACTGATCCACGCTTTTGTTAGCTGTAGATTAGATTATTGTAATTCTTTATTATCAGGCTGTCCTAAAACATCTTTAAAAAGTCTTCAGTTGATCAAAAATGCTGCAGCAAGAGTTTTAACAGGTACTAGAAAGAGAGATCATATCTCTCCGGTTCTGGCCTCCCTTCATTGGCTTCCCATAGAGTTTAGAATTAAGTTTAAAATCCTTCTTCTTACTTACAAAGCTCTAAACAATCAGGCTCCTTTTTATTTAAAAGATCTGATACTACCGTATTATCCTAACAGAGCACTACGCTCCCAAAATGCAGGATTACTTGTAATACCTAGAATCTCCAAAAGTACAATGGGAGGCAGAGCCTTCAGTTATCAAGCTCCTCTCCTGTGGAATCAGCTGCCAATCTGGATTCGGGAGTCAGACTCGATCTCTGTTTTTAAGAATAGGGCTAAAACCTACCTTTTTGATATAGCCTACAATTAGGGAGGGATCATGTGTTTCTGAACCCTCCCTTAGTTATGCTGCTAATATGTTTAGTCAGCCGGGGGACCTCCAGTAATGCACTGGGCCTCACTCCTTTTCTCACTCTCAATGAAATATTTTTTTTGCTGGTCATTAACATTTGTTTGTTCTCTCCCATAGATTGAGTCCCCATCGTGCTGTTTGCTCTCTACATGTCTGTTCTTTTCTTCTTCTCTATCCCCTCACCCCCCAGCCAGTCGCAGCAGATGACTGCCCCTCCCTGAGCCTGGTTCTGCTGGAGGTTTCTTCCTGTTAAAAGGGAGTTTTTCCTCTCCACCGTCGCCAAGTTCTTGCTCACAGGGGATCGCCTGATTGCTGGGGTCTTTCTGCAACTGTGGGGGTTCCCCCTACAGTTGATAGTGCTATGAGATGACTGTTGTTGTGAAATGGCGCTATATAAATAAAGTTGAATTGACTCTGTTTCCTGGTCCCAGCTCTGAGTTGTCACGGTTTTGGAAATTTGGATAAAAATGATCAGAATCAGAATCAGAATCAGAATCAGATTTATTGCCATTGTTCATGTAGTACACAAACTAGGAATTTGTCTCGGTGCAATGCTGCAACATTAAACATGATAAAATAAAAGAAATAAACTATACATGCAATAAAGTGTAGAATAAGAGTGAGTAATACTAGTCAGCAGTTAAAATATATTAGCGAGCAGCAGATAATGTGGAGAACCATATGGTGCAGTCGGTAATGCAGGAAGAAAACAGTGATGATTGACATGAGTCTGGTTGAGCTGCTGTACATAGTGCACGAGAGTCAATAAGTCACTTAGTGTTCAGCAGTCTGATGGCAGAGGGGAAGAAGCTGTTCATGTGACGGGAGGTTTTAGTCTGGATGGACCGAAGTCTTCTACCTGAGGGGAGAGGGGCAAACAGTACGTGACCAGGGTGTGAGGGATCGGCTATGATCCGACCAGCACGCCTCCGGGTCCTGGAGATGTACAGATCCTGGAGAGATGGGAGCTTGCAGCCGATCACCTTCTCAGCAGTGTGCACGACGCGCTGCAGCCTTAGTCTGTCCCTGGCAGTGGCTCCTGCGTACCACACGGTTATGGAGGTGGTGAGGATGGACTCGATGATGGCTGTGTAGAACTGCACTAACATCTTGGTGGGTAGCTTGAGCTTCCTCAGCTGCCGCAGGAAGAACATCCTCTGCTGGGCCTTTTTGATGAGGGAGCTGATGGTCGGCTCCCACTTGAGGTCCCTGGTGATGGTGGTGCCTAGGAAGCGGAAGGAATCAGCAGTGGTGATGGGAGAGCCTGTGAGGGTGAGGGGGACAGAGGGGTTGTGACTTTCCTGAAGTCCACAATCATCTCCACTGTCTTCAGAGCGTTCAGCTGCAGGTTGTTGCTGTTGCACCAGGACGCCAGCTGGGCCACCTCTCTCCTGTAGGCGGACTCGTCGCCGTTGGAGATGAGCCCGATGAGGGTGGTGTCGTCCGCAAACTTGATCAACTTGACAGACTGGTGGCTGGAGGTGCAGGTGTTGGTATAAAGGGAGAAGAGTAGGGGGGAAATACACAGCCCTGGGGTGATCCGGTGCTGATGCTAGCAGAGTCTGAGACAGTCTTTCCCAGCCGCATATGCTGCCTCCAGTCCGTCAGGAAGTCGGTGATCCACCTGCAGAGGGAGTCAGGCACGTTGAGCAGGGACAGCTTGTCCCGGAGCAGAGCGGGGCGGATGGTGTTGAATGCGGAGCTGAAGTCCACAAACAGGATCCTGGTGTAGGTTCCCGGGGAGTCCAGGTGCTGCAGGATGGAGTGGAGGGCCAGGTTGACTGCGTCGTCTACAGACCTGTTGGCTCGGTAGGCAAACTGCAGCGGGTCCAGGAGGGGGGTGGTGATGGACTTGAGGTGGGGCAGGACCAGGCGCTCAAAGGACTTCATGACTACAGAGGTGAGCGCTACAGGTCTGTAGTCGTTAAGTCCAGTGATCCGTGGCTTCTTGGGGACAGGGATGATGGTGGGGGATTTGAGGCAGGATGGCACATGGCATAGCTTAAGGGAGGTGTTAAAAATGTCTGTGAAGACAGGAGCCAGCTCTTTCACACAGTGTCTCAGGGTGGAGGGAGACACGCCGTCCGGACCGGGGGCCTTGCGCGGGTTCAGTCTGGAGAACTGTTTGAGCACGTCCTGCTCACTGATGACAAGGGCAGGGGGGGAGGAGGGGGGGCGCCTTTGATGAAGTAGGGATCGTGGAGGCTGTGGAGCTGGAGGGAGGGGGGGAGTTGGACACAGATGACGAGATGTCAAAACGGGCATAGTGTTGGGACAGTCTTTGACAAAGGGCTTTGTCATCCTGACCTTTAGGAGCCTGAGGCCGATAATTGGTGATTTGCCTCAGTCCTCTCCACACAGAAGCCAAGTCATTAGCAGTGAACTGCTGCTGGAGTCTCTCAGAATACACATAGATTTAGCTCTCCTCAGCTCTCTGTTAAACCGATATTTAACCTCCCTGTAGCAGCCCCTGTCTCCACTTTTCAGTGCTGCTTCCTTCTCCTTCCTGATCTGTCTGAGCTTAGCAGTGAACCAGGGCTTATCATTAGAGTACCTCACCCTGGTGCGCGATGGAAGAATGCTCTCCTCACAAAAGTGGATATAAGAGTTCACAGTGTCCGTGTATTCATCCAGATCATGCGTGGCTCCTTTAAACATGCCCCAATCAGTTATTTCCATGCACGTTTCCAGCTTCTCCTCAGCTTCACTGGTCCATTTCTTCGTAGTGCTCACAACAGGTTTAGTGAGCTTCAATCTCTGTCTGTATGTGGGAATGAGATGGACCATCACGTGATCAGATAGTCCGAGCGCAGCGCGGGGAACAGCGCGATATGCGTCTTTCACTGTGGTGTAACAGTGATCCAGCGTGTTTATTCCTCTGGTGGGGCATTTAATAAACTGTTTGTAGCGGGGGAGATCGTGGCTCAGATTGCTCTGGTTAAAGTCGCCAACCACAATAACCAGAGAGTCTGGAAAAATCCGCTCCGTGTGTTGGATGTGATCCGCGAGCACGCGCTGAGCTTCGCGCGTGTCCGCGTCGGGAGGGACGTACACAGCGACGAGGATGAATGAGGCGAACTCCCGCGGGGAATAAAATGGCTTGCAGTTAAAAAGAAATTCCAGGGCGGGAGAACAGTGTTTGGAAATTACCGTTACATCAGAGCACCAGCTGCTGTTGATGTAGAAGCAGACTCCTCCTCCTGAGGATTTACCGGAGAGCTCTGTGTCTCGATCAGCACGAAACAGCTGAAATCCCTCGAGGCGCAGCGCACTGTCCGGTGTATTTTCCCTGAGCCAGGTCTCGGTAAAACAGAGGGCAGCCGAGGAAGAGAGGTCCTTAAAACGCATCAGCAGTCTCAGTTCATCTACCTTGTTAGAGAGAGAATTGGCATTGGACAGAAATATGCCAGGCAAAGCCGTGCGCGTGCCTCTCCTGCGGAGCCGGACGAGAGCAGCCGCTCGTCTTCCTCTCTTTCGCCGTCTCACTTTTCGAGCTAAGCAATGAACCAGATCGGCGGCAGGAGCTAAAAAAACTAGGAGTAGGTCCGTGGGAGTGAAAGTCCTGATATTTAGAAGCTCTTCACGGGTATAAGAGCTGGCAGACACACAATTGACAAACAAAAACAAACAAAGGGCGCAGCGAAGCACCATGGCGACCACTGTGGGCACCATCTTGCGCACATTTTTTTTTTTTTTTATTTAAGTTTTTGTAAAGGGTATACAGGTCGTTACAGCAATGCAGTGTTTACATTTTCATCACATGTTCCCTTATTTTCTGATATCTGACAACATTGGAAGATTAATTCTTACAACACCCCTTTTTTTTTTTTTTTTTTTTTAAAGTGAAAGAAAAAGTGAAATTAAAGAGAAAAAAAAACAAATAACAAAAAAAAACAAACAAACCAGTAAAAAACAAACAAAAAGAAAAAGTAAGTAAATAAAGATAAAAGAGCATCTGAGTAGCGTTGGAACAAAGAGCGGAACCATTATTGAAATGGTATTTGTCAAAGATTAGATCTAATGGAAGACACATATGCGGTCCAGGGTTGCCAAAAGTTCATGAACCCATCCATGTCCTGTCTCAGTGCGAATGTCAACTTTTCCATCGAGTGAATGTCTTGGATCACGTTAGTCCAATCTTCAGGTGTAGGACAGTCCTTCAACATCCATTTTTTAGTTAGAGCTTTTTTGCTTGCCAATATTAAAACATTGAATAAGTATTTTTCTCCTCGTCTTTCCAGTGAGTCCGGTAGTAAACCCAAATACAAAGTTACAAAAGAAAAGGGAACTGTAATTTTGAATATTTTCCCCAATATTGTCTGTACCTTGGTCCAATATTGGTGGATAACTGGGCATGACCAAAACACATGAAAATGATTTGCAGTCTTTTCACCACACAAGCGCCAACAGTTCAATCCCTTATGGGTAAATTTGTTTTGTGCAGGTGTTCTGAAAAATCTTGCCAAGTTTTTCCATCCAAATTCTCTCCACTGCAGGGATGAGGTACTTTTCCATTGCTGTTTATTTAGCTTTTCCCATATTTCCAGTTGTAAAGTGAAATTCCCCTCTTTTTCCCATCTCTCTTTTATATAAGATGTGTTGTCTCCTTTTAAGTCTTGAAGACCTTGGTATATTTTAGAAATGTATCTGATCCCTGGGATCCCTTTATATGCCATTAAGAAGACCTTCAGAACACCTGACTGGGCCCTTTCCAAAACCTCCTTTTTAAGTATATTGTTTATGTGGTGTCTAAGCTGGAAGAACCTGTAAAGGTCTTGATTTATTAGGCCTTGTTTTTTCAAATCTTCAAAACTTCTTAAGATTTGCCCTTTAAAAAAATCGTAATATTTTATCAGCCCTTTCTCCTTCCACTTTTTAAATCTGGTGTCTGTTTTATTAGGAGTAAAGTCCTGATCATAGGCGATCCATTGCAGAAGTCGATAGGGCTCTTTAGTTTGATTCTCTCTGACTATCTTAAACCAAATTTTTAGCGGGGTCTCTATCCACGGGTTAGTGTTATTCAAAAGCTTAGGTAAGGCATTGTTCCCTATTATCGCCTGTAGGGGGATGTCACTTGTTATTTGGCATTCGATCTCCTTCCATTGTGCAGTGTAGACTGGGTTACATATCTCTACTAAAGTTTTAATTTGTGCGGCTTTAAAGTAGTCCCTGATATTTGGCAGCGCGAGCCCACCTTTGTCTTTGTTTAGCTGTAGGGTTCTATATCTGATTCTAGGTCTCTTGCCCTGCCATATGAATCTTGAGATCCTTCTGTCCAGCTCCTGCCATGTTTTTTTGGGAGGTTCTACCGGTATTGTTTGGAAGAGGTATAGAAGACGTGGATGCAGCCGTGTCACTGGAAATGCAGGTTCATTTTCTGTGTCAAGTCAAATTACATATGTCAAAAACATACTCTCGTATGTTATCAGTGATCTGTTAATGTACTTGGCAATAAATCTTTTTCTGATTCTGATTCTGATTCTGAAGTATATTCATTTTGACTGCTTCAATTCTTTGTGCAGTACCCAAGAATGGTATCATATTCCATCTTGCTAGGTCAGATTTTATTTTTGTCACCAGTGGATCATAGTTTAGTGATATAATTTTGTTGAGTTGTTTCGGGATATTGACCCCCAGATATTTCATAGATTCCGACTCCCAGTTAGTTTTGAGTTTGCTTAGTGAATAATGATTTGGGTCATAGTTGAATGTTAAAACTTGGGTTTTATGCATATTTAATTTGTACCCCGATAAATCTCCATACTCTGAAAAAACTGAGGTTAGTTCTGGTAAAGAAGTGTCCGGCTGCCCTAGGTATATTAAAATGTCATCAGCAAAGAGTGCTATTTTATGTTCCTTCTGACCAAGTGTAATACCTTGAATTTTTTGGTTTTGTCTTATCCATTGGCTCAGAGGTTCTATGAAGATTGCAAAGAGCAGTGGAGACAGGGGGCAGCCCTGACGACATCCTCTTTCCAGTTCAAAAGATGATGATAAATTACCGTTAATCCTTATTTTAGCTGTTGGTTTTTTATATAATGCCTGTATAGTTCTAATGAAGTTGTTATGAAAATTGAAACTGGATAAGATTCTATATAGAAAAGACCAGTCAACCGAATCGAATGCTTTTTCAGCATCTAATCCCAATATGACTGCATTTAAGTTATATTTTTTTATATGATGAATTATGTGTAAAGTGCGTCGAATGTTGTCTTGTGTCTGTCTTTGTCTTATAAAACCTGTTTGGTCTAAATGAATTAGGTCTGTCAGTATATTTTCTAACCTTTTGGCAAGGATAATGGTAAAAAGCTTATAGTCCTGATTTAGTACACTGATTGGTCTGTAGTTGGAGCACTCTAGTTTATCCTTTTCAGGTTTAGGTATAACTGCAATGACCCCTTCTCTCCAGGAGGGGGGGATTTCCCCTGTGTGGAGGACATAATTAAATGTTTTCAGGAGGAGAGGAGATAGTTGCTGTTTAAAGGTTTTGTACCACTCTGCTGTATAGCCATCAGCTCCTGGGGATTTGTTAGCTTTAAGTTTCATAATTGCTTTTTCCAATTCTTTAGGATGTATTTCTGACAGTAGTGTTTTATTTTGTGACTCCGTAAGTTGGGGAAGGTTTAATGTGTTTAGGAATGCCTCGGATGCGTTTTTATGTTTTTTGTGGGAGTATAAGTTCTTATAGTAATTCTCGAAGTTTTTAAGAATATCCTGAATTCTGAATTTTATTTCCTTTGATACTGGGTCTCTGATTTTGTAGATTGCTCTTTCTGTTTGATGTTTCCTCAATTTATAGGCTAGCAATTTTGCCGATTTACTGCCTGCTTCATAGTATTTTTGTTTCAGAAATGTAAGTTTCTTCTGGATTTCTATTGTGTAGATCTCATTTATTTGGTTTTTAATTTCCTTAATCTTGAGCGAGTCAGTAGAATGAGTGTTGCCTTTGTGTTCTTTTTCTAGGTTCCTAAGTTCTGACTCTAATGTGGATAGTTTTTCTTGTCTTAGTTTCTTTTTGGGTTGCCAGTTTTGCAATAATCTTTCCTCTTATTACAGCTTTACATGCATCCCACAGTATTAAAGGGGATACTTCTCCATTATCGTTATCTTCCAAATATCTGAGAATATCTGATTCCAATTCATCTTTCAATGGTCCTTTCAGGACATTTGAATTTAACCTCCAAGAAAATGTATTATTTGTGTATTTTTGGATATTTAAGTCCATGTAGATCGGACTGTGGTCGGAGAGATCCATCAGTCCTATTTTACATGTTTTTACTCTTCCAATGTCTCTATTAAACATAAAAAAATAGTCAATCCTTGAGTAAGATGAATGTGGAGTTGAGTAAAATGTATAGTCTTTTACACTGGGGTTGAGTTCCCTCCACACGTCACAGATTCCCAATTCTTTTAGTAGCATCCGAGTCTTCCTGTTTTGGGTGTTATTTTGATGTGGGGAATTACCAGAAGCATCCCAGTATGGATTCAGTCTAAGATTGAAGTCCCCACCACATATCACTAAACCTTGAGTTTTAGTTATCATTAGGTCGAATACATTTTTATAAAATTTCCAGTTAGCCCCTGGGGGAGCATACACATTCAGCAGGGTGATATCTTCTCCCTCTAGCCGCCCAGTTACCAAACTGTATCTCCCTTCTTTATCTTTGTGTTCTGATTTTTTTTCAAATGTAATTTTGGTTGATATCAATGTCGCTACTCCCCTCCTCCTCCCTGATTTATATGAAGATGAAGAGATCATTTTAAACCCTTGTCTACTGAGTTTATTGTGTTCCACGTCTGTTAGGTGGGTTTCTTGTAAAAGTATTATTCCTGCTTTGTCTTTTTTCATTTTGCCTAGAATCTTGGATCTTTTAACTGGATTCAGGATTCCTTTTACATTATATGAAATTATTTTGGTTACACCCTGTTTCTCCATTGTGTTGTTTTGTTTAGTATAACTGTGTGGTGGCCCTCTTTTGTGCTACTCAGAAACTGAAAGAACATTAAAAACAAGAAAAACATTAAGAACATAGTGTAAAAAACTTTAAAACAAAAAGCTGTCATAAGAACTTCCTGAGCTGAGGTCTTTTTAAAGACCCTGTAAGAGCCTTGATGGAGTGTAGGCTCTGAGGGAAATTCTTCAAACTCTGTTACGTGTTGAGGGCCCTCTCTTACCACTGAAAGTAGTCCCATGCTTTTAACGTGAGTTTCAGAACCCAATCCAAACTTGTAATGATTTTTTTTTTTTTCCTTCTATGCCTAAACCCTGTGAAATTGTGTGGACCCTCCCACCCCCATCACATCAAACATTCACGCAAAAACAGTATTTGTTAGTATAAGGAGAACATGTGGATTATTGTCACATTTCTATTTTAACAAGTTTTTTTTTTGTTTTTTTTTATTACAAAGACTTATTTGTTTCAAATAATATAATTGTTCCATGAAATGTTTTACCACATGCTGAATATGCATCTCCTTTAATGTTTGTTACCTTGTATGAGGGGGGTTGGATGTGCGGATTGATTCAAGAGAAAAGAAAAAAAAAAAAAAAAAGGTCGCTATTCCAACCTGAAAACGGATAGTTTATCCGCGACGCTCTGGTGCTGGGTTTCCCGCTGCTGGTCCGTGGATTTTGAGGGTCTTTGTGTTGTTCATGTTTGCGCTTTGATCTTCTCACTCAGGTCTGCTGCGGGTTTAAATACCGTTACCGGGAGCCCTCTTTTCGCCATGTCAGCTGTTGCTTCTTCCGCCGAATTATAGAGACACGTTTCATCGCCGTAGAAGACCCTTAACTTCGCAGGAAATGGTGTCTGAAAGCGCAATTTCTTCTCTCTTAACACCTTTTTCGCGTCATTGTATTCCCTGCGCTTTTTAAGGACCTCCGGGGCGTAATCGTGTTCCACGTAGACTTTTCTCTCCTGGTGCATAAATCCTTTTTTCTGCCAGGCCAGTCTTACAACCTCTTGTTTTATTTTGAAATTGGAAAATCTTACCAACACCGAACGTGGGGGCGCTTCCGCCGCCGGCCTAGCGGCTAATGAACGATGTGCCTTTTCTATCTTCAAGTCGGTGGTTTGTGGAATATCCAATTTCTCTCTTAGTAAGGATTCCACGCATTCTGCCATTGAGTTAAAACCATTTTCGGTTCCTTCTATCAGACCATGAATTCTTATGTTGTCTCTTCTTTGTTTTCCTTCTTGGTCGGTTAGCTTAGCCTCTATAGCTGCTTGTCTTTTGCGTAGGTCTAGCACAGAATCTTCGAGCACTTTTATTCGATCCTCTGTTTCCAAGATTCGGTTCTCGGCCTGGTCCACTCTGCTGTTTGTCCTTTTCAATTCTTCTCTGAATTCCCGAAATTCGGCCGTAACATCTCGGCGAAATCGTCGTAGCTCCTCAAATAGTGATTTCAGGCTAACCCTTTTGTTAGCTATCACCAGTTCCTCGTCTTCTGAACGGAGATCTTCCAGTTCAGATTCTCCGGCCGATACGTGTCCTGGCCTGGAGAATTTCAGTTTCTTCTGTTTTCCTTTAGACATGATGATTTTGTCTTTTGATTTTCACTCCTCCAAAAATCCGTTAAGTTTGATTTTCAAGGTGTTATCCTGGATTGGGTCTGAGAGCTTCAGTGTTAAGCTGCAGTCGCCATGGCGTCCAGACCGGAAGTCATCTTGCGCACATTTTGCGCAAAATGATGCCAGATTGTTAGATAAAAGAGATGCACCATCCAAAGTGGGATGGATGCCATCTCATCTAATAAGACCAGGCTTTCCCCAAAATGAGCTCCAATTGTCTATGTAGCCCACGTTGTTTGCAGGACATCACACAGACAGCCAGCGGTTGAAGGATGACGAGCGGCTAAACATATCATCACTGGTCAGATTGGGGAGGGGCCCAGAGAATACTACAGAGGCAAACATCATTTTTGCAAAGTCACACACCGATTCCACATTAAGTTTTGTGACTTGCGACTGCCGGAGTCGGATGTCATTAATGCCGGCGTGGATAACAATTGTGGAGCATTTACAGTTACTTTTAGCCAGCAAATTTGACTCGAAGTTGCCTGCTCTGGCGCCAGGAATGCATTTGACTATGGCCGCTGGACTCTCTAGGTTCACGTTTCTGACTACAAAGTCGCCAATCATCAGAGTTTTTTCCTCAGCGGGTGTGTCGCTGAGCGGGGAAAAATGATTAGAAACATGAACAGGCTGGCGGTTAACCGGGGCTTTGTGACCAGGCTTCCTTCTCACCGTCACCCACCCAGTCTCCTCGCTGCTGAGGAAGACCGGAGGACTGCTAGCAGGCCGCCCTATGCTAGGGAGCTCCGCTGCAGCTAAGGGACATCCGTCAAGCTTAACTGGCACAGACGGTGTTTCAATGCAGCGGAGCCAGGATTCCAAATCAGACAACCTCACCTCGAGCACCTCAAAAAGACAACATTTATTACATTTACCATTACCACTAAAAGAGGTAGAGGTGTAGCTAAACATCTGACAGAGAGAGCACACCAGAGCAGAAGGGGAAGGAGAGCTAGTAGCCATAGCTAGTGGCTAACCCGAAGCTAACAAAAACACCGATGAAAGGTGAACAGAAGGCTAAAGTGGGTGATGATGACACTGAGTGCACAGAGAGGTGCAGGAGGCTTGATAAATAGAAGTGAGAGCTAACGGTAGATGGAAAAAAGTGATTAAAATACAATTAAAGGCAAAATCCTCAGGAGAATGAGGAGCGCTAACCACAGAGCAAACCACACAGACAGCCAGCAACACAGGAAGTCTGCATCTGCAAATGCTGAGGTAGGGTGAGGAGCTCAGTCATTCGGGAGAGGCTCAGAGTAGAACCGCTGCTCCTCCACATTGAAAGGAACCAGTTGAGGTGGTCTGGGCATCTGATCAGGATGCCTCCGGGACGCCTCCCACTTGAGTTGTTTCAGTCAAGTCCCGCTGAGAGGAGACCCTGGGGCAGACCCAGGACTTGCTGGAGAGACTACATCTCCCAGTTGGTCTGGGAACGCCTTGGTATCCTCTCTGAAGAGCTGGAGCAGGCGGCTGAGGAGAGGGAAGTCTGGGCTTCTCTGCTTGAACTGCTGCCTCCGTGACCCGGACCTCCAGAAAAGCGGTAGAAGATGGATGGATGGATGGATGGTATTTCCCATATTAATGTATCTATTTCTCAAATTTTGTTGTGGATTCCTCAGTTAGAAAGGGACCCCAAACTCTATAAAACATATTCTCAGATCCTCTTATTGTGCATCTGATTTTCTCCAGCCTCAAATTACACATAACATCTCTTAGCCAATAAGAAAATTATGGTGGGGCAGCCTCCTTCCACTGTAGCAAAATTAGATGACGTGCTAAAAGGGTACAAAAAGCTATAATTTTATGGCCCCCTGCAGGTAAACGTTGCTTCCCAGGAACCGTTCCAATCAAGGATGTTAAGGGATCTGGATGAATTTTAGTGAACAAACCAGAGGAAAGGGTTTCAAAAATAGCTTTCCAGTATTCCTCTAATTTAGGACGCAGACAAAAATGTGTATCAGTGTTGCCTCCATAGATTGACATCTCTCACACATGGGCCTATTCCCAGATACATTTTGGCTAATCTAGATTTTGAAAGGTGTGCCCTGTGTAACACTTTGAATTGGATTAATGAATGTCAAGCACATATACAGTAGATGAAGAGTGTATTTTCCCTAAAATATTGAGCCAAGTTTCCTCATCCACAAGCATTTGGAGGTCTGTCTCCCATGCCAATTTGATTTTGGAATGAGATAAAGTATCAAGCTTAGATATTTGTTTCATTATATAGGATATTGTACCTTTATTTGTCAGATTATAGAACATAATATTATCAATAATATTGTCCGGAGGTTTAGTTGGAAATTCTGAGATAAACTTCTGAGTGTAATGCCGAACCTGAAGATATCGAAAAAAGTGTGAATTAAGTAGATTAAATTTCTCAGACGACTCTTCGAAAGACAAAAAGGCACTACCAATGAAAAGGTCTTTCAGACTTTTCAACCCCTGCCGATGCCACATGTCAAATGTTTTGTCTTGCAATGAAGGTGGGAAAAAAGTGATTTGCTGCAATTGGACTACAGAGACATGTATTATCCAGGCAGAAGTGTTTTCTAAACTGTAAATAAATTATGAGTAATTGGTTCACTACAGGGTTAGTGTCAGGTAGGTTCGAAAGCAAAGGCATAGCTGCTGCTGTTAAGGCAGGTAATCAGGCTGAAGCACAAGCATGTAACTCGAGCTGTACCCACTTTGGGCAGCTACTTTCTAAATAATAATGTCTCCAATGTGCCATACAATACAGATTAGCAGCACAGTAATAAAGTCAGAAATTGGGGAGGGCCAATCCTCCATCAAATTTGGTTTTTTTAGGTAATCTTTACGCAGACGGGGCTGTTTGCCATTCCATAGAAAAATTGAGATAGCTGAATCAAGTTTTTTAAAATAGGTACCCAGGATCAGAATAGGTAGACATTGAAACATATACAGAAATTTGGGAAGTATTGGCATTTTAACAGCATTGTCTCTGCCTATTAGCAAAATCGGAAGAGACGACCAGTTAGTTCTTGTTGTGTTTTAGTTAGTACGGTAATTTCCCAAAGTTTTGGCTAAAGAGTTCGGAAAAGCTCTTTGTCACTGTAACTCCCAGATAGGTTAAAATAGTCTGTAACAGTTTTAAAAGGTACTTTCAATTTCTCCAAAGAGGATGTATCCATGCTCAGCGGTAACAATACACTTTTATGAAAATTTACTTTGTATCCTGATTTTTTTCCCAAATTGTTGTAAAAGATTTAAAATAGAAGGAGTGGTAGTCTCAGCTCTGGATATACAGTAGAAAGTCATCAGTATAAAGTGATCGTTTGTGGTCTATATCACATCTATTAATGCCTATTATTGAGTTTTTAGATTTTATAGCTATGGCCAGTGGTTTAATAGCTAGAACAAAAAGAAGAGGGCTAAGGAGACATCCCTGACGTGTTCCTCGGTCCAGATTGAAAGGCTTAGAGTTCACATTGTTTGTTCTGATTATAGCTGAGGGAGAAGAATACAGTAATTGAATCCAAGAAATGAATGCTACCCCAAATCCAAATCTTTCTAGAGTTTCAAATAGATAATTCCATTCGACTCTGACAAAAGCCTTCTCTGCATCCAAGGAGAGAATGCACTCTGAAGGACCCCGACAAGTGAAGCACATGATATTAAAAAGTCTGCAAATATTGAAAAAGGAATGTCTATTCTTTATAAAGCCTGTCTGATCTGAAGAAATAATACTGGGCAGAACACTTTTAAGGTGGCAGGCTAAAACTCTGGCTGGAATCTTACAATCTGTGTTGAGTAAAGAGATGAGTCTGTACAAACCACATAGTGGATCTTTATTTTTCTTTGCCAGTAATAATAATAATAATAATAATAATAATAATAATAATAATAATGGATTTGATTTATATGGCGCTTTACATGTCAAGTGACATCTCAAAGCGCTTACAGTGAGTCCATTATTCATTCACTCCACACAGACATTGATAGAGGTAAGTTACTTCTATAACCACAGCTGCCCTGGGGCAGACTGACAGAAACATGGCTGCCAATCCACGCCAACGGCCTCTTCGACCACTACCAAACATTTATACACATTCATCCCCAGTGTCATGGACAATGTTATAAATGCCTGGTTTAGAGTAGGTGGCAGTGATCCTAATTGCAATGAATTCTGATACATCGCTGCCAGCACAGGTGTAAGTTGTTTAGAGAATGCAACATAAAACTCACTTGGAAAGCCATCTGGGCCTGGTGACTTCCGAGGTTGTAATGATTGAATAGCAGCTGCTATTTCTTGGTGCGTTACTGGCTGCTCTAATGCAGAGATCTGGCTTGAAGACAGAGATGGAATATGCAGCTTGTCAAAAAAGTTCTGCAGAAGAGTTCTTAGGGCTAGCAGACATTCAGCGGGGAAAATAAGTATTGAACACGTCAACATTTTTCTCATTAAACATGTTTCTGATGGAGCCATTGACCTGAGATTTTCACCAGATATCAGTAACAACCCAAGTAATCCATACATACAAAGAAATCAAGGCAACTGTGTTCACAAAACAAGTTTTGTTTAATAAACAAGTTAAATTTAATAAAGTGGAATGACACAGGGGATAAGTATTGAACATGCTTGATGAAATTCAATTAATATTTAGTAGAAAAGCCTTTGTTGGCAATAACAGCTTCCAGATGCCTCCTGTATGGAGAAACTAGGCGCAGGCGTTGCTCAGGAGTGATTTCATCCCATTCTTCCACACAAACTGTCTTCAAATCTTGAAGATTCCGTGGGTGGCTTCTATGAACTCTGATCATCAGTTTGTTCCATAGATTTTCAATTGGATTCAGGTCAGGTGACTGACTGGGCCATTCTAGCAGCTTTATTTTCCTTCTCTGGAGCCAGTTGAACGTTTCCTTGGCTGTGTGTTTGGGATCACTGTCTTGCTGAAATGTCTACCCTCATTTCATCTTCAGCATCTTGGCAGATGACAACAAGTTCTTATCAAGGATGTCTCTGTACATTTGTTCATTCATCTTTCCTTCAATTACATGACGTCTGCCCGTACCATGTGCTGGAAAAATACCCCCAAACCATGATGGGATGTGCAGTACCATTTCTCATCCAAACATGCTGTGTTGTGGCATCCAAAAGGTTCAATTTTGGTGCCATCTGACCAGACTATATTCTCCCAGTATTTTACTAGCTTGCCCAAATGTTGTGCGGCGAACTTTAAAAGAGCTTCAACATACTTTTTCTTCAGCAATGGAGTCTTACGAGGTGAGCGGGCATAGAGCCCATGTTGGTTGAGTCCATTACTTATTGTTTTCTTTGAAACACCAGTACCTGTTAACTCCAGGTCTTTCTGGAGCTCTTCATGAGTGGTCTTTGGCTCTTGGATAACTCTTTTGGTAATTCTTTTGACTCCACTGTCAGAAATCTTGAGAGGAGCTCCTGGTCGTGGCCGGTTTATGTTAAAATGATGTTCTTTCCACTTCCGAATGATGGCTTTAACAGTGCTCACTGGAACATTCAGCAGCTTAGAAATGTGCCTGTAACCAATGCCATCATTATGTTTTGCAACAATAAGGTTGCAAAGGTCTAGATAGAGCTCTTTGCTTCTACCCATCATGAGTTCTTTGTGGTGTGACAATCTGATATTCACAGACCTTTTTCAAGGCTATCAATCAGGACTTAACCAGCTGAAATTAATTTGCACTGATGGGGGATGGGATGGTTTCCTCAATTCTGATGGATTTCAGCTAGTTTTTTGGCTTTCTATGCCTTTTTGTATCTCTTTTTCTTCATGTATTCAATACGTATTCCCTGTGTTATTCCACTTTATTAAATGTAACTTTTTGTGAACACAGTTGCCTTGATTTCTTTGTATGTATGGGTTACTTGGGCTGTTACTGATATCTGGTAAAAATTTCAGATCAATGGCTCCATCAGAAATATGTTTAATGAGAAAAATGTTGACATGTTCAACACTTATTTTCAACCGCTGTATAAGTCACTATAATAATTTTTAAAAATATGGTTTATTCCTTGTTGATCTCTTATTATTTCACCTTCCTGTGAAAGCACTCCAATGATCATTTGTTTTGCTCTAGCTCCCCTGCCTTGTTACTGTTTTCATACATTACACTTCTATTATATTTAATAAACATTCTATAGTATGTGGTCTCAAGGTCGTGAGCCATTTTAAGCTCCAGATGTTCCTTATACAAATCCCGAGAAGGGTCCTGTGCATTCCTTCTATCCAATTCAGCTATCTAATTTTCCAGTTTAATTTGTTTTCCCGCTGAGATTCGTTTTTTGTTTGCCATGAAAGATATGATGTGATCCCTTAGATACACTTTAAGCATCTCCCAGACAGTTGAGGCTGAGACAGCTTCAGGTTCAGGTTACTTTATTTGTACCCGTAGGTAGACGTCTGTGGTTGTATTGATTTCCAACAAGAGTGAAATTTCTTCTGACAAAAATTTAACAAAGCTTTCATCTGACAGTAGAAGAGAATTGAATCGCCACACTCTCTCAGTAGCTCTAACTTGTGGGAAATTCAAACTCAGAATGAGTGAGGCGTGGTCAGAGATTACTATAGTCTGATATTCACATGAGCGAACCAAGTAATTTTATTATCTATAAAAACTAATCAATTCTACTATATACATTATGAACGGAAGAAAAAAAGGAATATTCTTTGCAACTTGGATGTAAAAAAATGGCATGTATCAGATTAAATTAAATTAAATCACCCTTATTGTCATTCAACCGTACAACCAATCATGTACAGCAGAACGAGATTGTGCTTTACCTATCTACAGTGTAAATCACACACACCCCAAGTGCAGAATCAGAGGGCTGCTGCCATGCAAGGCGCCACCACAGAGTTCCCTCCTCCATTCCATTTATTGCTGAGCACCAAGCTGGATGGCAGGAAGTTCCACTTTTATATGGTCTTCGGCATGACCCGGCCGGGATTTGAACCCCTGCCTCCCGGGTGTGGGGCAGATGCTCTACCAACTGAGCCACCACTCCGGTTGCTCCAGATGCCAAACCCAGATAAGAATGATTGTACATAGGCAGCTGATTTAGATAGTGCTCTGTTCTGTCTGACAGACCATCTGTCCAGGTGTGGACAGATGGTCTGGTCTGTCCATCTGTCCGGGCAGCATGGTGGTGCAGTGGTTAGCACTGTTGCCTTACAGTTAGAAGGTTCCTGGTTCAAATCCCCAGGTTGGCAGGGGTTGGAACCTTTCTGTGTGGAGTTTGCATGTTCTCCCTGTGCTGCGTGGGTTTACTCCAGGGGCTCCGGTTTCCTCCCACAATCCAAAGACATGCATGTTAGGTTAATTGGCTGTTCTAAATTGTCCCTAGATATCTGTTTCCTATAGGCCCTTAGAATAGAGGGGTTAGTATTAGTGAAAGCGCTTTGAGTGGTCTTTGTGACTAGAAAAGCGCTATATAAGTGCAGGTTAGTTAGTTAGTTAGTTAGTGTGGATCTATGCATAAATTAAAGTCCCCTCCCGTGATAAGATGATGTGAATTTAGATCTGGTAGTAATTTGAAAACTTGCTGAAAAAAATAAATGTCATCACAGTTCGCGGCATAGACATTAACTAATGCAACTTACTGTCACGTGGATGAGACGCCGTGCCATCCGGCGCTCAGACCATATTCTCTCAGCCCTGTCCTTTCTGTGGCAGCGTCTCAGCGGGCTCCCAGCAGTCAGTTACGGGACGGCTGGAGCCCAATTAAACCTCATCAGCTGAGGCGCTGCTGATGAGTATAAGAAGGAGCAGTTCCGATCACTCGGGGCTG
Source organism: Pholidichthys leucotaenia (assembly GCA_020510985.1). NCBI lineage: Eukaryota > Metazoa > Chordata > Actinopteri > Cichliformes > Pholidichthyidae > Pholidichthys > Pholidichthys leucotaenia. Next base: position 157,099,307 of record CM035845.1, read on the forward strand.
CGACTTAGCACACTGAAGGCTGGAACCCCTATGCCCGGCGCCAGCTCTCTACTCGTCTTGCTGCATTATTTGTAAGTGTACCCTGTATGAGTATTTGTGCCTGTTGGCCCACGAGGCCGTGTTCCTTATCCCCTGTCCCCTACTATTAATAAAACATCGCAACTCACTGGCTCGCCCTCGGCTCTCTTTGTGTGGCTCGCGAGGGCCACACGTAACAGTAAGTCGCAGCCAAACGAGTTGCCGGCGGCTGTGAGTTTGCTATTGGACTTGTACCTTCCTGCCTGGGTGTCAGCTCTTTCAGTATGCCGTCTCCCCGGAGTCACGTTCGGCCCCAGGGCGACGAGCACCCTTATTCTGCTACATGAACATCAAGTAGGTCCCTGCTGTGGAAGAGAAAAGGGAAACTCAAGTCCCCTATAGCAGCAGCCTTACAGCATAACTGTACATCTCTGGTATCTTTTGATTGCTGGAATGGATGGAAATATGCACACATTGTAACGGAATGTCATAACTTTCAGTTTTAACATAGATAATATTTGATGCTGGAATATTCTGTTTAATGTCTGGTATGACATAAAACTTTTTTACTAAAGGCGCTTTTCCACTTGGCCCAGTTTGGCCTCGTTTCGCATGGTACGGGACGGTACAGTTCGGCCCGCATGTTTTTCTACTGCACTAGGGTGTCATTTGAAGTGGGTGGGAAATAGTCACAGGGAGGCGGTGCAACCCTCTCCCTCCCGCTACGTAAAACAAGTGTAACTGGTATAAATCAAGCGTAACGTTACGCAAAACAAAAGTTGGCAGGATACGAGGCGTCTGCGTTCTCTGGCTGTTTTTGCCAGAATAAAGGCAAAAACGGAGAACAGAAGGCAAGCCCGCAATACGACACACTCTGGAAAGGTACTGGAGCATTTAGAAGCCATGAGGATGCGAACTACATTACGTATGACGGTAAGCTAATGATTGCTAATGCTACTTTGCTTTTAAGTCCACCGTACGACATTGTAATGTCGGCAAGTTATCGATATTAGGTCCTAAAGTATGTATTCTGTGTGTGTGTTTCAGATGGCTCTCTTGTGGCAAAAATATCGCTTCAAACGGTCGGCGTTAACGTTCAACACAGTGATGTGACCCCAAGTTCACGAACGCGAAGTGGCTATAATGTGTGTAGAAATGTTTAGCTTCCTGTGAAATAAATTGCTCTGATCTGTGTCAAAATCATGGAGAGGCTGTTGAGACGTCATGGAATTTACCTGCTCCAGCCAGCGGTGTCGTGACAAAACATGGATCAGGTGCCATATGAGCCGTTAAATATATATTTCAACAGGTAAACAGTACTGAGTTAGGCATAAGATATACAGTGATCCCTCACTTATCGCGGTTAATGGGTTCCAGAACCGACTGCGAAAAGTGAAAAAACGCGAAGTAGCGTCACCCCTAATGATGTCACCCATGAATAATACGTACGTTCATTCTCTCACTCTCTCTCTCATATGATACGTGTGTGTGTGTGTGTAAGTGTACATACATACGTAGATGTAAATAAAGTGTACATAAATATGTTTTTAGAACTCTTTTATTCTTATAACAAGATACGTAACTCAAGATGAAGATGATTTACTGCACAGGTTAATGAGAGCTTTACTGCTCCTCAGGTGACGCCTCATCATCAGGTGCTAGAGGCACAGGATCGTCGAGGGCAGCTTCCGATAGAGCTGGAGAAGCTGCAGGAGGCGGCGTAGTGGCTCGACGGGAAGACTATTTCGCACAAAATGGCACAAGAGAACAGCAAAAAGTTCCACGCGGCCAGACTAAGCAACACGAGCGATAAAGAGCAATGAATGCAGTCTTCCTTCGCTGGGTGGGCGCTCGGCAGGGAGAGAAGCTGGGTAAAACGTCTTGGCCAATCAGCTTGCGGGGTGAAACGTCTCAGCCAATCAGCTTGCGAGATTCCCGAGCCGAGCCAACACGAGAACAGCAAACAGAGAGGTGGATTTTGAGTTGTGCGGGCTCTCCGTGTTGATACCTGATGTTCTAATGTAGTCTACCTGCCTTCTGCTAGCGCCCGCCCATTATTTCTCAATTTTGAATTTTTGATGAATATTTTTGAAAAATCCGCGATGCACTGAGGGCGCGAAAGGTGAAGCACAAAGTAGCGAGGGATCACTGTATTTAGCAATTATGATGCATTTTAAGCCAAAACTAATGGATCTAGGATTAAAAGTAATTAAAATAATGCAGTCACAAGGTTACATGGAGAAATACGTGGATTAACTGGAAATATCTTGTATTGAGTATTGCTGACTACATGTAGATACTGTATAAATACTGTATATATTCTCTGCATCAACAGTGAACTATACATGTATTCATGTAGTATTGCCCTGGGAATTTTGACAATTTTGTCAAAACCTTTGTACTTTTGCAGATGTCTCTATTTTGATTTACAGTCTTCAGCAAATAATTGTTGGTTACTTTTCTTAAAAATGAGCCATTATTTTCAAAGTCACTGTTAAATGGTTCATACTGTTGACTCTTTTCCCACTGGTGTCTGAACAGACAAAATAGAAAATCATGATGCAAACACATAAATCACTAAATTATTTATTCCAATCAGCAGCAAATTACAGATTATTTAGAATGTGCAAAATTCAAACTGTAAAAAAAAAAAAAAATATGGAATGCGTAACACACGCCAGCCACGCTGCCTCACTGAGAAGCAACTGGATCGGCCCCTCATACTGGTTCAGCAGATCTTCAGCCTGCATCTCTAAATAGTGAGGCAAGGTCTGGTTTGGGTGGATCGTTTTCCCCTTGCCTAGATGAAAGACAGAAATGGGTGGTGGATAATTAAAGAAAGTTTAAAACATATTTGAGAAATGAATGAATCTTTATTTCAGATAGATTAGATTAAAAGAAAGGAACAGAATAATAGAACAAAGGGGGAAAAAATCCAATAAGGTCAAATTAAACAGGAACTCCTCGGATTATACAATTCAACATAACTTATCCGAAATGGGTGATGGCTGAAGCCGCAGCTTATATTGCCCACCCATGTTCCAGCTAAGAATTCAAAAATAAAATAAAATAAGAGTGATTACAAATCAGAACAAAGTCAAGACAAAATGTGACAAAAACTAAGCAACAGCACAACACAGACTGGATATGATAATCCTTATGTGATTTTACATGTCGTTTTGTATATACAGCTGTCGACAAAATTGTTGGTACCCCTCTGTTAATGAAAGAAAAACCCACAATGGTCACAGAAATAACTTGAATCTGACAAAAGTGGTAATAAATAAAAATTGTATGAAAATTAACCAATGAAAATCAGACAATGCTTTTGAACTGTGGTTCAACAGAATTATTTTAAAAAAACAAACTCATGAAACAGACCTGGACAAAAATGATGGTACTCCTAGAAAAGATTGAAAATAATAGGCCATAGGGACATCAACATGACCACAGGGACATGTTCAACCAAGATGTGTCCTCTAATTAACATCACAGATGTCTACAAACTTGTAATCAGTCAATCGGCCTATTTAAAGGGTGACAAGTAGTCACTGTGCTGTGACCATTGTGGGTTTTTCTTTCATTAACAGAGGGGTACCAACAATTTTGTCCATGTGTGTATGTTTGGAGTATTTCTTCCTTTAGTTTTTGTTTAAATTGTCCAAGCTTTGTACATGATTTTAATTCAGGTCCAAAAGCGTTCCATAATCTGACTCCTTGCACTGAAACACAGTGTTGCTTGGTGGTAGTTCTCACTGAAGGTTTTTGAAATATACATGTTCCTCTGAAATGATATTGTTATTTGGAACAACTTTTGGATATTTGCGGGCAGTGATAGATTCTTAGCTTTAAACATTATTACTGCAGTTTTAAAGGCAACCAGATCTTTCAACCTGAGAGCTTTTAATTTAAGAAAAAGTGGGTTTGTTGGTTCCCTGTAAGCAGCTTTGTTTATTATTCTAATAGCTCTCTTCTGAAGCATAAAGACTGGATATATGTTTGTTTTATATGTATTTCCCCATACTTCAGTACAATATGTCATGTATGGGTATTGGTATCCTCTGAAGAGCTGGAGCAGGTGACTGGGGAGAGGGAAGTCTGGGTTTCTCTGCTTGAACTGCTGCCTCTGCGACCCGGACCTCCGGAAAAGTGGTAGAAGATGGATGAATGGATGTCGATGTATGGGAGTATTAATGAATGATACAAAGTCTATAGTGTGGGTTGATTCAGCAAATATTTCACTGTGCAGTATTGCAATTGATTTGCATATTTTACCTTTAATATAATTAATGTGACTTCCAGCACAGTTTTTTATTGATTATTACGCCAAGGATTTTAATTTTGGATACCCTTTCAATCTCTACACCATTTACACTGAGTTTAGATACTGAGTTGTTGTGATGGTGTGAAATAACGTTATCAATAAAAGTTTAGCCACCGCTGTGTCGCCCTGGTTTCAAGTGTGGGTGGTGTTTTGTGCTTGTATTGCTAAAATATAAAAGGAAGCACTACAATGGGTCTCAGATATTTGTAATGTGTTCTATTACTGGATGAGTTTAAAGATGAAATACTATAGACTAGGCTACACATATAAACTAAATTCTAATGGTGACTGAACAACTCCCATTCCCTAAGGTGCAAGATACACTATTATGACTGTAACTCATAAAGGATCACAGAAGTGATCTGATAAAAATAAATAAACAAGCGGTTTATTTTATGGTGGTTACTATTGGATGTGCCATTCATTTTCAATTACTCTGTAATTAATATTCACACAAATAAATCTCAATTCAGTCCCTTTCATATTAAGTGGAAATTGTGCTACTTTAAATTTGGCAGTTTACCTAAACTTTAACTTAAAGCGAGGTAGTCGGATCCAGGAAAAAAATGTTTTTTTTGCGTGCATGGAAAGAAAATCCTACAGACACATATAGCGCAATTGTCTGCGAGTGTGAATGACCTGTTCCATGAGCAAATGTATGTTTTTTGGTCCGTGGCTGTTTACATCGGCCAGGATACTTCGTGCGCCGATGGGCCGTAGGGATCCCGTATTTTACATCCGGAACAAAACAGTGAAACAGGAACAGCAGTAAGAGCCATAGTATCGTCGTCTAATCATTTTATAACACATTTCACAACTAATAATAGTAACATTTCCACAAAAAATGTGCTATATTAACAACACGATCGCATTTTGCACACGGCTCGCTCTCCGGCGGCGGCCCCGAGAAGTAAACAAATGCAGGGACGCTTGAATTCTTTCGTCCTGAAAAAATCATTTTTGAATAGTAATTACAGCTAAACGGGAGCAGTTTCGATGCCGACATTTCACATCCTAATATACGTGTTCTATACACCATCGGCTTTTGCGTATCCGACTACCTCGCTTTAAAAAGCAAAAGATTTGACTATAAATATGATGTGTTGTTTACCTGTCACAATACATTGGTGTCAAAATGTCGCCATTCGGAGCAGATCCTGTTTGGACTCTACAATGAAATACACATACAATACACATACACATACAATGAAATTTCCATAGGTGTTCTCCTGATGTTAAATGTATGTTGTTCAAGACTTTCTGTACCTCAATGTATTGCTCGCCTCTATGGTTTAATAGCAATGTTGCCGTTAGGAACAAAATCCGCATTGCATATAATAATTCCCTAAGAAGATTGTTAGCTATACCTCGTAGGTCGAGTGCAAGCGAGATGTTTGTGTCCTTGAATATTCCGTCTTTTGGCGAGTTGTTACGAAAGAATGTCTATAGTTTTATGGGAAGGTTGCTGGCATGTAACAACCATTTTATATCCACAATTGTTAACTCGTCACTCACACTTCACTCCAGCATTTGGAAGTGGTGGCGTTCTATTTTATACTGAGTTCATTATTGTATTTTATTGTTGTTATATGAGCGCCGTGTGATTGCTGAATTTTATACACTTTTATTTTTTACACGTTTTGTATATACTATGAACCTTGAGTTCGAAATAAACGTTTGAATACACACAAATTAAGTACATGCACAGCACGAAAGTGCAACATGTAAAAAACAAAACAAAACACCTTTTTAACCAGGATTACAACTAGCTTATTTCATCAGATATTGTCAGCACAAAAAAGCAACATACAAGGACGGACGTAGCATTGAGCTAGGTCATCGTTTAAACACGATTAAGTTTTCGTCTGTCCTAAGTGAACTTTCCACTGTTGGAAAAAATAACGTAAAATATGAATATCACATCACTCACCGTCCTGTATATCACAATATCACGGCTTCAACTGCTGAAGCTGGGTGCGTCGCGGCTGTACATTCAATTCAATTCGGGTGGCTGAGTCTAATTCCCGTTGCGTCGCCGTCTATTTTCTAGTGCGTCTGCTTGTGCTCCCCACTGCAAGCTCAGTCTGCTTCCCTCTGCATTCTCTCATCAGCCGAAACGCACAGGAAACTCTGCTGGACCGCGGTGTTAGATTTCTGCTGATTTCTGTTAAGCCATTCTATCGTTGTTGTTTATAATATCACTTGTTCGCGGGCTCACTGACGAAAAATTGCAAATGGCGGCCAGCAAGCAATTCTCGAAAGTCAGCGTAACGCCCATTCTTATGACGCTACGCCCAGACCAATGAATGGCCAGCAGTGGCGTGACGAAACCGTGCCAGTACCCTTCGGACCTATTCTCGATTGGTGCCGATAAAAGTGGAACAGTTCCAAAATAACAGAACTGTTAGGCCATTGGGTGCCGAATGGAAAAACGGACAAAGGGGGCCAAACCGTGCGAAACGAGGCCAAACTGGGCCAAGTGGAAAAGCGCCTTAAGTTTCCATTATTCAGAGTTTGGATTTAAAACAAGTATTGTTGTAAAGGGTTAATATTCATGTTTATACTGTCTGTAACACTGTCTTAATGAAAAGTTCAATCAATCATGGCCCACTCATTTGATTTAGAGGAGGGGTAAAGCAGCCAAACAATACATTTTCAAATAAAAGCACCATTAAATTAAATCACCCTTTATTGTCATTCAACCATACAACCAATCATGTACAGTAGAATGAGATTGTGTTTTTCCTATCTACAGTGTTAATCACACACACCCCATATGTAGAATCAGAGGGCCGCTGCCATGCAAGGCGCCGCCACAGATTTCCCTCCTCCATTCCATTATTGCTGAGCACCAAGCTGGACGGCAGGAAGTTCCGCTTTTATATGGTCTTCGGCATGACCCGGCCTGGATTTGAACCCCTGCCTCCCGGGTGTGGGGCGGTTGCTCTACCAACTGAGCCACCACTCCGGTGGTGGCTCCATGGTGGCACCATGGTGCTGATGCCTCGGTGCAGACACACACACACACACACACACACACACACTGTAGATGCATTGACACACTACTGTATGCCTTGTTTCACAGAGTCATTAAGAGTGAACATTCAGGATCATTCAAACAGGAAACTAGAAAAGCACTCGGAGAGCACAGACCTCCGCCATACCTCAGTTCCCCCTAATATTGGGATTATCCCCAAATATAATAGTCCTACATTTATTTTATCTATATTTTCAGATTCCTTGACAATCAAAACATACCTTTAGCAATTGGATTCACATTGATATCTTTATTAGTTCAGTAGTTATTGACAAAAATCACTTTTTCGGTTATGGCGGTTTTCTTCCGGATATAGCTCCATAGCTTTTGAAGATACAACAAATCCATTGGCACACTACTGATTCCTCAGTGTCTTGGCTATATTTTGGTGTTTGTTATATGTTTATATCTTAATTTGTTACCTTACAGTGATAAAAATTCCAAAGATCCCCTATTATTTCTTGTTTTGGATCACAGTATTCAGATTTTTTGCAGGATCGGGATCAGTCTTTGATATGTCCTAAAACCTATTGGGATCTTATCCTGTATTTTTTTGGCAAGCGTCCTGACCATTTATTGTGGAGTTATATACACATATGCCAAAAATGGCCCTATCTCGCAATGATAAATAATCATTTAAAAAATTCCTGGATCCAGACGGTGATCCAGATCACTCCCAAAATCTAATCATTTCTTCCTTGTCCCATTTCGGACTTGTCCAGAAAATTTCGTCAAAATCCGTTCATAACTTTTTGAGTTATGCTGGTAACAGACAGACAAACAAACCCCGGTAAAAACATAACCTCCTTGGCGGAGGTAATAAATGTACAAATATCTTGCCAAAAAGTGGAGGAGTGGGAAGAGTTCCAAAATAAGCAGTGAACATCTTCAGGAATCTGTAGAAAGAAAATGCAACTCAGTGTCCTTATTACCTCTGCCAAGGAGGTAATGTTTTTACCAGCGTTTGTCTGTCTGTCTGTTACCAACATAACTCAAAAAGTTATGAACGGATTTTGACGAAATTTTCAGGAAAGTTGTGTAATGGCACAGGGAACAGATGATTAGATTTTGGTGATGATCTGAGAGTGCATACCTCCACCAAGGGCTTTTTTGTATTTGTGCAGCAGGATTACACAAAAACTAATTGATGGATTTGGATGAAATTTTCACCACAGGTGGTTCTTGGCCTACAGAGGAACCCATTACATTTTGGTGATGATCTGGGAATGCATACCTCAGCCAAGGCTCTTCTCACAGTGTGTCACCCACAATACTCCAAAACTAATGGACAGACTTTGATGCAATTTTCACCACAAGTGGTTATAGGCCTACACACAAACCCATTACATTTTGGAGGTGATCCATGAGAGACTGAAGGAGCCTTGGCAGAGGTATGCGCTCTCTGAGTGCTTTTCTAGTATTTTTGTAGAAATCCTTTGAAGGTACAAAAGTGATGAATAATTTTGAAAGGCACTTCTCTGATCTCATTTGTAATCAGGTATTTAGAAATAAGACCCCAGGTCTTCTTCCAGTCCGTATCTGATGACAGGTTACCCCAATATGAGACTGCATTTGCAACAGAGACTAATTCTTTATGAAATAAAGCATGTACTGTATGTCACATTTCTTCTTCTTTTTGAAGAAAAGGAGATCTGACCATCATCAGTAGCAACAGGGTCCAGTGGACATAGAAACAGTTCAGAGGTTATTGCTTTAAAGAAGCATGATAGCACCAGAAGGGACTACATAAAAAACTACAGCATATTCCTTTGGTGATACAAGGAAACCATATTTCTTTAGAAATTATGAATATGGGACTTCCTGTGAGGCAGCGTGGCGGAATGCAGCAGTAGATAACAGCTCCACACCAGTCTGCTGCCAAACTAATTACTGTATTACTTAAGGTATTGATAATTCAGAGGCTGTGTTCTGACACAATGAAAGGAGGGCAAATAAATAAAGGTAAGATAAGATAAGATAAGATAAGCCTTTATTAGTCCCACAATGGGGAAATTCCAGGATTGCAACAGCACAGGGATAGCAACACTCGGAGCAACAATTTAGAAGATAAGAAAATAAGAGCAGTGAATATACATATGTACACATAAATATATAAATATATATACACAGTGCGGAGCATTGTAGCTAGATGGAATAAACAGCATAACCGTCTATTTAGTTACCCTACATGGTATGAATATGTACCCATACATATTGTCACCCTCCATAGCGACTGATATTGTCCTAGTTGTATACTGGAGGGGACCAGTGTGTAAGTCTGTTGCGTCTTTTGCATTCAATACTATTAGGTTGTCACGTTTTTTTGCTATCTTTGCGAGCAGCCCTGCTTAGGTTATACAGTCTGACAGCCGTAGGTAGGAAGGATCTGCGAAACCTCTCGGTCACGCACCCAGGATGATGTAGTCTACTGCTAAATGAGCTCCTCAGTGTGTTCAGTATGTCCTGCATGGGGTGGGACTCGTACTCCAGCAGAGATGACAGTTTAGCCACCATCCTTCTATCTCCTATCTCCTCCACTGGGTCAAGGCGTTGCCCCAGGACAGAGCTAGCTTTCTTGATTAGTTTGTTCAGTCTCTTCCTATCGGCTGCTATAATGCCGTTGCCCCAGCAGACCACTCCGAAAGTGATGGCTGATGCCACCACCGTGTCGTAGAATGTCTTCAAGAGCACCCCTTGTACACCAAAAGACCTGAGCCTCCTCAGTAGGAACAGCCTGCGCTGTCCCTTCTTGTAGAGTGCATTGGTATTGTGTGACCACTCTAGTTTATTGTTCAGATGAACACCCAGGTACTTGTAGGATGTCACCATCTCAATGTCTGTTCCCTGGATGTTTACTGGTGCTGTGAGGGGTTGTCCTTGCCTGCGGCAGTCCACCACCAGCTCCTTAGTTTTCCTTGCGTTGATCTAGAGGCAGTTCCGATGGCACCAGTCCACGAAGTCCTGGATAAGTCCTCTGTACTCAGCTTTATCTCCATTGGAGATGAGGCTGACGATCGCAGAGTCATCAGAGAACTTCTGTAGATGGCAGTGTGTTGTGTTGTGTAAGAAGTCCGCAGTATAAAGGGTGAACAGGAAGGGAGCCAAAACCGTTCCCTGGGGGGCCCCTGTGCTACCGATGATCGTGTTGGACACACAATCCCAGGTTCTCACAAACTGTGGCCGGTTAGTGAGGTAGTCCAGGATCCATGATGACAGGTGCTGGTCCACCCCTGCGCACAGCAGCTTGCCCTTCAGGATCATCGTTTGGATGGTGTTGAAAGCACTGGAGAAGTCAAAGAACATGATCCTCACTGCATTTCCGGGTTTCTCCAGGTGGGACAGGGAACTGCATCCTCCACCCCAATGCCATGCTGGTAGGCGAACTGAAGTGGATCCATTGCTGGTCCCACCAGGGGGGCGGAAGTGAGCAAGGAGCAGTCTCTCCAGGGTCTTCATCATGTGAGACGTCAGGGCCACTGGTCTGTAGCTGTTCAGGTCTTTGGGGTGGGAAGTCTTTGGTACAGGTACCACACAAGATGTTTTCCACAACTGTGGTACCCTCCCCAGCTTCAGGCTCAGGTTGAAGATGTGCTCCACAATCCCACACAGCTGGTCTGCGCAGGACTTGAGGAGCTTCGCGCTGATGCCGTGCGGTCCCGAGGCCTTCCTTGCCTTTATCTTCCTCAGCTCCGTCCTCACCTGGGTCTTAGTGAGGGTTAGGTTGGGGGGCTGTGTGCTGGGAGTGGGGGGGTGTTGGTGGAGTGGGGTGTGGACAGCAGGTCTCAATGACTTTAGAGGCAGCAGTGGTTGGTGTGCAGTCGGGGGGAAGGGCAGTTGGTCAAACCTATTAAAAAACAGGTTCAGATTGTTCACCCACTCCCTGCCTCCCGTGGCCTGGGAGGAGGTATTCTGGAGCCCAGAGATGGTTTTAAGGTTTCTCCAGACCCCGCCGATGTCGCTCTGTTGCAGCTTGTCCTCCATCTTCTTCCTGAAGCTGTCCTTGCCTTCTCTGATCTTCCTCCTCAGCTCCCTCTGTATGGACTTCAGCAACTCCCTGTTCCCTGACCCGAAGACCCTCTTCTTCTCTCTCAGAAGTGTTTTAATCTCAGGGTTGATCCAGGGTTTGTTGTTCGAGCAACACCGTATGGTCTTGGTGGGTACGGTGTTGTCCACACAGAAGTTGATGTAGTAAAGGAGAAAAAACATACAAAAAGGAGAGAATATAATGCAATCGGCTGTTCAACCTGAAACAGAGGTCTCTGTGGAGGAAGAAAATGGTGACAAGATGCTAGAGGCGAAAACTCAAGCTGGTGAAATACGCCAGGAGTTAACTGTTGCCAAAGACTTATGGGAATTTAAACACGACTTGCAAAAGACTTTTAAAGATTCTCAAGCCGACCTCAGAAAAGATGTAAGAGAAGTACTAACTGCAATAAACCAACATATTAGATAGAAGCTAGCAGAAACCACTACCACATTGCAAGCTCAAGGCCAGGCGATCAGCGAGGCTGACGCGCACATCTCAGAGCTTGAAGTTAGCACCACAGAAGCTAAAGATGCCCTCCTGATGCTGCTAAAACAACACAGTAAGTTACACGAAAAGCTGACGGACTTAGAGAATACATCCAAGAGAAACAACATAAGGATCTATGGAATACCAAAAAACAGAAAAGGCACCTCAGGGGCAGACTTTGTCAACAACCTGCTCATCACTGAACTTGCCCTACCGGACAGAATAAACTTAGAGATCCAAAGAACACACAGAGCATTGGTGGCAAAACCCAACCCTAACTCACCACCTAGATTGATTATTGTAAACTTTCAACAATTCAAAACCAAAGAGGCAGTGCTAAAATCAGCTTGAAAAAAGGTGTGTGGGGGTAATAAACGTGTTTTTTTAATCATGATTATGCAAATGAAGTGATGCTCAAACGCCGAGCCTACAAAGTGATAAAGAAAGCCTAAAAAGAAAAGAGAATACGTTTCCAGACCCCCCTCACAAGAATCCACATTCACTGGAACGTCAGGACTTGGACCTACAAAAATGCCCCAGAGGAAAAATGTCTTATGTTATTCCTGCGCTCCAGATCAAACGAAATCCTACTCAAATCAGACGGATTGTTGGAGATGCTATGGAAGCAAGAAGGCCAATCATTTTCATATATTTTGGAGTTGTGCTGCTGTGATTCCATTTTGATTAAAAATACATTGAATCCTAGAGACTGTTTTTGACAAAAATTACTTTAAGTTTCAATTTGTTGTATCTGGTTGATCTAGAAGAACTTCAGTGGAGGAACAAAGATAAATATTTGTTAAGAATATTATTGGTGGCCTGTAAAAAGTTCATAACTAAGAAATGGCTGAAAAAAAGAAGCACCCAATGTAGATGAATGGATTGATTTGGTACATTGTATTTTTATGATGGAAAGAATTACTTTTAATCTAAGAATGCAAAAAGATACATTTATTGAAAATTGGCAGAAATGGATTACGTATGTCTCTAGCATTAGACGAGACTTTATATAAACCACGTTTAAATTTTATTTTTTTAATTTTCATTCTTTTTTCATAACTGGAGGGGTCTATTAGTCTTTTTATGTGCCTTTTTATCTCCCTTGTGTTACACATTTGCCAAAAGGTCTTCGTGTTCATGTTTGTCGTTTTGTCCATTTGTATAATTAAAAATTAATAAAAAGAAATTGACAAAAAAAGAAATTCTGAATATGACATATTGAGTAACCGTAATACCACTGTCAAACCACTGTTTTCCAAAAATAAAGATTTGTGTTAATATAGTAGGTCTCTATTGTTCCAGATATAAAAGCTATGAGGGGAGAAGTTGCACTTATAAATTAAAGACCATGAGAGAAGCATTTGTTTGTGAAAAATTTCATAATTTTAACAGATTTTTTATTTCATCATTGTAGCTGTGTATAAAAATGTTAGACCTTCAAGAATAAAGGGAACTAGGACTGAAATTCCAGATTGATTTGGGGTTTCTAAGAAACTGTTTAATCCAGTTCATCTTAAATGTGTTGTTAAGGGTGTTGAAGTCAATGACATTTATTCCACTATGTTCATAAGAGTTCATCAAAATTGATCTTCTTATGAAGTGTGTTTTAATTTTCCATGCAAAGTTAAAAAGCAAAACATCAGTAGTTTTAGAGGTCTGTCTGTTTACCTCTAGAGGTGGGGCAGCAGAAATGAGTAAGGAAATGCCCTCTGCCTTCCTTAACAAAATTCTACCTCTGAGGGATCAGTCCTTTTGGAGCCATGAGTTTGTTTGTTTTTTGTTTGTTTGTTTGTTTGTTTTCTGATAGCTAAAGTCCAAAGAGCATTGTTTTGATTTTTGGTAACATTAATTCCAAGGTAGGTGACTTATGTCTTTCACAAGATTATTAGAAATAGTGGGGATATTATAGTTTTTTAGGGAGAGCAGCTCACATTTACTGATGTTCACACCAGAATTTTAGGCAAGACTGGGCTGCCTCATCATATCAAAGAAAAAAAACACTCTCAGAATTCACAAGGAATAATAATAATAATAATATGCAAACATGTCTTAGTTGTACGTCTTAGTTGTACTAGTTCAGCTAGCAAAATGACATTTTCTTAGTGGTTATTTTTGTTGATTTATTTTTCTTTTGAACTGGATGAAAAAATGTTATTAAAATTTAACTGTCATCTAACTCAGTACCAAAAAACAGCCTTGGTATAAAGCCTAAAACAAGAACTTTCAAATCTGTATACCCTAATGCAGTTAGTTTTTTTTTTTTTTATTAAAGTATAACAAATTAAATATGATCAAATGACAAACTTATGCAGGAAAAATTCAGCAGTGAATCTTTCCTCTGCTATAAAGAAATATTCACAGCACATCTAAAAGATGAAAACAGTTGTCTAAACAACAAAAGCCAGAAGAAGAAGCTCCCATTGAAAAAAAGGTGAGGTTGTGGAGAAAGGAGGCAGGCGAGACGAGCTGGACGACACAGTTACTTTATTCTTCCTCCATATTTTACAGCAAAAAAGACTGTCGGGTCTCTGTGCATTCCTCTTTTATACCTTTATTCCCATGTATCGAGACCCAATACTTCCGACCATAACCATTGTTGTTTGAACAAAGAATGTGTGGCACATTAACATGACATAACAACACATTTCTTCGCTCCGGCATTTACTCCTCTCCCTAGGGGGCGCACAGTCCTTACTGTCCCATCTGAACCCCCCCCCCCCCCCCCGTGACACCTCCTCCTTCGGTCCATTGTCCCCTGGGTGGAGAAGTCCAACACCATGCCCCCACAAGACCTTCTTTTATCACAAGAATTAAGAAAACAGTTCCTCCCCAAAGATGTTTCTAGAAAATCTGATAAGTTTCTCCAAACCAAACAATTCTTTAATGTCACACTGAGCGCTTCCGCTTCACCATCTACACAACAGTACCCTCTGGTGGTTGTAAGTGCAGTAACACTATTGTAAGTGTACCATCATAGGAAGTTCAGCTGGGGGCAAGGTTGTATCAGAAAGAAAGCCTGTGACTGATCACAGAAGATTAATATGCTCCGCAGCAGGTTGGATCCAACAATCCAAGTTTAATGCTGTGGGGTTTCTTCTTTCCAAGCCAATGATGAATTAAACCACAGAGACCTTGTGGTTGAGATCTGCTTGGGGAGCTAAGGGTCAGAGAACACAACATGGGAAAAAGGAAGTGGGGATCTTTTTAGACTCTTAAATATCCAGCCATAGTCCTACACAAGACACAGCCTTTGATCTGACCACAGTCTTGGACAATATCGGCTTGTCTAAACGCGAGGAAACTTTCGTCATCCCCCCTCCCCACTTTCTCATGATTCAACAGTGACGTGACAAAAACACAGTAAGTCTTTGTGGGGGAGAGATTCAGTAGGGTTGATGTGAGGGTTAAAAAAACATGGCATCAGGCTCCTTCTTGAGAGCCTGGATGGAGGGAAACACTTGTCTAAACTCTTTTCTAGTTTGACACTTTAAGAACAAAAGAAAAGTGGCAGCATCAAGGCAAAGTCTTACCGTTAAAGGAGGGAAACAGGAGGGCCAATCTTGGGTCAAAGAAGGACTGAAGATGGATAGTATCTTAGGAATCTGTATACAGTGGTGTGAGTCATGTGTGCAGTGTAGTGCCTACGTATGCTTGACATTTACTGCAGCAAGAGAGGTGTTTACAGTGTCGGCCACGGGTGAACCGGCATCTGGCTTCTTTTATTGTCAGAAACCGTGTTGATAAGCTGCTCTAGATAGATAGTAAATTTTGCTGCTTCCACTGTCTGCTTTAGAGCGTTCAGCAAAATGCAGATATTCAAACCAGTGTTGTTGTTTTTTTTTAAATTTCTAATTAAAAAAAATAAAATTATGTTTTCCACCTATCTTCAATGTATATCTCACCCAGAATTGGAGGGTCCACTACCTTGCAAAGCCCCACAATGAACATGTCACTGAATTGTGGGAGGAAACCAGAGCATCTAGAGTAAACCCACACAGCACAGAGAGAACATGCAAACTCCACATACAGTGGACTTGACCTGGGATCAGTTCCAGACTCTCTTTCTCAGGCCTGGTGCACACGACAACCTTTTTGTTTAGACTCAGAGAGAAAAATTTGCGTGCACACATGTCACAGAAGCAGCCACACGTGCACATGGATCCACCAAAGATGTGAAAACTGCTGTTGCAATTAATAGATGACAAGTAGAAGTTTTACTAGGGACTTTGGATTATAACTATAAACACCAGATTCCATCTGCAAGAAATATTTATATTGTTTTTTAAGCTGAAAGAATGATGGAGTAATAAATAACAAAATAAATAAATCAACTGTAATTGTGAGCAATAACAAAACTTTTGACTTACTGACAGCTGGTTTGAATGTTTGATAAGGTGTCTTCAGTCATAACTTTTACAGAAGTATTACAAGTAAGAAAAAGTAGAGATATGAGATGCTGGCTGGGGAACTGCGTAAACTGGATTTAAAACTGGCTGTGCCACAGTGATTTTTTTATTAATCATTCAGCAAAGGTAAGTGACATTTTAGGGATGTACTTCAGTCTGTAAATCCTCCTTGGTTATAAATTTGATGACTGTTTTTATCTATAAGGCTGCATCTATTGTAAAGGGGGAAAACATTATACATTTACCGTTAAGAGCTCTTTTTTTACCTAATCCTAACTATAAATACATCAAACTTAAAGTTTAATCACAGAGCTTATTTCTGTGAGAAATACAAGCTGCTTGGTGTGTGGATTGGCTAAAATCTATTGTAAATTGGGGCTGTAACGTACTGTTGCTGTTTATTTCTGTGCACACAGACGCGAAAAAATTGTACCGAGAAAACCTTTCCATTCTGGAGACTGGTTTCAAATTTCTACACTTTCACACCTCCAAATACCTGGCATCATATGTGTAACAGTGTCAATAAAAAAGCATTCCTGCTTGGCTTGCCAAGTGGGTCAACCCTCTTGGCGACACAGAGTGCTGCACTCTGAAGCCGGAGGTTGTGAGCTTGAACCCCCCAGTTGGACGTCACCAGTTGGGGCTTGGTTGCCTGTCCACTTGGTTACAGTAGGCACTGGTGGCAAGCAGTGGGACTTACTGGCGGTGTATCAGTTCCATTCTCCATATCCCCGCTAGTATCAGAAGGCAGCCATGGAGCCTGAAAGCTTAAATGCACCTCTGACATCAAGACGATGTCAAAAATTGGAGGGAAATATGTAGCAGTGCCAATAAAAAAAACCATTCCTACTTGGCTTGCCAAGTGGGTCAACCCTCTTGGTGACACAGGTACAGTGCTGGACTCTGAAGCCGGAGGTCAGGAGTTCAAACCCCCTGGTTAGATGTCGCCAGTTGGGGCTTGGTTGCCTGTCCACTCGGTTACATATGCATGGACAGCTAAACTGTGGACAAACTTCCACAATTTGGGGTAAAAATGTTGTTGTGTGCACGGCCCCTCAGTGTTAACCACTAAGCCACAAAGGGCCCACTCTTATTTTAGCTAGAGGGCACTTTTAGTGACGAGTCCACCTGTGCAGAGGATATACATTTCCATTACAATCCCTGTGTTCTATACACTACAAAACCTCAAAAACCAGTTAAAGTTTAGCTTAACAGCTGCAAAAGGAACACTAGAGACTTTAACATTTTAATCAGCATATTCCAAATAAACCAGTAAGGTACACCAGTGCCGATAGCAGTGCCATGGTGACATATGGGCACATTGTTTTATAGCAACAATCATATTGCTGTGCATGTGAACATTTTCGATGTGCTTCTTTGGGAAATATGTGACCACTCATGATCAGTGTTGGGAGTACTTTTGTAGTAATGTGCTGTGTAGCAAAATTATTTTAAAATTCAGTAATGCGTTACAGTTACTGAAATGTGATCAGATGCATTACTTGTTACTCGTTTTTTTAATATGGATAGATATTTTTAGCACAAATAAATGAATATACAAACTGACCTACCATAGCTGAGATATAGCCGTCAGTCATCGTGGCCTGTTGCAGAGAGCCGAATCTTCACTACTGAGTGGAGGAAGAGATGAAACTACTTTGTTTTTGTGAAAATAGACAGATTATTTTTCCTTTTTCATGGTTAAAGGAAACCTGTACTGGTCATTATAACAATATTAATCCTGCTTTAGGTATTACTTATAAACCAAAAAATGTGTTTATTCAGTAAAAACAACCCCCGAGAGCAGGGGTCACCAACTAAAACTGCAAAAGGTCCGATAAGTCGGTCCTCCTTCCAAGCCAAAGTCCAGACTAGGTGTGGGAATCTTTAGGCACCTCATGATTCAATTATAATTCAGAACTGCGACTTGATTCTAAAACAATTCTCAGTGAATCTTGACGCATTTTTTTTTCTATTCAAGATTTTTCCCTCCCACTGTGACAGCTTGGCCCTTTTAAAGCCAAGTATTTGCAATGACCCATGAATTTACTTCCAACATCTTTTATTAAGACAAATGGAAGAAAAATCTGACACACTGGACGCCTCCCACTTGAGGTTTTTTGGGCATGTCCCACTGGGAGGAGACCCTGGGGCAGACCCAGGACTCGGTGGAGAGACTATGTCTCCCAGCTGGTCTGGGAACACCTTGGTATCCTCTCTGAAGAGCTGGAGCAGGTGGCTGGGGAGAGGGAAGTCTGGGCTTCTCTGCTTGAACTGCTGCCTCCGGAAAAGTGGTAGAAGATGGATGGATGGATGGATGTGGACAGTGGTGGCCTAATGGTTAGGGATGTGGACTGGTGAGCGGACGGTCACGGGTTCGATCCCTGGACCGGCAGGATCAGATCTGGCTGGGACAGATAACATAGCAGTGTTTGCCCCACCCTCCTTAACCCCACTGTGGTGCTGCTGAGCAAGGCCCTTAACCCCAACTGTTCCAGTGGAGCTGCTCAGCGGCCACAGGTCAGTCTGTGGTTGGACTGGGCAGCTTCCTGGTGTGAGTGTGAACAGGGCGTCCTTGAAAAAGAGAGGTTGCCTCTCATTGGAACTACCCTGTATAAATAAAAAACATGGACAAATTTATCTCAAAATGTTCTTTTAAGAACTTTCATTGACATTCTTTCAGAAGACCACAGCTGCCTCCAGACAGGCCAATATCATTTAACCTGCTTTCACACATTTTATTCAGCTCATGTTTTAGCTCTATATTAATTTTTAAACAAAAAAAACAATATTAAAATGAATCCTTTGTTCAATTTCAAACAAAACATAATAAAATCCTAAAAATATTTCACAGGAGAACGCAAACTAATTTGTATTGCATTTTTAAAAAAGATTAATACCTAAAAAAAAACAAAATTTCACAAAAACTCCACCTCTATACAATATTTTCAGTGCAGAAAAAACTGTTTCAAACTAAGACAAAAAAAAAAAAAAACCGGACACCAACTATAACTGCACAGGACAGAATTCCTCCCATATTTTTAAAAAATCTCCACAGTAAGCTGTTGCAGCATGGATGGAGAGGTAACTCCGCGGTTACAGGGAGGTGGAACTTTTTATGGTCAGTAACACACGGAGCTTTTACTGAGTTTCTAAGTGATACCAGTGAAGGTACATTCAGTTTAACAGCAGCGCTTCTTTTTGTGGGTACAGACCTGAGGTCTGTCTGGGGTGGATGTTGGCTGCCATCCGTGTGTGTGCGCATGTGCGTGTGCGTCCACGGTGAACCTGATTTTACAACCCGCTGACTCTCTGGAGCGGTTGGAGCCGCAGGGTCTCTGCAGAGCGCGGCGTTCGTGGGACAGGGAAGAGGGAGTCAGTCTGCAGCAGCAGGAGCGCCCAGGGGCTCACGCCATAATCTGTCGGATGGTTGCTGGTACAGCAGTCCACTTCCGCTTTTTCAGCCTTTTTCCCCACCAAAATAAAAGTCTCCCTTTTCCCCAAATTGTATCAAAAGGCTTCGGAGTTCGGACGGAAGACTATTGGCATCCGGATCCGGACCGGAGTCCACCAGTTGGTGACCCCTGCCCTAGAGTCAGTATGCTGCATAATTTTATCCCATGAAAACCGCTCGGTCAAAACCAATGGGAAGCAGCAGTCGCCGGCCGGAAGGACGTACAATCATTGCAACCTGCTTTACCGCGGACGAGTAAATGTGTTCAGCAGACACTCAGTGGGTCGAGATCCGAGTTGAAAACGGTGCAAAATCTGCAGACATATACTGCACAAACCATCCTTGGAAATGGCCTTTATTGACGGCATGATCCGCAGTTACCTCCCGGGACCAGCAGCTGAAGGAGACCTGATGAACAGACAAGTTCCCAGTCAAGTAACTGCAGAATGCCTTGAATAAATCTTGATATGATAGAATTTTATTTCATTAAATCATATGCGTGTAGATTTGCTTGTACACCTTATTCCTGGGGGTGCTGCTGTAGGAAGGATTATGGGTGGAGCTTCCGGTTTCGGCTGATGTAGTGTTAAATTACTCAGAGTGGAGTAGCACTGGCATTTAAAATAGCATTTTTAAAAGTTTTTCTAATTAATTTTAATGTATAGTCCACATACATGTTTTGCACTCAAGTGGCAGCTAATTTCAGCTTTTCTAGTTTTTGTGTATTTTGAAAGTTTTGGCGTAGTTCTGGCACTTGTTGATGGTGTTCGTGGTTGTTCCAATAGACTGGATAAATGGAGGCTTCTCACCACACGGTGACAGAAGGCATCCAAGCACGGTGTTGTGGCATACGTCTGCTCTAAGGTAAATTTGATTATGTCTAACATATTTTAACAAAATGCAGCCGACTTTATTGCAGTGGAGACATGGTCAGAATGCACACCATGTCATTATGAGTACAGGCAACGAGAATGTTGTGTCCATAATTAGGTAAATAACGAGCAAGTGGTAACTCGGTTAACAGGGCTTTATTCAGGATGCCAACTATATACAGTACAAGTAGAGGCTTACGGCACACGCCTGCAGGCCAGGTGGCTCCCACGACGAAAGAGGACAAGCCTCTTCCGCCCACCTCCTTTATACCAGGAGTGGCGTCACTACCGGAAACCGGCAGTTAACCACCCCGGTCCATTCCCCGTCCAACCCAGCCGCCATCTTACTAATACCAGCCTGTTTCCATATCTAACATTTCCCCCCCCCTTCAAAAAAAAAATGCCAAGCACACAGACAACCCACCCCAATTTGTCTCCTGACTCACACTCTAAGGGAAAAATATGTATAAAAGAAACAAACTCCTACCCATTCATACAACCAAGGCTGGGGGGCCGGGTAGACTACCAGCGCCCCCTACACGGCTGGGCAGGTTGTTCTGCCGCCAAAGAGAACAGTTCAACTCAAATAAAATAAAGCCGTATTTATAATTAAAACAGTCCCATGAACAGTTTTACACAGACAAGATATACCAAATCACAATATACATACAGGCTAATCGCGGTCCCCAGCCCAACACTCACCCCACAGTAGGCACTCACAGGGAAAAAAAAAAATTGTGTTGGGCGTCCAGAATTAATATAAATGATCAATTAAACATGTTTAAACCAAATTATCAGGAAACTAAATTCCACTACACACAATTTAGCACACCACTAACTCACCACCATCCTGTCCAATAAACTTTCAAAATGCAAAACATCAAAATTTCACACCAAATACCATAAATTAATCCAAATCACAAAACTTTCTTCTTTTCCTCTCTTTTTTTTTTTTTTTTAAATTTACCGGGGCACTAGCACAATAACACTCACACAAATCAGGACCTGGGTAACACAATAAGACACACACAAAACCCTCAGTCCTTGGATGGATCTCTCTCCAGATGTCTCTGTCTTTTAACCTCGGGGCTCCTGCTGCGCCGTCTCCTCTCCTTCACCAGCAGCCACAGCTCACTTGGGTGCCTCCAGATCTCAACAGACCTACGCCGATGTGCCTCCATCCAGTCGGGCTCCACCTGGAACCGCCTCTGGTCGTCCATCTGCCTGCGTGGACTGTGATCCCGTCGTACTTGAGCTTCAACCCTGGTCAATGAGGGAGCTGTCCTCTTCCTGTCCAGATCACCTTTCCTGCGATTGGCCTCCTTCACCAATCCGGTCGGCTTGCGGGCGCAGTTCGATCTCCTCTTGGCAGGCCATCGCTGGGAGCGCTTTACCACCACCACACTCCGCGGTCTCACCCCTTTTTCTTCCAGCGAGGGTGCCTCATCCTTAGGGGCCACGTCGGGGGTCCCGGTGTGCCATCCGGCACCCTCATCCAGGACAGCCTGAAAACCGGCATCGGGTACATCCTGAGGCGGCGCCGTGTGGCGCCAAATGTGCTCTCCAACAGTCACTCTGTCCAGCCAGTCCGAATCCTACACCTCAGCACCCTCCACGACTGGAGCAGGTTGGCCCCAAAGTCCACATCCTGACCACTCGTCACCCGACACGTTGGCAATGGAGAACCCTAAGCTGTAACAAAGGTTGCATCCCATAACGTTGACTCCCATCGCAGAAACGTTGATGCGGACTCTGGGCCCTACGATCTCCTTATATTGGGCCTCCATTTTCACATACCCCAAAATAGCCAACCTGTTCCGTCCATAACCAAAATACTCTTCATGTTGCCTTCTAATCTGTCGGTGGGGAAACAGGCTTCTCATGGTCATCAGGTTTAGAACGGAAACAACCGCTCCAGTGTCCACCAGCAGTGGGACCTCGACGCCATCTAGCATGTCAATACATCCAATCCTCCCCATTGTCTCCGGGGATACCATATGCATGGTGGTTGGAGTCTTCTGCGCAGCACCTGGTTCACCCCTACGGTCCCTGCGTTCGAAGTTCGTGCACATCCTGGCAAAGTGGTTCAACACACCACACTTCCCACAACGCTTTCCTTCCGCCGGGCACATCCTGGACTTATAGCGGTGATTAGTGGACCCACATCCATAACAACGAGGCGTACCTGGGACGGACCTAATCTTGACCATGGAGGCAAAATCTTCCTCTCCGCATTCGCCAACACCAGGGTCCAGGAACAGTGCCTTAGCATGAGACTCACCCTCGTCCAGAGAAGCCCCTCCAGTAAGGCCTGTCGCGATGGTCTCTGCTGCCTCGAACTGTTGGGCAAGTTCAATAGCTGCAGCCAACGTCAACTCTCCTGGGTGTGTTAACAATCTGGACCGGGCCGCCGGGCAGCGGATGTGCTCTGCCAGCTGGTCCCGAATCATTTCATCCTCCAGGGGCCCGAACTTGCACTCCCTCACCAGCTCTCTGAGTTCAGCCAAGAATCTCTTCACCGGCTCTCCTGACCGCTGGCAGTGCTGTCGAAACTGGATGCGTCAGACCGTGACATTTTCCGGCACGCAAAAGTAGCGCACCATTAGCTCCATCACTTCATCAAAGCTAGCTGCACCTCCAAGGTTCTCCAGGATCCTCTGCCCTTCCATACCTAAATTACGGACCATTACCACTCTTGCGCGAAACTTCTCCAGCTTGCCGAGGTTCAAAACTACGAGGTAGTTCATAAAAGCAGCAAACCAGCGGGGCCACGACACGGGCAACTCACCCGGGGCCTCCAAAAATGGCCGAAAACTGGCAACAGAGCTTTCCATTACCGTTTTTTCCTCGTCGCCAAATGTTGTGTCCATAATTAGGTAAATAACGAGAGAGTGGTAACTTGGTTAACAAGGCTTTATTCAGGATGCCAACTATATAAAAGTAAAGGTTTATGGCACACGCCTGCAGGCCAGGTAGCTCCCATAACGAAAGAGGACAAGCCTCTTCCGCCCACCTCCTTTATACCAGGAGTGGCGTCACTACCGGAAACCGGCAGTTAACCACCCCAGTCCGTTCCCTATCCAACCCGGCCGCCGTCTTACTAATACCAGCCTGTTTCCATATCTAACAGAAAAGTTATAAATCATGACTCTTTCTTTGTTTGGTAGCGGCAAAGTCCCAGGAAAACCCCCATGAGTATCTGGTATCATTGAAAAGCTTAGAAATCGTACTTTCTAAAAATACCTATGTTTTTGCGGAAGACTTAACTCCCAACCGATAGAATGCAAGTTTTCTACCTAGCCAAAGTATAAACAAATCGTCTTTTTTCCGGGTCAGTGTTTGTGCACTTCCTACAAATTAAATATCATTCTGAAGATCTTTCAATACAGAATATGGAAATAATGTTACATCAGTTTTGAAAATGTCCTCAAAGTGACTCATTTTGCCAGCACGGGTCATTTGTTTACAGCGTTAGCATCTTAGCAGCGGCGCTAACTAATGGAGTTACTGTCTACAAGGCCACTTTTTAAGGCCGTCTTCCCATCCCTCGATAGTCGTGGGAAGTGGTATGGTTATATTACTGTTTTGAGGTGCAAGAGGCTGTGTTTCCGCATTTCTGATGCTGAAGTAATTGTTTTTTAACAAGGAAAAGTGTACCGTTTCAGTCACAACCATATGTTTTAAACTAGTACCGGAAGTTGCTACCATAATTCACGCAGGGCATCATGGGGCCTAGGAATAAGGTGAATCGCACAAAGCAACGACTGTGCATCACTACCGTGCTGAAACTGGCCATGGAGGAGGCAAGATGTCACTGACCATGACTGAATGAGAGAGCAGTGACTTGGAAGCTCGTGTGTGTTTGAGAAGGAATCATGACCAAAATTACTATGGGGTGCCATTTGTACAAAGAAAGTCACAATTCTTTCAGTGATATATTTTACATATTTAACTCACTTTCCTCACATTTAGCCAATACATTTATAAATAAAATAAAAGCTAAATATCAAATTTTAAATCTAAATCTAAATGTTAAATCTAAATATTATATCAAAATCTAAATGTTTTATCTAAATCTGAATGTTAAATCTATATCTAAATGTAGCTGTTTAATCTAAATCTAAATATTAAATTTAAATCTAAATGCTAAATTTATATCTAAATCCATCCATCCATCCATCCATCCATCCATCCATCTTCTACCGCTTTTCCGGAGGTCCGGGTCGCGGAGGCAGCAGTTCAAGCAGAGAAGCCCAGACTTCCCTCTCTCCAGCCACCTGCTCCAGCTCTTCAGAGGGGATACCAAGGCGTTCCCAGACCAGCTGGGAGACATAGTCTCTCCACCGAGTCCTGGGTCTGCCCTGGGGTCTCCTCCCAGTGGGACGTGCCTGAAACACCTCAAGTGGGAGGCGTCCAGGAGGCATCCTAATCAGATGCCCATACCACCTCAACTGACTCCTTTCGATGTGGAGGAGCAGCGGTTCTACTCTGAGCCTCTCCCGGATGACTGAGCTCCTCACCCTATCTCTGAGGGTGAGTCCAGCAATCCTACGGAGAAAGCTCATTTCAGCCGCTTGTATCCGCGATCTCGTTCTTTCGGTCATTACCCAAGCTCGTGACCATAGGTGAGAGTAGGAACGTAGATTGACTGATAAATCGACAGCTTTGCCTTAGAACTAAGCTCCCTCTTCACCACAACAGACCGGTACAATGTCCGCATCACTGCAGATGCTGCTCCAATCCGTCTGTCGATCTCTCGCTCCATTCTCCCCTCACTCGTGAACAAGACCCCAAGATACTTTCACTCCTCCACTTGGGGCAGGAGCTTGTCCCCAACCCGGAGAGGACAATCCACCTTTTTCCGGCTGAGGACCATGGACTCGGACTTGGAGGTGCTGATTCTCATCCCAGCCGCTTCACACTCAGCGGCAAACCATCCCAGCAAGAGCTGTAGGTCATTGCTGGATGAAGCCAACAGGACAACATCACCTGCAAACAACAGAGATGAGATCCTGTGGTCACCAAGCATGACACCCTCCATTCCCTGGCTGCGCCTAGAAATCCTGTCCATAAAAATTATGAACAGGATCTGTGACAAAGGGCAGCCCTGGCGGAGTCCAACTCTCACTGGGAATGACTCCGACCGAGTGTTGGCAATACGAACCAAACTCTCACAACGGTCGTACAGAGACCGAATAGCTCGTAACAACAAGCCCGATACCCCATACTCCCGAAGCACCCCCCACAAAAATCCACGAGGGACACGGTCAAATGCCTTCTCCAAGTCCACAAAACACATGTAAACTGGTTGGGCAAACTCCCACGAACCCTCGAGGATTCTCGAGAGGGTAAAGAGCTGGTCCGATGTGCCACGGCCAGGACGAAAACCACATTGCTCCTCCTGAATCCGAGGTTCGACCAACGGCCGGACTCTCCTCTCCAGTACCTTGGCATAGACCTTCCCAGGGAGGCTGAGGAGTGTGATCCCTCTAAAGTTGGAGCACACCCTCCGGTCCCCTTTTTTAAAAAGAGGAACCACCACCCCGGTTTGCCATGCCAAAGGCACTGCCCCCGACCTCCACGCAATGTTGCAGAGGCGTGTCAACCATGACAACCCAACAACATCCAGGGCCTTGAGGTACTCGGGGCGAATCTTGTCCACCCCTGGGGCCCGGCCACCAAGGAGATTTTTTACCACCTTGGCGACCTCAGCCCCTGTGATAGGCGAGTCATCCCCCTCGTCCCCAAACCCTGCTTCCTCTGGAGACATGGAGTCTGGGGTCTTTATATCTAAATATTATATCTAAATCTAAATGTTAAATCTAAATGTTTTATCTAAATCTAAATGTTTAATCTAAATCTAAATGCTAAATTTATGTCTAAATATTATATCTGAATCTAAATATTAAATTTAAATCTAAATGCTAAATCTATATCTAAATATTATATTTAAATCTAAGGCTGTGTTTGGAATGTTCACTCACTCACTCCCTACTCACTATATAGTGAATTTAGATATAGTGGACTATATAGTAAACTCAAAAGGACAATAAAATTAACAGCTTTCAGACACTACTGGTTTGTTTTCGCAGCTTGGTTAATGACGTCATCACGTGAGACAGTAAAACGTAACAGACCAACGGTGATAAAAAAAAAAAAATTAATATCCATCCATCTTCTACCGCTTTTCTGGAGCTCCGGGTCGCGGAGGCAGCAGTTCAAGCAGTTTAAGCATAATTAAAAAAATTAATACCTGCATGTAATTTGTAGTAAATATGTATTAAATCAAATCATTTTTTGCTGAACTAATAAATATAAATACCTTAAGGTAGTTTATGTTGTGATGTGAAGCTCTCCTTTCACTGCTCTGTTGGCTGCACATTGCATTATGGGATATATTGGCTAATGTAGTGACCATCCGTTGTACACTACTTTTCAAAATGCATTGTGGGATATTTTGAGTGTACTATATAGTGAATTAAATTTTCAGTTAAGATTTTGAACAGCACTACAAGATGGCTGATTCACTATATAGTACACTATCCACCTTACTCCTGGGGGTGCTGCTGTAGGAACAATTATGGGCGGAGCTTCCGGTTTCAGCTGACATAGTGTTAAATCATTCAGTAAGAGGGGAATAGCAGGGGCATTTAAAATAGCGTTTTTAAAAGGTTTTCAAATTCATTTTAATGTATAGTCCACATATGTGTTTTGCACTCAAGTCGCAGCTAATTTCAGCACTTGTAGTTTTTGTATTTTTGAATGTTTTTGCGTAGTTTTGGTACTTGCTGCTGTGCTTGGTGTGAGGCTCCTTACAGATAAGCACAGCTAAATCTGTGGCTTCAACAGCAATGAGTAAATCATGCACTGAAAACTAAAGGGTTGTTTGTGTGGTCAGTGGTACAGACACAGCAGCACCAGGTATGTTTTCACTTGTATGAATGTCACAGAGCTGACGTTTTACCCCGAATTTAAAATGCCCAAGCACGGTTTTGTGGTTCTTTGTGGCTCTGACTAGACTCTACAGCTGCGCTGAGGTAAATTTGATTGTCTTCTTCTTCTTCTTTTAGATTTGATTGGCGGTTGGCAACCAGCTTACAGAGGCATTACCGCCAATGACTTGATTATCATCACTCTATATCTTTGTACAAGGAGTTCCCATAATGAGTTCTGACTTCTTCTTCTTCTTCTAGATTTCCTCATAGCTTTGTGACGTTTTCCTCATCAGTAATTTTCTTCTTTTAGATTTGATTGGCAGCTGGCAACCAGCCTACAGGTGCATTACCGCCACTGAGTTGAAAAAATGTGAAAAAATTATCCGTCCTTGGACTGTGTCCTTCTTCTCTCGGTTACTGGCGGATAGCAAGCAACTGAAAGGTGCATACCACCACCTACTGTACAAGAGTGTGTAACATTATGTCATTTGAGCCCGACCCCTAAAGTCTATGACTTAATCCTGTGTTATTTAAAAAAGAGAAAAGAGCCCTTCTCGTGATTCGTATTGCCTCTCCATCTCCATCTGTTCCCAGAATCCCAGTTAAATCCCCTTCCCTACCGGCCTCTCAAACTTCATTTTTCATTCTCTCTCTTTCATTTCCATACTTGTGACAGTGTAATAAGATGTGCCCTACATTTTCTTTTGCTCCACATTCTCTAAATTTGTCACTGTCGTTTTTCCCCATGATGAATAATGTGTTGTTTAAACCTGTGTGATCCAGTCTGAGTCTTGCCATAATGATGTCTTCCTTCTTCTTCTTCTTTTAGATTTGATTGGCGGTTGGCAACCAGCTTACAGGTGCCTGCATATCTATAAATTCAAGAAATCTCTGTCTGTCTGTCTGTCTGTCTGTCTGTCTGTCTGTCTGTGTGTCTGTCTGTCTCTGTCATGATCATAGGACTTGCTAAAAGATCACAGGACTGCCTATGATGTTCTATGATGTCTACATGATGTCCTATGATGTTCCTATGTTTAAGGAGTTCTGAACAACTCCTTATGTGTGAAAAAATTATCCGTCCTTGGACTGCATCACTCACAATCATAGGACTCGCTATGACATCATCAAAGATCAAAGGCAGCCATAACGGATCAAAGGCAGTCATCACTGAACGAGTGGTGACATCAAAGATCAAAGGCAGGTTTCACCATGGTTACTGTTGCCATGGTCACAGTAACTTTTTATGGGCATGCAGAAGTGCTTGCTTACACTTGCTTTATACGGGCATGCACAGGTATGCACAGGTTATGCACAGGTATGCACTAGTTTTAACAAAATGCAGCCAACTTTATTGCGGTGGAGACATTGATATCAGAGCTTTTATTTGTTTACAGCGTTAGCATATTAGCAGCGGCACTAACAAATGGAGCTACAGTCTGCCAGGCCACTTTTTAAGGTCATCTTCCTATCCCTCGATAGTCGTGGGAAGTGGTATGATTATATTACTGTTTTTGAGGCACAAAAGGCCGTGTTCCTGCATTTCTGATGCTGAAGTCATTGGGTTTTTTTTAAAGGAAAATTGTCCCGTTTCAGTGACAACCATACATTCTAAACTAGTACCGGAAGTTGCGTCCATAATTCACGCAAGGCATCATGGGGCTTAGGAATAAGGTGGATATGGGGAAGGAGTGAGCATTTCAAACACAGGTCAAATGTTAAATGTCTTGCCAAGTGTTTTGCTAAATATTTAGAAAATATGCAAATTAACCACACCCCCTGAGTGGCTTCATACCAGAGATCTGCCCACTCTACAGATGCATGCATGGCAGAACAGTCAGGAAAGTATGGCGGGAAATTGCTGCAACTGAGAGATATTGAACGAGCTGTGATGGCAGGTGTGTGGGCTGCACTTCAAGGTGCAGTTCCACTAGGAACATCCACACCATTAATGCTAAGTTAAAAAGTTTTAATTTTATTTTCTTAACACATTCTGGAGGTAGGTGGGGGGGGGGGCTGAAAAGTTAATGGCTGCCTAAGAAGGAGTTATGCTGGTAGGTGTTGAGCCATTTAGTATACGTATGTGCTTCAGTGGCCGAGGAACAAGAGGGCAGAGCTGAGAGTGAGAGAACTGTCAAGAGTATGGATACAATAAACCACTGCATCTTGGTCAGCTTATGAACTTTTCAGCACCCTCTCGTACTGTTATTAGCTAGCACACATGACTGAGTGCTAATCAGACACTAGTATAAATCCCTCTTCAGTACACCTGGGGCCCAGCTGCACCCCAGACGTGTTTGTTGATATTTTTTCAAAGAGTAATGCTAACGATCTTTCCTTTTAGCTAGTTGTCAGTCTACATGTGTACTACATATTGGTCAATTTAAATTTGATGTGCACAGTGATAAATTGTCTCATTAAAAAAAAATGTGCTTGGGGTCCGGTTGGACCCCACTCATTTTATGGAAGGACAAATTAATATGTATGCATCTAAATATGATAAAACAATTCTTTGAAGTTTATAACCAATGGGTTATAAACTGGACCGTGAGGTTTTTGTTAGAAAGTTGAAATTAACATGTTTTTAATGTTATTTTCCATGCGTTTGCACAAGTTTTACTTTTTTTTAATCACATACTGTAATAAAAAGTGATGAGTTTATCAGGGGGTATATCAGTTCATGTTCCATTTTGCATAGTCAGAGCAAGGTTAGAAGCCTGTGTTTTGTTTTATATTTCCCTTATGCTTTTGTATTGCACTATACATAAGGCAATTTATATACACCCGGGGTCCAAGTGGAGCCCAGGTGTATATAAATTGCTATACAATTGCTATACAAGGTGTATATAAATTGTATATAATTGCTATAGTCACATTCCTATACCCCAGGTGTATAGGAATGTGACTTTTTTTTTGATGTGTGATGAGGAGGGTTAAGGTGAGGACTTTTCTAATGTACTTTGTGGTGACCATAAAAAACTGACCACTCTGTAAAGCCCTGCAATTGTTAATAAGTGTCAGGGGCTCCAGGTAAAGTGTGGGCTCTTGTTTCAGGCTTCCACCTCACAGTGTAACCCACCAGAGTTTCCCACGGTCACTCCCAGCCTCACCACCAGCATCTCATCACTGAGACCAGTAAGTTCAACTCCATGTTAGTTTACTCTATGTGCGGAGCAGAGTAGCGACTATCATTCTGAGTAGATTGATAGATGAAAAAAAGCATGTGTAGGTGCACGGCAAGTGTTTTGGATCAACGTGTGACCCTGTTGCATGGTGCGTACAACAGAAAGTGTCTACAGTTGTCATAGTAACACAAAAGTTGACAACAGGAAACTGCTGTCAACTAGCTGGCACCACTGAAAATCACCAGTAAACAGTGTCGTCTGCATGCTTTGTTATAGCCTTAGCTTTGAGGGACAGCGTGTGTTGGAAGCACTGGGCCCTGCAGACACCTACAGCAAATGTGCCGCCTTGTTAACCAGTCATTTCACTGCTCCACAGAACATAATAGCCCAGAGATTTGTGTTTTGCCAGCACCGACAGCAACCTAACGAGTTTGTCCTATAGTACATAGCCACCCTTTGCTGTTTGGCTAACACGTGTGAGTTTGGACACTTAGAAGACAGGTTGGTGGGAGAACAGTTGCAGATGTGTGCCACGGATTTGGTGATGCCGGAGTTGCTGCAGATGGTGTGCCGGACAACCTGCCAGTGGCAGACACAGTGGAAATGCTATGGGAGTCGGTGCTGGCGGCGCTGGACATCCTGTCAGAGATGGAGGCTATGGAATTGGCGTCACAGCTGGAGATAACAGCCCAGGTAGCATCACAGCTAATGGGCCCCGGCCCACGCACCCCACAGTCAGCTAAGCTGGTTTAGATGGTTGCCTCAGTTGCTGAGCCCGTTGACCCCACATCTTCTCAGGAGGGCCCCAAGGTAGACGCCTCAGGACAGCAGGGCACCACAGCACACTGACCCAGCAGTAAACTCAGCTTGGCCGAAGACAGACCGAGTCTGCTGCACTCAGATGTTGACGCAGCCACTCGCACTGCTAGAATGGGTTCGGGTCCAACGATCCGAACACCTGGACCCACAGACGGTCCCGTCATCGCCGATGAGAATCACCACGCAGTTGGGACCAGCCACCTTTCAGATGGCTGATGGTTCGAGATTGCACACCAGCCGTCTGCGAAAGGTAAGAGCAGCTAGCTGCCCCAGATGAAGCCACGATGCTGGAACTGATCCAGCCAGTGTGAGACCAGGATGGGGACTTTGCTGACAGACGAGCCATGACTCCAGCGAAATGGCACCCAGGTCCGCTGCAGCCAGTTCCTCCAGGGGCGCACCCACCGCGGGTTTGCCTGAGGATCCCGAAGTTGAACTGTAGCAGTGACTCTGTTTTGCACTGTTTAGCAGAGCACAACTGCTTTAAAAGTGGCAGAATAATCCACTCAGTCATGCAGGGTCAACCGGTGGTCCACCCGGTGGCCCAAGTTCTGTTTAAAATACTGGTGAGAGTCCCCCCCCCCCTCTCCTGGGGGTGAATGTTGTGAAGCCTCAGCTTACAATAGACTGCCCGGACGTGACGACGGACGCGCGGGTGACATCATCACACTGTACCTTTTATAAAGGGACTGTTTGCGGCAGCTCGGCTGCTTCGCCTCTAGCCTCACCTAACACCAACCTGTATCCCTGCGCCTTGCTGCATTAGCTTGTTGTACTGTAATATGTGCTACCAGCTGTCTGTTTAATAAAACCACCGTTCAGCACAGCCATCGCTTCCGCTGTCTTTAATTTCCAGACACAACAGGCAGGAAGGCCACATTAGACCCAGAGAACTTGCACCACGATTACAGTATGATTTACAGGAGAGATGCAGTAACACAGAATATTTCAGAGGACACATGATGAGCGTGATTATGAGAGAGATGCTCCAAAGTATAAGAATAATGTGTTGCATCATTCCAAATTAATAACAGCATAGGAAACACAATAAGCTAATATATATATAGTCAGATAAGGTTTGTTTTACACAAAGCTGACTGAGAAACTTGACTGCAGAATATCTAGCTAACAAACTGACGAGACTTTCAGGAAGCAGTTTGATTTATTTCAGGGAAAGACTGTCAGCTGATCACTGTCATGATGGATGATTCCTTTCATTCAGCATGATCATACTGGGTATAGGCTGTATTGCTAGACCATAATTACTTAATAGTTAATTCTCAGTTTGTCTTGGGCTTCACTTTAACTTCTTTAATCCCTTGGTGTCACTGTACTTTTTCCCTATGCAAACTGTTACACTTTACAATTATGAAATATAATTTGAACCACTGTCTAGAGAGGTCGCAGCATGGTGTCTATTCAACAGTTTTGTCAAATATCCACTAGTAGGTCTATTTATTCAATATTGAAGCTCAGTATTGGTCATTGTAGGGTTATGTCATTTTTAGTGTGAAATGTATTAATTTCGGTATAATGATTTTATCCTGTGCATTCTGAAATGATAATTATCATTTTATGTTCTGTGCATCCTCTGATTGTCTTGTGTGTTTTTAGTCTCTCCTTTTTTCAGGATTGTGAGCATATATCCAGAGAAGAAGACATTGAAGGTTTGCTGCTGCTTGGGACATCACTTTCTGAAGTTGCTTCAGTATCTCCAGATCAACATTATACAAGCTCATGCGGGGATACAACACAAGGTACACAAAGTTTTCAAACATTTCTGATGAGGTGTGAGACACAATCGTAAGTGAAATAAAAACAGAACATCCTTGTATAGGAAAGGTTATGGTTAATGGACATTTGCGTGCCCGAAATATTGTGGTCCAGAGACGTTGTCTGAGAGACTCACTCAAGAGGATTGATGGTGCTGGTGTTGAGGCTAGGAGCACAGCAACAATACCGAGACGAGTATACACCTTGCCTTGTTCAAACTACATATGGCACGTAGATGGCAATCACAAACTGATTCGATGGAAGTTAGTTGTACACAGTGCAATGGGTGGTTACAGTAGAATGTTAACATTTCTCCAGTGTTCCAACAATAATTGAGCTGAAACTGTTGGGGACCTTTTCAGTCCAGCCATCAGTGAGCATGGGCGCCCCCTCCATGTAAGAACTGACCATGGAGGGGAGAATGTCTGGGTTTGGGAAGACATGATAGTGCACAAAGGTGAAAATTCTGTGTTTACTGGAAGTTCTGTACATAACCAGAGAATTCAACAATTCCATAGGGACCTGAACAGAAATTGCCATGATGTGTTTGCGCCCATTTTTTTTGAGCTAGAGTCAATAGAGACCCTTGATGTAGATAATGAATCAGATTTGTTTTGTCTGCATTACGTGTACATTCCCAGGATCAATCAAATTTTGGATGAGTTTAAAGCTGCATTTAACAATCACTCAGTTTCCTCAGAAGGAAACAGAACCCCAGTTCAGCTTTTCACACTAGACAGACAACTTCTGTTTCTAAATTTTTCAAAAGCAGCAACTGAGGAAAGTGTAGTGAACATACTATCAACACCACCTTCACATTGGTCCTATTGCCCACTTAACCAGCAGGACTTGCAGGAATTGTTTGTTGCAGTAGAAGCTTAACTCTTATTATTTATTTTTTTTTACCTAATGACAATGACTATGTTTACATGAACACGAGTAAACTGGTTATGATTGGATTTCTGTAATTATCTGATTATTCAAGTGGCCATGTAAACACAATAATCTGATAAAGGCCATGTAACCAGGCTCATTAACTCAAGTGGTTTACCCTCCAATAATCCATTCATTCAGTGCATGTGAACACAACAAAACTAATTACTGCCATTTTCAGTTTATTCACAGTAATCAGTTCATTGTGACCATTTTTTTTTTTTTTTCTCTCGGCGCCACACGAGTCGGCTGCCTTTTGCAACAGCGGCTCGATTCCGAGTCTTTTTCCCTTCCTCTCTCTTTTGATCCGTCTTTTTTTTTCACCCCACTTATATCACGGACACACAGATCGTCCTAAATGTCTCCTGAGCCGGTGGACGGAGCCACTGTCTATAGCAGGATACGATACAGCAGAGAACAGCTGCTAGCATTCAACCGCCACCCGGTCCCATTGGAAAAACTCGACATACCGAGAGAACTGAGGCGAAAACGCCGCGGCTGCCGGGCTGGAGTAAGGCGGAGGACAAAAAATATAAGGTACAGACCCTCCCTTCCATCTGTTGTCATGGGAAATGTACGGTCGATACTGGGAAAGTTAGATGAGCTAGCGGCTATCTCCCGTTATGATAGCACATACCGGGAGTGCTCTCTCCTTTTGTTTACTGAGACGTGGCTAACTGAACTAGCAGCAGATGCTAACATTGAGCTGGAGGGTTTTCACATGATACGAGCTGACCGAACACCAGACAGTGGCAAGGCTAGGGGCGGTGGAGTGATAATGTATGTTAACAACAACTGGTGCAGACCGGGACATATCACTGTTAAACAACGACACTGCAGCAAAGACATTGAGTTGCTAGCTGTTAGCATGAGGCCTACATATCTCCCGAGAGAACACTCACACGTGATCTGCATTGTTGTTTATGCAAATCCGACGGCGAACGCTGGGACAGCACGTGACGTCATCCATTCAGTAACCAGCAGGCTGCAGACAGAACACCCAGATGCTCTTCTCCTCATCTCAGGCGATTTCAACCATGTTTCACTGTCTCCCATTCTACCCACGTTCACCCAGTATGTCACATGCCACACTAGAGACAATAAAACACTGGATTTATTCTACGCAAACACTAAGGAGGCGTACACCTCATCACAACTCCCCCCACTCGGGAGATCGGATCACAACTTGGTTCATCTCCGGCCGGTGTACAAACCCCTAGTGCACAGACAACCTCCGGCCATGCACACTGTGGAGTTATGGTCTGAGGAGACAATGGACACCCTAAAGGGCTGTTTTGAAGCCACCGCCTGGAAGCAGCTCTGCGATCCACATGGTGAGGACATCGATGGCCTCATTCACACCTTCACGGGCTACCTCAGCTTCTGTGTGGACAAATCCGTTCCCACCAAGACCATACGGCGTCACTCAAACAACAAACCCTGGATCAACCCTGAGATAAAAACACTTCTGAGAGAGAAGAAGAGGATCTTCAGGTCAGGGAACAGGGAGATGCTGAAGTCCGTACAGAGGGAGCTGAGGAGAAAGATCAGAGAAGGCAAGGACAGCTTCAGGAAGAAGATGGAGGACAAGCTGCAACAGAGCGACATCAGCGGGGTCTGGAGAAACCTCAAAACCATCTCGGGGCTCCAGAATACCTCCCCCCAGGCCACAGGGGGCAGGGAGTGGGCGAACAACCTGAATCTGTTTTTCAATAGATTTGACCAACCGCCCTCCCCCCTGACTGCACAACAACCACTGCTGCCTCTAAAGAAATCAAGTCCTGCTGCCCACTCCCCACTCCACCAACACCCCCCCACTCCCACCACACAGCCCCCCATCCTGACCCTGACCAGGACCCAGGTGAGGACGGAGCTGAGGAAGATCAAGGCGAGGAAGGCGCCGGGACCGGACGGCATCAGCGCAAAGCTCCTCAAGTCCTGTGCAGACCAGCTGTGTGGGATTGTGACGTATATCTTCAACATGAGCCTGAAACTGGGGAGGGTACCACAGCTGTGGAAAACATCTTGTGTGGTACCTGTACCAAAAACTTCCCACCCCAAAGACCTGAACAGCTACAGACCGGTGGCCTTGACGTCCCACTTGATGAAGACCCTGGAGAGACTGCTCCTTGCTCACCTCCGCCCCCTGGTGGAACCAGCGATGGATCCACTCCAGTTCGCCTACCAGCATGGCATTGGGGTGGAGGATGCGGTGATCTTCCTCCTTCACCGTTCTCTGTCCCACCTGGAGAAGCCCGGGAATATGGTGAGGATCATGTTCTTTGACTTCTCCAGTGCTTTCAACACCATCCAACCGATGATCCTGAAGGACAAGCTGCTGCGCGCAGGGGTGGACCAGCACCTGTCATCATGGATCCTGGACTACCTCACGAACCGGCCTCAGTTTGTGAGAACCCGGGACTGTGTGTCCGACACGATCATCAGTAGCACGGGGGCCCCCCAGGGAACGGTGCTGGCTCCCTTCCTGTTCACTCTTTATACTGCGGACTTCTCACACAACACAACACACTGCCATCTACAGAAGTTCTCTGATGACTCTGCGATCGTTGGCCTCATCTCCAATGGAGATGAAGCTGAGTACAGAGGGCTTATCCAGGACTTCGTGGACTGGTGCCATCGGAACTGCCTCCAGATCAACGCGAGGAAAACTAAGGAGCTGGTGGTGGACTGCCGCAGGCATGGGCAGCCCCTCACAGTACCAGTAAATATACAGGGAACAGACATCGAGATGGTGACATCCTATAAGTACCTGGGTATTCATCTGAACAATAAACTAGACTGGTCACACAATACTGATGCACTCTACAAGAAGGGACAGCGCAGGCTGTTCCTGCTGAGGAGACTCAGGTCTTTTGGTGTACAAGGGGCGCTGCTGAAGTCATTCTATGACACGGTGGTGGCATCAGCCATCACTTTTGGAGTGGTCTGCTGGGGCAGTGGCATTACTGCAGCCGATAGGAAGAGACTGAACAAACTGATTAAGAAAGCTAGCTCTGTCCTGGGGCAGCGCCTTGATCCGATGGAGGAGATAGGAGAGAGAAGGACGGTGGCTAAACTGTCATCTCTGCTGGAGTCCGAGTTCCACCCTATGCAGGACATACTGAATGCACTGAGGAGCTCATTTAGCAGCAGACTACATCATCCCAGGTGCACAACCGAGAGGTTTCGTAGGTCCTTCCTACCAACGGCTGTCAGACTGTACAACCTAAGCAGGGCTGCTCGCAGAGATAGCAAAAAGACGTAACAAACTAATAGTTTTTTGAATGCAAAAGATGCAATAGACTTACACAATGGTCCCCTCCGGCATACAACTAGGAACATACCGGTCGCTATGGAGGGTGAGAATATGTATGGGCACATAATCATACCATGTAGGATAACTAAGTAGACGGTTATGCTGTTTCATTCCATCTAGCAACAATGCTCTGCACTGTGTGTGTTTATATATTTGCATATTTATTCCATCTAGCTACAATGCTCAGCACTGGGTGTGTTTATATATTTATATATCTACATATTATTCCATCTAGCTACATTGCTCCGCACTGTGTGTGTTTATATACTTGCATATTTATTCCACCTAGCTGCAATGCTCCGTACTGTGGGTGTTTATATATTTACATATTTATTCCATCTAGCTACAATGCTCTGCACTGTGTGTTCATATATTCATATATTTATTCCATCCAGCTACAATGCTCTGCACTGTGTCTGTGTGTGTGTGTGTATATATATATATTTTATAGTAATACGTACATATGTTTATTAGCTGCTCTTGCTTGCTTGTTTTTTTCTTGCCTTCTGATTGTTGCTCTGAGTGTTGCTATCCCTGTGCTGTTGCAATCCTGGAATTTCCCCGTTGTGGGACTAATAAAGGCTTATCTTATCTTATCTTATCTTATCTTATCTTATGTAGCCAGGGTCACTGATTGTATTTTTCACATTATGAAATGGTGAAATGAAAATGTAGTTTCTCACCATGGGTCGTATTACACTGACGGGATTGTTTAGTAATTTTTCAGTGATGTTTATGGGCGTTTCCAAGTTAATTTCCTTACCATGACGACGTAAAAACAAACTTTCTGCCGGTGCATGACATAAAGAGGCCGGTTTAATCATTCAGAGGCGTGTTTTGGACAATCCAATCTAAAGCGCTCCTTCCCATCCCTTTAATGCAAAGAGGTACATTATCTAAAGTGAACTGTGGTCATGACGGTTTAAGACAGGTTTTGCACTGACCAAAGCCCGTATGTGTGAGCCAAAATGCACGCAATAGTAATGCTGCTTGGTAATAAGGAAGACATCAATCACAGCTGATGCCCGGTTAGTTATGTTAGAAAAAATAAACGGTGAAGAGTGGGCTGAAAAATCAGCCAAATGGTTTAATGTCATGTGCACAGATTCAACACACAGACATGAATGGGTTTGAAACTTCAGGAAAAGAGGATGATGCCTGTGCCAACTTTCATTACTATAACTTTTGTAAACTTTCATTAACGACGGCATGGAAGTCGCTCCATGCCATCGTCGCTCCGTGCTATCTTTTCCTTCTTCTGGTGCGGCTTCCCATCCGCAGCAACCCCAGCCACGAAGCGAGTCCTCTTTCAGCGGCTTCTGCCGGCCTCTGACAGGTGGCAGTCGGGGAGTTTGCTGGTGGAGAACAACAATCCTTGGAGTAGCACGGGCGCCAGCTGGAAACCTGGGGCACGTGGCTGATGCAGATGTGGATGCATCTCCTGTCTCTCTGGGGAGTTACAGTGAAAAAAAAAACTGATTATATGATGACTGTTACAACTCTCTCTATTAAAATCAGATCCCAGCACTGCCATTTCCTCATGAGCTCCGGAGCTGCACGATTTCATAACACACCACTGAAATATCATCAAACAATGCGCTTCTGATGATAGACCTCCTTTTTCCTCATCAAAAGCAGATTCTCAAGGAATGCACTATAATAGTAATATAGATTACTATTAGTATAGATTAGTATAATAGATTGTACGCCGCCACACCTCTTTGAAATGAGGCGCCACCTCCGAGCGCATAGCAAATGCACCGTCTACTGGTAATTTGATGGTGTGATGCAAAGTATAAAAACTGACAATGTGCTGACAGAAACAAACAAAAACACTGGCGTACGGCAGGAAGTCTTTCGGAAAAGTGCGTGGATGATCGTCCAAATAGGGCCCCATGTCTTATTCAGTATGGCAATATTTTGACTGCCAGAACACTTCTGGACTCTGGGCTCCACCCTAAATGTACTAAATGCTATAGTTTGTGTTGAGTTTACAGTTTTTTAATGTCCTCAAAGGAATAATAGTATTGAAGAATCTACACTACTAACGTACGACTAAACGAAAAAAGAATAAAGGCTAGTTTCTGGAGCCCTTGTAAGATGGAAAGACTTCTGACACTTTGACTTGGTCTCTCTGTTTTGTTTTGTTTTTTAAAGGAATACAGTGAGATTGAGGACTTTACTGAAACAAGAGCACTGTAAGGCGAGTGCAGTACCCCTCCCCCCCGCCTGCATTTTTTTTTTTTAAGATCCCAATACTTAGTGATGGAGAGCAGTTTTCATATTTTCAGTATAATTACTGTGGCAGAACCAAATTATGATAAACCCATCATCCACAAATATATAACAAAGTATACAACCCGTAGTTGTAGGGCAGGATCCCGAGGTAAAACCTATGTAGCAAGTATGGTGACCCGAGAGAGCTTTACACATTCTATAGTAAGAGAGCATAGGGTGTGCCAACCTTGACCTTTGACCCCAGACCTGTAGTCAGAGGTTATGGTCTCAGACTGAACCTGTGTACCAGGTTTGGTGACCCTAACTTTCTTTGTTGTTGAGATACAGTTTATAAGCCATTTTGATATTGACCTTTGACCTTGCGATCTCAAAACCATAGTTACATAGGTGGTCCTAGCTTAACTCATTGTACAGTAATAAGGCATAAGGAATGTTAACCTTGACCTTTTGACCCCATATCCATAGTCAGTGGTCAGGATCCCAAGGTGAACCTGCGGACCAGGTTTGGTGGCTGTAGCCTTACTCGTTTTATAGTAATAGTAAATGTAGTATTTACCATTTACCACAGTGCAGCTGCAGTGTTAAGTTTGACCCCTTGACCCCAAACCCATAGCGAGGTCTGTCAGTAGTTATTATGTTTAAATTTACCGAAAATCTGACCTCTGACCTCATGGTCATCCGATAAGAGGGAAATTGCAATATGCACATCATCAGAGTATATGAAACCATAGTACCAAGTTTCGAAACAATCGGAAAAAAACTGTAGGAAGAGTTGATTTCACAAGACAGTTACTATGAAGTGAGGTGAAACAGGAGGTCATAGGTCAGGGGCTATAATTCCTGCAAAAATCACCTGATCAGAACCAAATTGCACTATGTGCATCATCAGAGTCTATGAAACCATGGTACCAAGTTTCAAAACAGTCGGAACAAAACTGTAGGAGGAGTTGATTTCACAAAAGTGGGACAGACTGCCCGACCCATAACATAATCCCCTTCGGTCTTCGCTTAATGGGCTCTTCGACCCCTTAGGGCTTCCACCAGTGGGGGATCAAAAGATTGATTTAAGAGGCAGATTAAGGTATGCATTTAATGACTCAAAAATGGATTGTCTTCAGCACAGCTTACAAGCTGGCTTTTGACATCCAAAGCGTTTACAAATTTGTTGCACTCATTTAAATCCCTACAAAGTCGTGAAATGTGGTATGTAGGCAATTCAATATGAATCATGTTTGAATTGTACGAAATGCTATGAAAGTTACATTTAAGTCTGAACTTACCTCGTAGTACTTCAGACTATCAGCTAACTGATCATAGCAACTTTGTCGTTGAATAAGCACATAGAAAAGTACTGCTTTTTGTATAAATCCATTCTTGTTGTCCATGCTAACTGGATTTGGAAGACCTTCGGTTTGGTATCTCCATGAGTGACAGCATTCCAGCGCTTGGCCCAGCTCATTCTGAGTTGCTACTTGGTCAACCTTAAAGGTACATATTCGAAACATAAGGCTAAGAGAGATGCATCCTGTTAAAATAAATGCTTAAGAAGGGCTTATCAAGATACATAAAACATTTGGTAACACACATGATACCTTTTGTAGAACTTCTCTCAGTTCCATGTCAGCTACATCATCTTGACCAACATTCACCTGAAAGATGTGTCTTGTCAGAATGTAGTCCACTACAAATGGATAAAGGAGGGCGGAGGTTCACCACCCTGGACTATGATGGTAGACATTATCTGTCCAATAGTGCAGTACACTCCATTCTGCACATGAAAAATGTTCATTCTTGGAATAAAACCATTTGGAGACTCTAGGTCCTAGAGTCTAGGATGACAAGACATAAACACA
Organism: Pholidichthys leucotaenia; assembly: GCA_020510985.1. NCBI lineage: Eukaryota > Metazoa > Chordata > Actinopteri > Cichliformes > Pholidichthyidae > Pholidichthys > Pholidichthys leucotaenia. The sequence continues at coordinate 157,140,920 of CM035845.1, forward strand.
GAAAAGTCATTTTCAAAACTTTAACCACAATCTGAACACAATCAATGTATATCGGAACAGACACAAACGAAGAATTATAGTCTGCTGACCTACTGGGCCTTAAGTTTTCTAAATCTGACAGAGCCAATACAAAGGTTTGTTGCATGTTATGAATAAAAATAAAAAATAAATTATACTTTTATTTTTATCAATATGGTTTGGAATATTAATATTTAATGATAATCCAATTCATTATTCACATACACATCATCAACTCTCAAAATGTTGCCAGTAAAAACATTTTCTGTTTTTGCAGTCAAGGCTTATGTGTAATGAAGGTCTTTTTCGTGACCCAAACTTTTAAAGTAAAATTTACATAGTATTTAAGAATAAGATTTTTTTACACTATAGCGCAGTAAAATTTATTTAAAAATTATACCTTCAAATGCTCCACTCGCTTTGTAGATTGCTTTTACAAGCAGTCAGAAGAATTCTCACCTGGGCCCTCGAAGGTCCTCTGCTTCTTCTTTACTGGCAAAGATGACATACAGCGTATCAGTACTCTCAGTAAATCTCAGTCTACTGAACTGTCTGAGTGCAGTTGTCCACACATCCCCTTGACTGATGTAGATTGGTTTGTGTCCGGACTGTGACAACCCTCTCACTGTGTGCCTTCACACTTCCTGTAATTTCTTCTCAGGTCAAAGTTTTTGCAAACCTTCAAAGCAAAAATATTATAATTATTATCAAAACATATGATAATCCTGTCTTAATGAGAAGGACACAGCACTACAAGTTAAAAATGAGCTATACAAATATACCTTGAATCTTGTAAGGACTGCACAGGTTCTTCTAAAAGACTGCGTCTGATGGCCTCCTCGACGGCTTCATCTTTTTCAATATCAGCAGGACTAGGAATAAGAGACACAATAATAAGAAATAAGACACACAAGGGTGGTGAGCCCTCCAATGTGGATCAGGTGGCGGTCAAAAGCAGAGACCTTGGTGGTCTGATCCTTGGCTTTCTAAACTGGCTTTTAGGAGGTGGAACATCACCTCTCTGGTGGGGAAGGAGCCTGAGCTGGTGCACGAGGTTGAGATACCAGCTAGATATAGTTTGGCTCACCTCAACGCACAGCTCTGGTTCTGGAACCAGTTTCCTGGAGAGGGGCTGGAGCTTGGCCTACTCTGGAGTTGCCCCGGGTGAGATGCAATGGGCAGGGGTGGGTATTCTTGTATCCCCCTACCTTGCTGCCTCGACATTGGAGTTTTCCCCTGTGGACGAAAGGGTAGCTTCCCCGTGCCTTCGAGTTGGGAAACGGGTCCTAACTATCATTTGTGCCTATGCACCAAATGAGGGTTCAGAGTACCCACCCTTTTTGGAGTCTCTGACTGGGGTGCTGGAGAATGCTCCTCTTGGTGACTCCACTGTCCTACTGGGGGACTTCAATGCACACGTGGGAAAGGACAGTTAAGCCTGGAGGAGTGTGATTGGGAGGAACAGCCTGCCCGATCTGAACCCGAGCGGTGTTCAGTTATTGGACTTCTGTGCTAACCACAGTTTGTCCATAACGAATACCATGTTCAAGCATAAGGGTGTCCATATGTGCAGCTGGCACCAGGACACCCTATGTCGTAGGTCGATGATCAATTTTGTTATTGTGTCATCAGACCTGCGACCATATGTATTGGACACTCGGGTAAAGAGAGGTGCAGAGCTGTTAGCTGATCACCACCTGGTGGTTAGTTGGATCCGATGGCTGGGGTGGACACCACTCAGAACCAGTAAACCTAAATGTATAGTAAGGGTGTGCTGGGAATGTCTGGCTGAGGTCCCTGTCCCAGAGGTCTTCAACTCCCACCTCCAGAAACAACTACTGCATAGTGCATTGCTTGTTTGAATATGATTTTTTGGACAGTGTCAAAAATAAAAAAAAAACACAAAGAGAAGAGCACCGCAGGGTCCTGTACAGAGGCTGTCCTGTTTAAATATGCTCCAACCAGAGTCTCCAACACACCCTATTGTTGAAATACCGCTACTGCTTTATGAAAATTATCAATTTTTTATTTATTTATTTTTTACAGAATCAGCAGTTCATGCCTGCAGGAAGACCGGTGTTATGCCGAGAATTGCTCACTTGTCGAGAATTGCATCACATCTGCCAAAACTATAAAATATAACACTACAGCCAGGCTTGTAACCATTTGTGCATTTTTAGAAGTATTTTTAGAAGTAAAAATTGTTATTACTTCTTGTAAGTCATCTTTAAATTATGTTTATTCGCCAGACATTTTAGTGTTTCAAAGAGGATTAGAAATCATAGTGATCCAACTCCACGTTTTACAATCTTCAGAGTCGAGATTTTGCATTTATGCATTGTCGGTAAAAAGGGTAATCACTCTTTCAAAGTATTTTCCAAGTATATAGTTGTATTGACTTTGACTTGCACTAAACACCTGCTTGTGACAATGGGATGCAATTCTTGGCAAGCGAGCAATTCCTGGCATAACACCAGAGCTCCGCACAATTATCACACATGCAAAAGTTGAGAGCGGAGCTACAGTGAGTTTCTCACAGCTTCCATTGTTTGCCACATAAGTTATGAACTCTGTTTAAATTACGAGACCACAGGGTCCCAAAAACATCTGCAATAGTACCGCATATCGAGGTGTTGAGCTATCCACCATCACCGCTGGGGAAATTCCTCCACCATGACGGTCCTATGAGTAACAGTACAAAAGCACCCACTTAAAAAAATACTTGAGTAATGACTTAGTCTTGAAAGTTTGAGGTTTTTCTCCTACATTTATAACCAGTTTCTTGTAGTTTTCTACTTTTTAGTCTGTAAATTTGTCTTTACCTAAATTTGCAACTATTTTCCTCGTGTAATTTCTTGTAAAATTAAGACTTTTTGTACATTTCAAACTTTGTCATTAGTTCGTGGATTATTTTATGTCTTTCCTTTTCTGTTTCTTTTTTTGTTTAAGTTTTTGTAAAGGGTATACATGTCATTACAGCATTGCATTGTTTACATTTTCATCACATATTCCCTCTTTTTTTTGTTTTTTGACAACATTGGAAAAAATTATTACAACACCCTTTTTTTAAGTGAAAGAAAAAGAGAAATTAAAAGAAGAACAAAAAACAAAACAAAAAAAATAAAAACAAAAGAGCAGAAAAATAAAAGAGCATCTGAGTAGCGTTGGAGCAAAGAGAGGTGCCATTATTGAAATGGTATTTGTCAAAGATTAGATCTGATGGAAGACACATATGCGTTCCAGGGTTGCCAAAAGATCAAGAACCCATCCATGTCCTGTCTCAGTGCAAATGTCAACTTTTCCATCGAATAAATGTCCTGAATCACGTTAATCCAATCTTCAGGTGTAGGACAGTCTTTCAACATCCATTTTTTTGTTAGAGCTTTTTTACTTGCCAATATTAAAACAGTGAATAAGCATGTTTCTCCTCGTCTTTCCAGAGATTCCGATAGTAAACCCAAATACAAAGTTACAAAAGAAAAGGGAACTGTTACTTTGAATATTTTCCCCAATATTGTCTGTACATTGGTCCAATATTGGTGGATAACTGGGCATGACCAAAACACATGAAAATGATTTGCAGTCTCTTCACCACATAAGCGCCAACAATTCAACTCCTTACTAGTAAATTTGTTTTGTGCAGGTGTTCTGAAAAATCTTACCAAGTTTTTCCGTCCAAATTCTCTCCACTGCAGGGATGAAGTACTTTTCCACTGTTGTTTATTTAGCTTTTCCCATATTTCCAGTTGTAAAGTGAAATTCCCCTCTTTTTCCCATCTCTCTTTTATATATAAGATAAGATAAGATGAGCTTTTATTAGTCCCACAATGGAGAAATTCCAGGATTGCAACAGCACAGGGATAGCAACACTCAGAGCAACAATCAGAAGGCAAGAGAAAAAACAAGAGCAGCAAGTATACATATGTACATATAAATATAAATATATATATATAGACACACAGTGCGGAGCATTGTAGCTAGATGGGATAGATATATAAATATATAAACACAGTGCGGAGCATTGTAGCTGGATGGAATAAATATATGAGTATATAAACACACAGTGCGGAGTATTGTAGCTAGATGGAATGAATATGTGAATATATAAACACACAGTGTGGAGCATTGTAGCTAGATGGAATAAATATGTAGATATATAAACACACACAGTGCGGAGCATTGTAGCTAGATGGAATAAATATATGAATATATAAACACACAGTGCGGAGCATTGTAGCTAGATGGAATAAATATGTAGATATATAAACACACACAGTGCGGAGCATTGTAGCTAGATGGAATAAATATGTAAATATATAAACACACACAGTGTGGAGCATTGTTGCTAGATGGAGTACAGTGATCCCTCGCTCTTTCGCGCTTCACCTTTCGCGCCCTCAGTGCATCACGGATTTTTCAAAAATATTCATCAAAAATTCAAAATTGAGAAAAAATGGGCGGGCGCTAGCAGAAGGCAGGGAGACTACGTTAGAACATCAGGTATCAACACGGACAGCCCGCACAACTCAAAATCCACCTCTCTGACCACCACTCCACTCCTCTCCGCCCACCTCTTCACTGCTCGGGAATCTCGCAAGCTGATTGGCCGAGACGTTTTACCCAGCTTCTCTCCCTGCCGAGCGCCCATACCCAGCGAAGGAAGACCGCATTCATTGTTCGCTGTTCTCTTGTGCCTTTTTGTGCAAAATAGTCTTCCCATCGAGCCACTACGCCGCCTCCTGCAGCTTCTCCAGCTCTATCGGAAGCTGCCCTCGACGATCCTGCGCCTCTAGCACCTGACGATGAGGCGTCACCTGAGGAGCAGTAAAGCTCTCATTAACCTGTGCAGTAAATCATCTTCATCTTGAGTTACGTATCTTGTTATAAGAATAAAAGAGTTCTAAAAACATATTTATGTACACTTTATTTACATCTACGTATGTATGTATACTTACACACACACACACACACACACGTATCATATGAGAGAGAGAGAGTGAGAGAATGAACGTACGTACTATTTATGGGTGACGTCATTAGGGGTGACGCTACTTCGCGGTTTTTCACTTTTCGCGGTCGGTTCTGGAACCCATTAACCGCGATAAGTGGGGGATCACTGTAAATATATAAATATACACTACCGTTCAAAAGTTTGGGGTCACTTAGAAATTTCCTTATTTTTGAAAGAAAAGCACTTTTTTTCAATGAAGATAACTTTAAACTAATCAGAAATACACTCTATACATTGCTAATGTGGTAAATGACTATTCTAGCTGCAAATGTCTGGTTTTTGGTGCAATATCTACATAGGTGTATAGAGGCCCATTTCCAGCAACTATCACTCCAGTGTTCTAATGGTACAATGTGTTTGCTCATTGCGTCAGAAGGCTAATGGATGGTTAGAAAACCCTTGTGCAATCATGTTAGGTCTGCAATGCTGTAATTGCTGCAAATGGAGGATTCCTTGATGAAAGCAAAGTTTGAAGGAAAAAATTATTATTTCAAATACAAATCATTATTTCTAACCTTGTCAATGTCTTTACTATATTTTCTATTCATTTTACAACTCATGGTGGTAAATAAGTGTGACTTTTCATGGAAAACACAAAATAATTGTGTGGGTGACCCCAAACTTTTGAACGGTAGTGTATATATAAACACACACAGTGCGGAGCATTGTAGCTAGATGGAATAAATATGTAGATATATAAACACACACAGTGCGGAGCATTGTAGCTAGATGGAATAAATATGTAAATATATAAACACACACAGTGCGGAGCATTGTAGCTAGATGGAATGAAACAGCACAACCATCTACTTAGTTATCCTACATGGTATGATTATGTACCCATACATATTCTCACCCTCCATAGCGACCGGTATTTTCCTAGTTGTATACCGGAGGGGACCATTGTGTAAGTCTATTGCGTCTTCTGCATTCAAAACTATTAGGTTGTCACGTCTTTTTGCTATCTCTGCGAGCAGCCCTGCTTAGGTTGTACAGTCTGACAGCCGTAGGTAGGAAGGACCTGTGAAACCTCTCGGTTGTACACCTAGGATGATGTAGTCTGCTGCTAAATGAGCTCCTCAGTGCATTCAGTATGTCCTGCATAGGGTGGAACTTGGACTCCAGCAGAGATGACAGTTTAGCCACCATCCTTCTCTCTCCTATCTCCTCCACTGGGTCAAGGCGCTGCCCCAGGACAGAGCTAGCTTTCTTGATCAGTTTGTTCAGTCTCTTCCTATCGGCTGCTGTAATGCCACTGCCCCAGCAGACCACTCCAAAAGTGATGGCTGATGCCACCACCGTGTCATAGAATGTCTTCAGCAGCGCCCCTTGTACACCAAAAGACCTGAGTTTCCCCAGTAGGAACAGCCTGCGCTGTCCCTTCTTGTAGAGTGCGTCAGTATTGTGTGACCAATCTAGTTTATTGTTCAGATGAACACCCAGGTACTTATAGGATGTCACCATCTCGATGTCTGTTCCCTGTATATTTACTGGTGCTGTGAGGGGTTGTCCTTGCCTGCGGCAGTCCACCACCAGCTCCTTAGTTTTCCTCGCGTTGATCTGGAGGCAGTTCCGATGGCACCAGTCCACGAAGTCCTGGATAAGCCCTCTGTACTCAGCTTCATCTCCGTTGGAGGTGAGGCCAACGATCGCAGAGTCATCAGAGAACTTATGTAGATGGCAGTGTGTTGTGTTGTGTAAGAAGTCCGCAGTATAAAGGGTGAACAGGAAGGGAGCCAAAACCGTTCCCTGGGGGGCCCCCATGCTACCGATGATCGTGTCGGACACACAGTCCCGGGTTCTCACAAACTGAGGCCAGTTTGTGAGGTAGTCCAGGATCCATGATGACAGGTGCTGATCCACCCCTGCGCACAGCAGCTTGTCCTTCAGGATCATCGGTTGGATGGTGGTGAAAGCACTGGAGAAGTCAAAGAACATGATCCTCACTGCATTCCCGGGCTTCTCCAGGTGGGACAGAGAACGGTGAAGGAGGAAGATCACCGCATCCTCCACCCCAATGCCATGCTGGTAGGCGAACTGGAGTGGATCCATCGCTGGTCCCAACAGGGGGCGGAGGTGAGCAAGGAGCAGTCTCTCCAGGGTCTTCATCATGTGGGATGTCAAGGCCACTGGTCTGTAGCTGTTCAGATCTTTGGGGTGGGAAGTCTTCGGTACAGGTACCACACAAGATGTTTTCCACAGCTGTGGTACCCTCCCCAGCTTCAGGCTCAGATTGAACATGTACTCCACAATCCCACACAGTTGGTCTGCACAGAACTTGAGGAGCTTTGCGCTGATGCCGTCTGGTCCCGAGGCCTTCCTCGCCTTGATCTTCCTCAGCTCCGTCCTCACCTGGGTCTTAGTGAGGGTCAGGTTGGGGGGCTGTGTGTTGGGAGTGGGGGGGTGTTGGTGGAGTGGGGAGTGGGCAGCAGGACTTGATGTCTTTAGAGGCAGCAGTGGTTGTTGTGCAGTCAGGGGGGAGGGCGGTTGGTCAAACCTATTGAAAAACAGATTCAGATTGTTCGCCCACTCCCTGCCCCCCGTGGCCTTGCGGGAGGTATTCTGGAGCCCAGAGATGGTTTTAAGGTTTCTCCAGACTCCGCTGATGTCGCTCTATATGATGTGCTGTCTCCTTTTAAGCATTGAAGACCATGGTATATTTTAGAAATGTATCTGATCCCTGGGATCCCTTTATATGCCATTAAGAAAACCTTCAGAACACCTGACTGGGCCCTTTCCAAGTCCTCCTTTTTAAGTAGTTTGTTTATGTGGTGTCTAAGCTGAAAGAACCTGTAAAGGTCTTGATTTACTAGACCTTATTTTTTCAAATCTTCAAAACTTCTTAAAGTTTGCCCTTTAAAAAAATCATAATATTTTATCAGTCCGTTCTCTTTCCACTTTTTAAAACTAGTGTCTGTTTTATTAGGAGTAAAGTCCTGATCATAGGAAATCCATTGAAATAATCGATAGGGTTCTTTAGTTTGATTCTCTCTGACTATCTTAAACCAAATTTTTAGCGGGGTCTCTATCCACGGATTAGTGTTATTCAAAAGTTTAGGTAAGGCATTGTTCCCTATAATCGCCTGTAGGGGAATGTCACTTGTTATTTGGCATTCCATGTCCTTCCATTGTGCAGTGTAGACTGGGTTACATATCTCTACTGAAGTTTTAATTTGTGCGGCTTTAAAATAGTCCCTGATATTTGGCAGCGCAAGCCCACCTTTGTCTTTGTTTAGCTGTAGGGTTCTATATCTGATTCTAGGTCTCTTGCCCTGCCATATGAATCTTGAGATCCTTCTGTCCAGTTCTTGCCATGTTTTTTTGGGAGGTTCTACCGGTATTGTTTAGAAAAGGTATAGAAGACATGGAAGTAGATTCATTTTGACTGCTTCAATTCTTTGTGCAGTACCCAAGAATGGTATCATATTCCATCTTGCTAGATCAGATTTTATTTTTGCCATCAGTGGATCATAGTTTAGTGTTATAATTTTGTTGAGTTGTTTCGGGATATTGACCCCCAGATATTTCATAGATTCCATCTCCCAGTTAGTTTTGAGTTTGCTTAGTAAATATTGATTTGGATTATAGTTGAATGTTAAAATTTGGGTTTTATGCATGTTTAATTCATACCCTGATAACTCTCCATACTCTGAAAAAACTGAGATTAGTTCTGGAAAAGAGGTGTCCGGCTGCCCCAGGTATATTAAAATGTCATCGGCAAAGAGTGCTATTTTATGTTCCTCCTTCTGACCAAGTGTACTACCTTGAATTTTTTGATTCTGTCTTATCCATTGGCTCAGAGGTTCTATGAAGATTACAAAGAGCAGTGGAGACAAGGGGCAGCCCTGACGACATCCTCTTTCCAGTTCAAAAGATGATGATAATTTACCGTTAATCCTTATTTTAGCTGTTGGTTTTTTATATAATGCCTGGATAGTTCTAATGAAGTTATTATGAAAATTGAAACTGGATAAGATTCTATATAGGAAAGACCAGTCAACTGAATCAAATGCTTTTTCAGCATCTAATCCCAATATGGCTGCATTTAAATTATATTTTTTTATATGATGAATTATGTGTAAAGTGCGTCTGATGTTATCTTGTGTCTGTCTTTGTCTTATAAAACCTGTTTGGTCTAAATGAATTAAGTCTGTCAGTATATTTTCTAACCTTTTGGCAAGGATAGCGGTAAAAAGTTTATTGTCCTGATTTAACACACCGATTGGTCTGTAGTTGGAGCATTCTAGTTTATCCTTTTCAGGTTTAGGTATGACTGCAATGACCCCTTCTCTCCAGGAGGGGGGGATTTCCCCTGTGTGGAGGACATAGTTAAATGTTTTCAGGAGGAGAGGAGATAGTTGCTGTTTAAAGGTTTTGTACCACTCTGCTGTATAGCCATCTGCTCCTGGGGATTTGTTTGCTTTAATTCATAATTGCTTTTTCTAATTCTTTAGGTTGTATTTCTGACAGTAGTGTTTTATTTTGTGACTCAGTAAGTTGGGGAAGATTTAATGTATTTAGGAAGGCTTCGGATGCGTTTTTGTGTTTTTTGAGGGAGTATTGGCCCCCATCTTCACCCGGATCTTTAACAGATCACTGGAGCTGCGTGAAGTGCCTTCCTGCTTCAAACGCTCCATCATCATTCCAGTTCCCGAGAAACCCTCTGTTACAGGATTAAACGACTACAGACCTGTTGCCCTGACCTCTGTGGTCATGAAATCCTTGGAGAGATTGGTGCTGAACCACCTGAAGGTCATCACAGGCCCCCTGATGGACCCACTGCAGTTTGCCTACCGGTCAAACAGGTCAGTGGATGATGCAGTGAATATGGGACTACACTACATCCTGCAACACCTCGACTCTCCAGGGACGTACGCCAGGATCCTGTTTGTCGACTTCAGCTCAGCGTTCAACACCATCATCCCAGGCATTCTTCATCAGAAACTCCTCCAGCTCAAGGTTGCGCCCTCCACCTGCCAGTGGATCTCCAGCTTTCTGACTGACAGGTGGCAACAGGTGAAGCTAGGGAGATTTACATCCAGCTCCCGAAAAATTAGTACTGGCGCCCCCCAAGGATGTGTCCTTTCCCCACTGCTCTTCTCCCTCTACTCCAACAACTGCACCTCAGAGGACCCTTCGGTGAAGCTCCTGAAGTTTGCGGACGACACCACAGTCATCGGTTTGATCCGGGATGATGATGAGTCTGCATACAGGCGGGAGGTGGAGCAGCTGATCCTCTGGTGCAGCCAGAACCATCTTGAACTTAACCCAGCCAAAACGGTGGAGATGACTGTGGATTTCAGGCGACACCCCCCTTCATTCCCCCCACTCACCATCCTCAACAGCACAGTGTCCACTGTGGACTCCTTCAAGTTTCTGGGTACCACAATCTCCCGGAACCTGGAGTGGTCCTCCCATATAGACACTGTCCGGAAAAAGGCCCAGCAGAGGTTGTTTTTTCTGCGTCAGCTCAAGAAGTTTGATTTGCCTCAGGAGCTGCTGGTTGTCTTCTACACCGCCATCATCCAATCTGTCCTCTGCTTTTCCATCACTGTCTGGTTTGGATCTGCCACTAAACAGGACAAGACCAGACTGCAGCGGATCGTTAAGTCTGCGGAGAGGATCATTGGTACCGACCTACCCTCCATTGAGAACTTATATCGGTCCATAACCAGGAAACGGGCAGGAAACATCTGTGCTGACCCATCACACCCCGGCCACAAACTGTTTGAACTTCTATCTTCTGGTCGTCGTTACAGATCACTGAAGGTCAAAACCACCCGTCACAGGAACAGTTTCTTTCCTCAAGCCATCACTCTGATGAACTCCTAACATTCACCTAGTCCTACCTGTTGCTGTACTCATGACTTTTCATCCATTATTACATTGCACATAACTCTCACACTGCTTTTTACTTCATTCACATTATATCACTGAATCTGAGTTCACATTGAAATACTGTGTGACTGTATATTTTTTCATATATTTCTGCAAACTGTGGTTAGTCTGAGTAAATAACTGCATATATTCCTGTATATATTTGCATCCTTTTATAGAAACGTGGACAGACTGTAATTTACTGTACATACTCTGTTGTCATTGAATCCTTATTTAAATCCTCCACCTGAACAACGAGAGCAAGTTTTTAGCCAAAGTCAAATTCCTTGTATGTGTTGTGCATACTTGGCCAATAAAGCTGATTCTGATTCTGATTCTGATTGTAGTAGTTCTCAAAGCTTTTAAGAATTTCCTGAATTCTAAATTTTATTTCCTTTGATACTGGGTCTCTGATTTTGCAGATTGCTCTCTCCTTTTGTTGTTTCCTCAATTTGTAGGCTAGTAATTTTGCTGATTTGCTACCTGTTTCATAGTATTTTTGTTTCAGAAATTTAAGTTTCTTCTGGATTTCTATTGTGTAGATCTCATTTATTTGTTTTTTAATTTCCTTAATGTTGAGCGAGTCATTAGAATGAGTGTTGTCTTTGTGCTCTTTTTCTAGTTTCTTAAGTTCTGACTCTAATGTGATTAGTTTTTCTTGTCTCAGTTTCTTTTGGGTTGCCAGTTTTGCGATAATCTTTCCACTTATTACAGCTTTGCATGCGTCCCACAGTATTAAAGGAGATACTTCTCCATTATCATTTTCTTCCAAATATCTGAGAATATCTGATTCCAATTCATCTTTCAGTGGTCCTTTCAGCACATTTGAATTTAACCTCCAAGAAAATGTATTATTTGTGTATTTTTGGATATTTAAGTCCATATAGATCGGACTGTGGTCAGAGAGATCCAACAGTCCTATTTTACATGTTTTTATTCTTCCAATGTCTCTATTAAACGTAAAAAAAATAGTCAATCCTTGAGTATGATGAATGTGGTGCTGAGTAAAATGTATAATCTTTTACACTGGGGTTGAGTTCCCTCCACATGTCACAGATTCCCATTTCTTTTAGTAGCATCCGAGTTTTTCTACGGGTGTTATTTTGATGTGGAGAATTACCTGATGCATCCCAATATGGATTCAGTCTTAGACTGAAGTCTCCACCACATATCACTAAACCTTTGGCTTTAGTTATCATTAGGTCAAATACATTTTTATAAAATTTCCAGTTAGCCCCTGGAGGTGCATATACATTCAGCAGGGTGATATCTTCTCCCTCTAGCCGACCAAGTACCATGCTAAATCTCCCTTCTTTATCTTTGTGTTCTGAATTTTTTTCAAACATAATTTTGGTTGAGATCAATGTCGCTACCCCCCTCCTCCTCCCTGACTTATATGAGGATGAAGAGATCAGTTTAAACCCTTGTCTATTAAGTTTAGTGTGCTCCAAGTCTGTTAGGTGGGTTTCCTGTAAAAATATTATTCCTGCTTTGTCTTTTTTCATTTTGCCAAGAATCTTGGATCTTTCAACTGGATTCAGGATCCCTTTTACATTATATGAGATTATTTTGGTTACACCCTGTTTCTCCATTGTGTTGTCTTATTTAGTATAACAGTGTAGTGGCCCTCTTTTATGCTACTCAGAAACTGAAAGAACATTAAGAACATAAAAAACATTAAGAACATAGTATATAAAACTTTAAAACAAAAAACTTTCAAAAGGTCTTCCTGAGCTGAGGTCTTTTTAGCGACCTTAGAAGAGCCTTGCTGGTGTGTGGGCTCTGAGGGAAATTCCTCAAACTCTGTTACGTGTTGAGGGCCCTCTCTTACCCCTGTAAGTTGTCCCATGTTTTTAACGTGAATTTCAGATCCCAATCCAAACTTGTAATGATTTTTTTTTTTTTATGCCTATACCCTATGAAATTGTGTGCAACCTCCCACCACCGTCACAGCAAACAATCACATTAATACAGTATTTGTTAGTGTGGAGAGTTCATGTGGTTCATTGTCACATTTCTATTTTAACAAGTTTTTTTTGTTTGTTTTTTTTTAAAGACCTACTTGTTTCTAATATTATGACTGTTCATGAAATGTTTTACCACTTGCTGGTTCTGCATCTCCTTTAATGTTTGTTACCTTGTAGGAGGAGGGTTGGATGCGCAGATTGACTAAAAATATCGTTATTCCCTCCTGAAAGCGTTCAGTTTTTCCTTATAGCCCTGACGCTGGGTTTCCCGCTGCTGGCCCATGGATTTTGAGGGTCTCTGTGTGCACCACGTTTGAGCCCTGATTCTTTCGATCGGGTCTGCTGCGGGTTTATACATCGTTACCGGGAGCCCTCTTCTCGCCATATCTCTGGTTGCTTCTTCCGCCGAGTTGTAGAAACACGTCTCTTCCCCGTAAAAAACCCGCAGCTTCGCCGGAAATGGAGTTTGAAAGTGCAGTTTCTTCTCTCTTAGTACCTTTTTAGCGTCGTTGTATTCCCGACGCTTTTTAAGGACCTCCGGGGCGTAGTCATGCTCCACAAAAACTTTTCTTTCTTGGTGCATAAATCCTTTTTTCTGCCAAGCCAGTCTCAAAACCTCTTCTTTTGTTCTGAAGTTGGAAAACTTCACCACCACAGATCGTGGGGGCGCTTCCGCCGATGGCCTTGGGGCTAATGAACGGTGCGCCCTTTCTATCTTCAAGTCGGTAGATTGGGGAATTTCCAACTTCTCTCTCAGTATGGATTCCATGCATGCAGCCATTGTGGTGAAACCGTCCTCGACTCCTTCTTTCAGACCATGAATTCTTATGTTGGCCCTTCTTAGTCTTCCTTCTTGGTCAGTTAGCTTAGCCTCCAGTCTTGTCTGTCATTTGAGTAAATCCAGCACGGTTTCTTCCAGCCCTTTTATTCTTTCCTCTGCTTCCATGATTCGGTCCTCAGCCTGGTCCATTCTGTTGTTTGTCCTTTTTATTTCGTCTTTAATTTCACAAAATTCGGCCCAACACTCTCGGCGAAATTCTCTTAATTCTTGAATTATCGTTTTTAAGCTAACCGTGTTGCTAGCCTCATTCAGCTCCTCTGTTTCCGAGTGGATATTGTCCTCCAGGTCAGATTCTCCGGCCGATGCGCGTCTTGGCCTGGCAAATGTCGATCTCTTCTGTTTTCCTTTAGGCATAATGACTGTCTTTTGATTTTCACTCTTTCAAAAATCCGTTAAATCTGATTTTCAAGGTATTTTCACGGATGGGGTCTTGGAGCTTCAGCGTTAAACTGCTATCACCATGGTGTCCAGACCGGAAGTCTCCTTTTCTGTTTCTATAAAGAAATTACAGTTTGTGGTAAAATTTTTATTTTTTCCCATAATTTAAATTTCTGATCATAATTTTGCAGAGCCAGAATAAAACAATTTCATCTCTGATCCATCCATCCATCCATCCATCTTCTACCGCTTTTCCAGAGGTCCGGGTCGCGGAGGCAGCAGTTCAAGCAGAGAAGCCCAGACTTCCCTCTCCCCAGCCACCTGCTCCAGCTCTTCAGAGGGGATACCAAGGCGTTCCCAGACCAGCTGGGAGACATAGTCTCTCCACCGAGTCCTGGGTCTGCCCCGGGGTCTCCTCCCAGTGGGACATGCCTGAAACACCTCAAGTGGGAGGCGTCCAGGTGGCATCCTAATCAGATGCCCATACCACCTCAACTGACTCCTTTCAATGTGGAGGAGCAGCGGTTCTACTCTGAGCCTCTCCCGGATGACTGAGCTCCTCACCCTATCTCTGAGGGTGAGTCCAGCAATCCTACGGAGAAAGCTCATTTCAGCCGCTTGTATCCGCGATCTCATTCTTTCGGTCATTACCCAAAGCTCGTGACCATAGGTGAGAGTAGGAATGTAGATTGACTGGTAAATTGACAGCTTTGCCTTAGAACTCAGCTCCCTCTTCACCACAACAGACCGGTACAACGTCCGCATCACTGCAGATGCTGCTCCAATCTGTCTGTCGATCTCTCGCTCCATTTTCCCCTCACTCGTGAACAAGACTCCAAGATACTTAAACTCCTCCACTTGGGGCAGGAGCCTGTCCCCAACCCGGAGAGGACAATCCACCTTTTTCCGGCTGAGGACCATGGACTCGGACTTGGAGGTGCTGATTCTCATCCCAGCCGCTTTACACTCAGCGGCAAACCGTCCCAGCAAGAGCTGTAGGTCATTGCTGGATGAAGCCAACAGGACAACATCATCTGCAAACAACAGAGATGAGATCCTGTGGTCACCAAGCATGACACCCTCCATTCCCTGGCTGCGCCTAGAAATCCTGTCCATAAAAATTATGAACAGGATCAGTGACAGAGGGCAGCCCTGGTGGAGTCTAACTCTCACTGGGAATGACTCCGACCGAGTGTTGGCAATACGAACCAAACTCTCACAACAGTCGTACAGAGACCGAATAGCTCGTAACAACAAGCCCGATACCCCATTCTCCCGAAGCACCCCCCCACAAAAATCCACGAGGGACGTGGTCAAATGCCTTCTCCAAGTCCACAAAACACATGTAAACTGGTTGGGCAAACTCCCACGAACCCTTAAGAATTCTCGAGAGGGTAAAGAGCTGGTCCGATGTGCCACGGCCAGGACGAAAACCACATTGCTCCTCCTGAATCCGAGGTTCGACCAACGGCCGGACTCTCCTCTCCAGTACCTTGGCGTAGACCTTCCCAGGGAGGCTGAGGAGTGTGATCCCTCTAAAGTTGGAGCACACCCTCCGGTCCCCTTTTTTGAAGAGAGGAACCACCACCCCGGTTTGCCATGCCAAAGGCACTACCCCCGACCTCCACGCAATGTTGCAGAGGCGTGTCAACCATGACAGCCCAACAACATCCAGGGCCTTGAGGTACTCAGGGCGAATCTCGTCCACCCCCGGGGCCCGGCCACCAAGGAGATTTTTAACCACCTTGGCGACCTCAGCCCCTGTGATAGGCGAGTCATCCCCCTCGTCCCCAAACCCTGCTTCCTCTGTGGAAGGCGTATCAGTGGGATTGAGGAGATCCTCAAAGTATTCCTTCCACCGCCCGACGATATCCCCAGTCAAAGTCAACAGTGTCCCATCCGCACCATACACAGCGTGGACGGCGAGCTGCTTTCCCCTCCTGAGCCGCCGGACAGTTTGCCAGAATCTCTTTGAGGCCGACCGAACGTCTTGTTCTATAGCCTCACCAAACTCCTCCCATACCCGAGTTTTTGCTTCAGCAACCACCCAAGCTGCACTCTGCTTGATCTGCCGGTACACCTCAGCTGCTTCGGGAGTCCCACAAGCCAACCAAGCTTGATAGGACTCCTTCTTCAGCTTAATGGCCCCCCTCACCACTGGTGTCCACCACTTGGTTCGGGGGTTGCCACCACGAGATGCACTGACCATCTTGCGGCCGCAGTTCTGGGCCGCCGCTTCAACAACAGAGGTGGAGAACGTGGCCCATTCAGACTCCATGTCTCCAGACTCCCTCGGAATGTGGTTGAAGTTCTTCCGGAGGTGGGAGTTGAAGACCTCCTGGACAGGGGCCTCAGCCAGACGCTCCCAGCACACACTCACTATACGTTTGGGTCTACCAGGTCTGAATGGCTTCCTCCCCTGCCATCGGATCCAACTCACCACCAGGTGGTGATCAGTTGACAGCTCTGCACCTCTCTTTACTCAGGTCTCCAAGACATACGGTCGCAGGTCTGATGATACGATAACAAAATCGATCATTGACCTGCGACCTAGGGTGTCCTGGTGCCAGGTGCACATATGGACACCCTTATGCTTGAACATGGTGTTCGTTATGAACAGACTGTGGTTAGCACAGAATAACTGAACACCACTCGGGTTCAGATCGGGCAGGCCGTTCCTCCCAATCACCCCCCTCCAGGTTTCACTGTCGTTGCCCACGTGCGCATTGAAGTCCCCCAGTAGGACAATGGAGTCTCCAAGAGGAGCACCCTCCAGCACCCCAGTCAGAGACTCCAAAAAGGGTGGGTACTCTGAAACATCATTTGGTGCATAGGCACAAATGATGGTCAGGACCCGTTTCCCAACCCGAAGGCGCAGGGAAGCAACCCTTTCGTCCACCGGGGAAAACTCCAATATAGAGGCAGCAAGGTGGGGCGATACAAGAATACCCACCCCTGCTCGTCGCCTCTCACCTGGGGCAACTCCAGAAAAGGCCAAGCTCCAGCCCTTCTCCAGGAGACTGGTTCCGGAACCGGAGCTGTGTGTTGAGGTGAGGCCGACTATATCTAGCCGGTATCTCTCAACCTCGTACACCAGCTCAGGCTCCTTCCCCACCAGAGAGGTGACATTCCACGTACCAAAAGCCAGTTTAGAAAGCTTGGGATCAGTCCACCAAGGTCTCCGCCTTTGACCGCCACCTAATCCACATAGCACCGGACCCCCATGATCCCTCCTGCAGGTGGTGAGCCCACTGGAGGGCGGACCCATGTAACTCCTTCGGGCTGAGCCCGGCCGGGTCCCATGGGTGGAAACCCGGCCATCAGACGCTAGCCTTCGAGCCCCCCCCCCAGGCCTGGCTCCAGGGTGGGGCTCCGGTAACCCCATACCGGGCGGGGTACACTGAATCCTTGATATACAATTTATCATGAGAGTCTGTTGGATCATCTCTGATTCATCTCTGATTTCAAAAAAATATAAAAGTATTAATAAAATTATATTTAAAGTGGCACTCAAAATCAAGTTTTTTCTGTTGTTAACGTGTCTGTAACATGTTTTTTGTGACTTAAAAGACCTATCAAGAGCAAAATCTCACTACAGTCCCAAGTCTGTTTTTCTGCTGTGAATTTCCTGTTTGGTAACGCCTCCCTGAAACGCGCAAGTTTGGACAGACCGTTTCTAGCTATGTACACTATCTCACAAAAGTGAGTATGCCCCTTACATTTTTGTAAATATTTTGTTATATCTTTTCATAGGACAACACTGAAGATGTGACACTTTTGACACAATGTAAAGTAGTCAGTGTACAGCTTGTATAACAGTGTAAATTTGCTGTCCCCTCAAAATAACTCACACAGCCATTAATGTCTAAACCGCTGGAAACAAAAGTGAGTACACCCCTAGTGAAAATGTCCAAATTGTGCCAAATTAGCCATTTTCCCTCCCCGGTGCCATGTGACTCATTAGTGTTACAAGGTCTCAGGTGTGAATGTGTTAAATTTGGTGTTATCGCTCTCACACTCTCTCATACTGGTCACTGGAAGTTCAACATGGCACCTCATGGCAAAGAACTCTCGGAGGATCTAAAAAAAAAAGAATTGTTGCTCTACATAAAGATGGCCTAGGCTATAAGAAGTACAGTGGTCAAGACCATACAGTGGTTTAACAGGACAGGTTCCACTCAGAACAGGCCTCGCCATGGTCAACCAAAGAAGTTGAGTGCACATGCTCAGCGTCATATCCAGAGGTTGTCTTTTGAAAATAGACGTATGAATGCTGCCAGCATTGCTGCAGAGGTTGAAGGTATGGGGGGCCAGCCTGTCAGTGCTCAGACCATATGCTGCACACTCCATCAAATTGGTCTGCATGGCTGTCCATCCCAGAAGGAAGCCCCTTTTAAAGATGATGCACAAGAAAGCCCGCAAACAGTTTGCTGAAGACAAGCAGACTAAGGACATGGATTACTGGAACCATGTCCTGTGGTCTGATGAGACCAAGATAAACTTATTTGATTCAGATGGTGTCAAGCGTGTGTGGTGGCAACCACGTAAGGAGTACAAAGACAAGTGTGTCTTTCCTACAGTCAAGCATGGTGGTGAGAGTGTCATGGTTTGGGGCTGCATGAGTGCTGCCGGCACTGGGGAGCTACAGTTCATTGAGGGAACCATGAATGCCAACATGTACTGTGACATACTGAAACAGAGCATGATCCCGTCCATTTGGAAACTGGGCCGTAGGGCAGTATTCCAACATGATAATGACCCCAAACACACCTCCAAGACAACCACTGCCTTGCTAAAGAAACTGAGGGTAAAGGTGATGGACTGGCCAAGCATGTCTCCATACCTAAACCCTATTGAGCATCTGTGGGGCATCCTCAAATGGAAGGTGGAACAGCGCAGGGTCTCTACACCATGATGTCGTCATGGAGGAGTGGAAGAGGATTCCAGTGGCAACCTGTGAAGCTCTAGTGAACTCCATGCCCAAGACAGTTAAGGCAGTGCTGGAAATTAATGGTGGCCACAAAAAATATTGACACTGGGCACAATTTGGACATTTTCACTAGGGGTGTTCTCACTTTTGTTGCCAGCGGTTTAAACATTAATGGCTGTGTGTTGCGTTATTTTGAGGGGACAGCAAATTTACACTGTTATACAAGCTGTACCCTGTCTACTTTACATTGTATCAAAGTGTCATATCTTCAGTGTTGTCCCATGAAAAGATATAATAAAATACTTACAAAAATGTGAGGGGTGTACTCACTTTCATGAGATACTGTAAGTATTCCTGCTTAGCCTGATTGGTTATAACATTAACCAATCAGACGGATACTCTTGGCTACCTCGGGGGAAGAGGGAGGGGCTGAGGAGCAGCAGAATTGAGGCAGAGGGCGATGAAGGTGTATGTTTTGCATAGCAAAGCAGTGGAGGAGAAGGTGACCAATCACATGCAAGCCCTGCAGGTCGGGGAGAGCAGAGTGGGTTGGGGTAGCAGTAGTAAGAGAGACTGGAGAGAGGCGGGGGAGGGCAATTTGAATGTGGCTGGGCGAGACAAGCCACATTCAAATCAAGCTGCTCTCAGTTCACTTTGCTGGAGGATGGGGTGCCGCACAGGTCTCGCCGAGCTGCAGAATGTGAGCTGCCCAATGGGCCATTTTTAGTAAGCAGAACTCACCCCGACTCCCCGCATTCACTGGTGGACGGGGCGCTGCGCTGTCTTGCTGAGCGTGGCGCCTGTCTAATGTGGCCTTCCTGCCACGGAGAGCTGCAGTCTGGTACTGGTGTATTGGATCAAGGAACAACACTGTTTACTGGCGATTTTCAGTGGTGCCAGCTAGTTGACAGCAGCTTCCTGTTGTCAACTTTTGTTGTTACTATGACAACTGTAGCCGCTTTCTGCTGTACGCACCATGCAACAGGATCACACATTGATCTGAAACACCGGCCGTGCACCTACACATGCTTTTATTCATCTATCAATGTACTCAGAATGACAGTTGCTAATCTGCACAGACTAAACTAACATCTCTGTGGAAAACGGAGTTTAACTTACTGGTCTCAGTGATGAGATGCTGGTGATGAGGCTGGGAGTGACCGTGGGAAGTGCTGGCGGGTTACACTGTGAGGTGGAAGTCTGAAACAAGAGCCCACACTTTAAGTGGAGCCCCTGACACTTATTAGCAATTTCAGGGCTTTATAGAGTGGCAAGTTGTTTACGGTCACCACAAAGTACATTACAAAAGTCCTCACCTTAAGCTTGCATAGGCAGTGGTGTATTGGATCAAGGAGCAACACTGTTTACTGGCGATTTTCAGTGGTGCCAGCTCCCATCTGCACCATGCATGTGCAGAGGATGGAGCTTTAGGGGCTTGAGCCCCTGCCCCTTTGCCAAAGTGTTCAAAGTGCTCTTTTGATTATCCATTTAAATTTTCAACATTCAGTATTATTAGTGGAGTCTGTGCCATAGAAGGTCATTCTCCGTTTGTGCCCCCCATAATAAGTTACTGCCCCTCCCCCCCCAAAAAAATAGCCCCTGACTAAGCTTTTGGCATCAAACCTTATTTTATTGATAATGAATATTTAGGATAAGTCAGATTTCTGAATGGAAATAAATGCAACATTACTGCACTGATGGTTACCCCTCCCTTCCCCTGACAGCAGGTATATCACTTTTATAATTTATTATCCATCCATCCATCTTATACCGCTTTTCCAGAGGTCCAGGTCACGGAGGCAGCAGCTCAAGCAGAGAAGCTCAGACTTCCCTCTCCCTGGCCATCTGCTCCAGTTCTTCGGAGAGGATACCAAGATGTTCCCAGGTCAGCTGGGAGACATAGTCTTTCCAGCGTGTCCTGGGTCTGCCCCAGGGTCTCCTCCCAGTGAGACGAACCCGAAACACCTCAAGTGGGATACATCCAGGAGGCATCCTGATCAGATCAATTTATTTTGTTGATGTTTAATAGGAATTTTGCATTGTTCTTTCTTTATGTAAATGTAACAACAGAGCTAAGTTAGTTATTATCCTTGCTTGGACTGAAAAGTTCAGACTGCTCTGACTTTTTTCTAAAAGAGACTGAACGGCCGATATTCCTTCATAAAGAGGCAAAATGACATTTTCACCAAAACAAGAGAGCGCTTAAAGACTGGTGTCTAAAACATCTGCTTGAAAATTGCATAACTAACTTATTTTTTTCATTTGAGAAAATGGTCACAGTCAAAAGTTTTATTTCTTTGATTTTATTTTATCACTAGTGTTAATATACAGTATGTCAAAATCTTTGAATCAGAAGTTTCTTGTGAGTTTTGATCATTACCTTTAGTGACTGAGGGGGTCCCAAAAGCCAGTTTAGGAAGCCTAGGATCAGACCACCAAGGTCTCTGCCTTCAACCGCCAGCTGATCCACATAGCACCGGACCCCATGGTCCCTCCTGCAGGTGGTGAGCCCACTGGAGGGCTCTTGGGACCCTTTGGGCTGAGCCCGGCCGGGTCCCATGGGCAGAAACCTGGCCACCACAAGCTAGCTATCAAGCCCCTCCTCCAGGCCTGGCTCCAGGGTGGGGCCCCGGTAACCACATACCGAGCAGGGTACACTGAATCCTTGTTCGAGCATTTATCATGAGAGTCTGTTCGATCATTCTTAGTCTGCCAAGGTGGTTAAAAAGCTCCTTGGTGGCCAGGCCCCAGGGGATGGACGAGATTTGGCCCGAGTACCTCAAGGCCCTGGATGTTGTAGGGCTGTCATGGTTGACACGCCTCTGCAACATTGCGCGCATGTCGCGGACAGTGCCTTTGGCATGGCAAACCAGGGTGGTGGTTCCTCTCTTCAAGAAAGGAGACAGGAGGGTGTGTTTTAACTTTAGAGGGATCACACTCCTCAGCCTCCCTAGGAAGGTCTATGCCAAGGTACTGGAGAGGAGA
This sequence comes from Pholidichthys leucotaenia, assembly GCA_020510985.1. Taxonomy (NCBI): domain Eukaryota; kingdom Metazoa; phylum Chordata; class Actinopteri; order Cichliformes; family Pholidichthyidae; genus Pholidichthys; species Pholidichthys leucotaenia. The sequence continues at coordinate 157,162,927 of CM035845.1, forward strand.
GTCTGGCCGTTGGTTGAACCTCGGATTCAGAAGGAGCAATGTGGTTTTCGTCCTGGCCATGGCACATCAGACCAACTCTTTACCTTCTCCAGAATCCTCGAGGGTTCGTGGGAGTTTGCCCACCCAGTTTACATGTGTTTTTTGGACTTGGAGAAGGCAATCGACCACGTCCCTTGTGGTTTTTTGTGGGGGGTGCTTCAGGAGTATGGGGTATCGGGCTCGTTGCTACAAGCTATCCGGTCTCTATACGACCGTTGTGAGAGTTTGTTTCATACTGCCAACACTCGGTCGGACTCATTCCTAGTGAGAGTTGGACTCCGCCAGGGCTGTACTTTGTCACAGATCCTGTTCATAATTTTTATAGACGAGATTTCTAGGCTCAGCCAGGGAATGGAGGGTGTCATGCTTGGTGACCACAGGATCTCATCTCTGTTGTTTGCTGATGATGTTGTCCTGTTGGCTTCATCCAGCAATGACCTACAGGTCTTACTGGGACGGTTTGCCACCAAGTGTGAAGCGGCTGGGATGAGAATCAGCACCTCCAAGTCCGAGTCCATGGTCCTCAGCCGGAAAAAGGTGGATTGTCCTCTCCAGGTTGGGGACAAGCTCCTGCCCCAAGTGAAGGAGTTTAAGTATCTTGGGGTCTTATTCATGAGTGAGGGGAGAATAGAGTGAGAGACTGACAGACAGATCAGAGCAGCATCTGCAGGGATGCAGACGTTGTACTGGTCCGTTGTGGTGAAGAGGGAGCTAAGCACTAAGGCAAAGCTGTCAATTTGCCAGTCAATCTACATTCCTACCCTCACCTTTGGTCACAAGCTTTGGGTAATGACCGAAAGAAATGAGATCACGGATAAAAGCGGCTGAAATGAGCCTTCTTCATCGGATTGCTGGACTCATCCTTAGAGATAGGGTGAGGAGCTCAGTCATCCAGGAGAGGGTCAGAGTAGAACCGCTGCTCCTCCACGTTGAAAGGAGCCAGTTGAGGTGGTTTGGGCATCTTATGAGGATGCCTCCCACTTGAGGTGTTTTGGGCACGTCCCACTGGGAGGAGACCCCGGGGCAGACCCAGGACTCGCTGGAGAGACTACCAGCTGGCCTGGGAACACCTTGGTATCCTCTCTGAAGAGCTGGAGCAGGTAGCTAGGGAGAGGGAAGTCTGGGCTTCTGTGCTTGAACTGCTGCTTCCGCGACCCGGACCTCCGGAAAAGTGGAAGAAGATGGATGGATGGATGGAGTGAGGGGGTTTCCTGGTGTTTGTTGCAGAGTGGAGCTCCAGCCACTAGGAAAAAGTGAAATTTATTATTCCATTCTAACAGGTGAACATAAAACCCAACTGTTAAATAAAGTTTTAGAGTTAAGTATTTAAAATGGATATAACACTGTAGGTTCTTTTAAGGTGGGTAAGTTGAAGACATAACTGGACAAGTTGGTCCGTCTACTGCTTAGGGTTGACAACTGCAAATTTAGGACTTTTTCTTGCAATTTTTGTTTTTACCTCATACATAATTAACCCCTTGCACTCTGGTCAATTTCCCTAAAAACGCCTAAAAATAACGTACCCAAACTAAATCAAAAGCTGTTCTTCAACCCTTTGCAGCACCTTCATGGGGTTGGTCTCATTTAAAAGAAAACACTTTGAATTTTTTGGCAAAACAGTCATAATCTCTCTAAGTGCTCCTGCCACTGAGTAACAGTCATCTAAACATACTGAACTTGAAGAAAATAAAGTTTGCCTGGGTGTTTTTTTAGATACAAATGCTTGCAAATAACACACAGCTGTCAGATACTGGTTGGAAAATGCAACAGAAATGTAGAACCAAGTGTTATCAAGCTGAGGTCAAAATTTTGTTACAATACCACAAAAAATGAATATATTACACAGCTTTTTTCTCAGGTTGTTCCCAGGCGTTTTTGAACTGTGCCAAATTGTGCCAAATGGCACAGTCTGGAAAAACGTCTATAACTTTTGAATGATTCAACATAGAAGCTTGATCTTGGGCTCTAATGAAAGGTGACACTCAGGGCTCTGTGTGTGTGTGTGGGGGGGTGTTTATTCATTCATGAATGAATGAATGAACAAACAAGCCCCCCACACACAAAGAAGCATGGCACTTAAAAAATGTGTGGCCTTTTTTTACAAGAAAAAAATAACCTACAGTGCAATAAAAATTATACTAAAATATCTGCAATGTAGAGGATAACAACTCCCCCCCCCCCCCGCTACAGAGGAGCTCGGCGCACAAAAAAATGGTCCGTCAACGGTCCGTCATGTGGCGATGACGCACCATTGTAATTTACCGATACGGTCAAAAGTCATTTTTATTACTATTTTCAGTGATAAAGAATAATTTAGCTTATAACACTTACCTGTCCACAACAGCAGTGTCGCTAGTGAACATCTGTTCCTCATTGTCAGACGAACATGACGCTGGTCTGCTTGTTACGACTCGTGGTTCTGGTCACGCGACCCGGTCAAACCATGATTCCATGATTGCGGTTTTGGCGAATGATTTTTCAAAACAAATAACAACAGTAGTAAGAAAAAAAGACTGGCGAACGCTACCGTTACACACAGCGGCTTACACAAAACAGATTTTACGGACGGGACGCACGCTTTCAATCGTCGAACTTCTCTGCTTCAACTGGCTCGTTGTATTCGCAGTCGTTGGTAGGCGGGTCCTCGCCTACCAACGACCAAGGACCGACCAAAGACCAACCAAGGACCAACCGGGTCCTCGGTTTTCAGTCATTGGTTCTTCAAGGTTTCAGAAACCCAATTCAAGGCTCTTATTAGTCGAATGAGAGGTCAATCAAATCTAAACCAATCAAAACACTCCTTTGGCTTTCTGTTCGCGGCTGTCTGTACTGGAAGAACGGAAATGCAGCTCTTTTTTTTTTTTTCAGTGCGCACTGTGCATCTCAGTGCGCACTAGGACGCACTAGGACGCAGAGACGTGACTGCCAGCGGTATCCCGGAGTGCAAGAGGTTAAAAAAAAAAGATCTTGCTCCATGTGCCCCTTTTTTTTAATTTGAGCCCCTGCCCCTCAAATAGGGCTATCTACATATCCGGGTACTTCATGTGCACACGCAAAGCACGGAGGTTACAAAAGCCTGCAGTTTACCACTGAAACAATACGGCATAGCTATATTATGACAGGCTTTCACCGCAATATCGGATCAGATATGATCAAAAACTTTAAATTTGTGATCTCAAAAAGTGTCTCTACCGTCTACCAGTAGTATGTGGAAGAATGATTCGAGTGTCCAGAAATAATATCGATATTTGTAACGACGAATAAATGCACCAGTTTGGCTGTACATTGGCGGAACACTCAGAGAAAATAAATTGCATCAGCTGTGGAAATCCTCAAAAAGCTGTCATGTTTAGGTTTGCAAAATTTAGTCACTGGAGCTCACAGGAAAAACGGCCTCCTGTCTCCGGTACGGGGGACGCTGTTTATTTACACTGGTAAAAAGAAAAAGGAAAAAAAAATGACATTCGTTCGCCCTGTTAATCCCGATACTTCGTTTCAGCTCTACAGAGCTTCGGTCCATTTGTCAGCAGGTGAGTGTCAGTCTTATTTTTAAACTAGTTTAATTGCAATATTAATATGTTTACTCTGAGACTGATAAAGAGCTCAAATTGGAATTAATATGTGGCCCGTGCTGGCAAAATGAGTCGGAAAGCATACCATGTCATTACGAGCAACAGGCATGAGAAGTCATAAATTATGACTCTTTCTTTGTTTGCTAGCGGCAAGTCCCGGGAAACCCCCCATGAGTGCCTGGTATCATTGGAAAGTTTAGAAATCGTACTTTCTAAAAATACACATTTTTGCGGAAGACATAACTCCCGACCAATCAAACGCGAGTTTTCAACCTAACCAAAATATAAACAAATCATCTTTTTCCGGGTCCATTTTTACGCATTTCCAACAAATTAAATATAAATTTTAAGGTCTATCACTACAGAATATGGAAATAACGTTGCATCAGTTTTGAAAATGTCCTCAAAGTGACTCATTTTGCCAGCATGGGTCACATATTTCTACCGAGCCGACACGTTTCTATGCTAATGCTATTCTAATTTTAACTCCCTCTGATGCAAATTTGGGTATTTTTCGCATGTTCACATTAACTTTAAGTGTAGGCAAGTTACTTTGAATGATTGAGTCATAGCTTGGTAAACAGACATACCTGGAGCAGGAGCAAGCGTCACTTGTGGTCAGATGGAGATGTGGGTCATATCATCCCTCAGCTAACTCATATGAAAAGGCAGCCCACAAAATCCTCCTTTGTTAATCTCTGTTGGCCGATATGAATCTAAAAAACTTGTATTCTGATTGCTATCACCATCTTTCATAAGACAGTGATGGCTACATGGGCCAACTGCACACAATTTTGGCATTTTCCTGGTTGAAATTTAGCTAATGTTGCCATAGACATGTATTGAAATTGCCAGTTTTTGTTACCTCCGCGTTTCGTACTGCGCATGCATGAGATTGGTGACATAAGCGTAGACAGCCCTATGGTCTCTGTAAGGCCCTGGTATGCACCATACATGCAACAGGGTCACACATTGATCCGAAACACCGGCCGTGTACCTACACGTGCTTTTATTCATTTATAAATCTACTCAGAATGACAGTTGATACTCTACACTCCACACATGCAACGTCTCTGTGGAAAACAGAGTTTAACTTACTGGTCTCAGCGATGAGATGTTGGTGGCGAAGCTGGGAGTGACCGTGGGAAGCACTGCTGGGTTACCCTGTGAGGTGGAAGCCTGAAACAAGAGCCCACACTTTACCTGGAGCCCCTGACACTTGTCAGCAGTTGCAGGGCTTTATAGAGTGGTCAATTTTTTACGGTCACCACAAAGTACATTAGAAAAGTCCTCACCTTAACCCTCCTCATCACACATCAAAAAAAAAAAGTTACGTTCCTATACACCTGGGGTCCCCCCAGGTATATATAAATTGTTTGCTATGTATGGTACAATACTAAAGCATAAGGGAAATATAAAACAAAACACAGGCTTCTAACCTTGCTCTGGCTATGCAAAATGGAACATGAACTGATATACCTCCTGATATACTCATCACTTTTTATTACAGTATCTACATATCTATGTGATTAAAAAAAAAGTAAAACTAGTGCAAACACATGTAAAATAACATTAAAAACAGGTTAATTTCAACTTTCTAACAAAAACCTCGGGGTCCAGCTGGACTCCACTTTCTAAGAGGATGTATTTGCAGATTGCTGATAGAAAAGTTTCATATTTGTTATTTGCTTTGTCTCAGAGTCTGTGTGAAAATGTCAAGGATGCAGCTGCATTATGTTATCATCTTGTTTTAGTTCACTTTGTGAGCTTCCTGTGTGACTGGTGCTGAGTGAGCATCATGATTCCTGAGAAAGAGATAATCTGTACACCAACTTTTGACCAGATGTACTGAACCAATCACTATGGACAATTTCTTCCCCACCTCTCAGATAATTAAGTAAAAGAACTGAGTGATGTGCGTTTGAGTCAGGATGGTGCGCAAATAGGCTCTGAGACTATTTTTGTATTGTTCTCCACTGGCCAGTGTAATTAAATTTGCTGAAACTCTGACCCACCTGGTTTTTGACCGAAGGTTTGGAGGAATTTTTCAAACATGCTTGGCGCCCGAACCACAGAGACTTAAGATACCCCTCCCGCTGCTTCCAGCATTTTGGGACCAACTCCGCTGTGCACGGCTGCGGAGAAAGCCCTCCCTAACCGGGACCAACAACAAGGCTTTTATGGAAGTGAGGCATGGTCCGGAGACACTGGGAGCGGAACCGGAGAGTGACAGAGTCAACCCGCAGGCGGATCACAGTGAGTAAATTTAATTATTAATGACGCCCGGTTCAAGTCTGCGGTCGGTCTGAAAATACGTGTAAATGAGTTAAAAGTCAAGCGTTAGATTCAGCAAAGTCCAACAATAAGGTTTGGATGAGGTACAGCTTAGCGGGTCCCAGTTCGAGGCCGCAAGAGAAGTGCGTTTCTACTGCGTTAAGTGGACCCACAAAGGAGCGTGCGGGGGTATTGATGAAAAAATCAATGCAAGACCTTTTTTACATCACAAGTGATCAGAGATTAAGATAAAAAAAAAATCAATGCAAGACCTTTTTTACATCACAAGTAGCAGAGATTAAGATAAAAAAAAAATCAATGCAAGACCTTTTTTACATCACAAGTGAGCATCGATAAAGTACTCTCATATGTATTACAAGATTCTCGAATTTTATCAATGAGTGAGTAATACAGGAGCAATCTAAAAAGGGGAAAAAATAATCGAGAACAAAGGTTATAACAAGAGATAACCTTAAAATAAAGATAAATAGGGACTTCCGGTCTGGACGCCATGGTGATAGCAACTTAACGCTGAAGCTCCCAGACCCAATCCAAGGAAAACATCTTCAAAATCAGACTTAACGGATTTTTGGAAGAATAAAAATCAAAAGACAAAAACACCATGCCTAACCAAAAACAGAAGAAACTGACATTCCCCAGGCCAGGACGCGCAGCGGCCGCAGAATCTGAACCGGAGGACCTCCGTTCAGAAGACGAGGAGCTGAACCTAGCTAACAAGAAGGTTAGCTTGAAATCTCTATTTGATGAATTACGACGATTTCGGGCCGAATTTCATGAATTCAGAGAGGAATTCAAAAGGACGAACAGCAGAATGGACCAGGCCGAAAACCGAATCTTGGAAGCTGAAGAAAGAATAAAAGTGCTTGAAGATTCTATGCTGGATTTACACAAAAAACAGTCAAGGCTGGAGGCTAAGCTAACCGACCAAGAAGGAAGACAGAGGCGAGACAACATCAGAATTCATGGTCTGAAAGAAGGAGCTGAAGATAGTTTCAACACAATGGCGGAATGCGTGGAATCCTTTTTGAGAGAGAAGTTGGATATTCCACAAACCACCGATTTGAAGATAGAAAAGGCCCATCGTACATTAGCCGCAAAGCCAGCGGCAGAAGCGCCCCCACGTTCGGTGGTGGTAAGATTCTCCGATTTCAAAATAAAACAAGAGGTTGTAAGACGGGCTTGGCAGAAAAAAGGATTTATGCATCAAGAGAGAAAAGTCTTCGTGGAGCACGATTACGCCCCGGAGGTTCTTAAAAAGCGACGGGAATATAACGACGCCAAAAAGGTTCTACGGGAACAGAATCTACGCTTTCAGACGCCATTTCCTGCGAAGTTAAGGGTCTTTTACGGTGAAGAGTCATGTCTCTATAATTCGGCGGAAGAAGCAACAATTGACATGGCGAGAAGAGGGCTCCCGGTATCGGTGTTTAAACCCGCAGCGGACCTGAGCGAGAGGATCAGGGCTCAATCGTGGTCCACTCAGAGACCTTCAAAATCCACGGGCCAGCAGCGGGAAACCCAGCCCCAGAGCTACAAAGATAAGCTTTCCAGTTCCTGACAAAAGCACGGCTCAGGAGACGCACACACACAGGCTCAGAGTAGTTCAAATAGTTTATTAACAACAGGAGTGTATGAATGTGTGTCTGCGGGATGTAAATGTGTTGATGGCGGCGTCTGCTTCGGGCACAGAGGCAGGAGGCCATACAGCCGGACAACCTTGGAGAGGATAGATGACTGGCACAACAAGGGACGAGGTCCGATAGACAGCCACCTGGAGCGCCCGGTGCAGCGGCGAGGAACAGGCGATGGAGAGGCGTTGTCCGCCGCCGGGGAATCCACCTGTGCACAGGGGAGCAGACTTGGGAGGAAAAGGAGGTAAGGTCTTCTTACCAGAGTAATCCGCTGAGGGTGAAGGAACTCACAGCGATGCATGAAGAAGTCTGACGGCTTCAGGCCGAAGCTCAGGGCGAGGCGGCTTAAATCCCCGCCGCTGATGACGAGCAGGTGTGCGAGCAGGTGGCGCCGCTGATGAGCGGCGCGGCGTGACAGTACTCCCCCCTCTAGCAGCGCCTCCTGGCGATGGCTTCTCTGGGTGCGCTCGGTGGAAATCAGCGATGAGTCCAACACAAACGACGAGGGTACCCACTGTCGATGTTCAGGCCCATAGCCCTCCCAGTCCACCAAGTACTGCAACCCATGACCCCGGCGCCGGGAGTCCTCCATCCTGGACTCCCGGCGCCGGAGTCCAGGATGGACTCCCGGCCATCAATCATCCGGGGCGCGGGTTGCGTAGCAGGAGGAGGGCAGAGGGGATCGGAGACTGCCAGCTTCACCTTGGACACGTGGAAGGTGGGATGGATGCGGAGGGAGGGGGGAATAGCTACACGCACAGCCACCGGGTTGACGATCCTGGTGATGGGGTATGGACCCATGAAGCGCTGTGCCAGCTTCCTCCTCTCGCCCTTTAAGATCACGTCCTGGGTTGACACGTAGACTTGCTGACCAACTCTGTACGCCGGGGCAGGTCTTCTGTGCCGGTCCGCCACGGCTCTGTTGCGCTCCGCCGTGCGTAAAAGCGCATTGCGCGCAGACGTCCAGATGGAGCGGAACTGCCTGAGATGCGCCCGTACTGAAGGGACAGTTACCTCACTCTCCTGCGCCGGGAACAGCGGGGGGCCGTAACCCAGGGACGCCTTAAAGGGAGACATCCCTGTAGCAGAAGAGCGAGCGGTGTTATGGGCGTATTCAACCCAGGCAAGATGGTTACTCCAGGACGTGGGTTTGGACGCCGTTACACAGCAGAGCACAGCCTCCAGCTCCTGGTTGGTCCGCTCACACTGCCCGTTGGATTGGGGGTGATGGCCGGAGGAGAGGCTCACCTTGGCTCCTAAGGCGTTGCAGAACAACCTCCAAACCTCTGAGGAAAATTGGGGCCCTCGGTCCGAGACCACGTCCACCGGAATCCCATGCAGCCTGACCACATGTTGGATGAGGAGGTCCGCCGTCTCCAGGGCAGTTGGGAGACCTCGAAGGGGAACGAAGTGTACCACCTTGGAGAAGCGGTCCACGATGGTCAGGATGGTGTCGTAGATGTTCGAGACTGGGAGTCCGGTGACGAAATCCAGGGCGATATGAGACCAGGGCCTGCCAGGGACGGGCAGAGGCTGGAGCAAACCCGCTGGAGGGGCATTTCCCGATTTGTTGGTGGCACAAACTGGACAGGCCCAGGCGTAGCGGGCAGCGTCCCTCCGCAGGCCCGGCCACCAGAAGGATCGCTGGAGGAGGTCAATCATCCGGGAGGAGCCAGGGTGACAGGTGAGCTTGGATGTGTGCAACCAGTGGATGACCTCCCCCCGAACTGTGGATGGCACGAACAGCCTCCCCTCCGGTCCGCCGCCAGGGTCAGGTTCCACTTCCTGCGCCTTCCGGATCTTGCTCTCGATGTCCCAGGTGACGGCTCCCACGACGCACGACCTGGGTAGGATGGTGTGAACCGTGTCCTCCGACTCCTCAGGGGCGAATTGCCTAGAGAGGGCGTCGGGCAGGCCGTTCTTGGAGCCAGGCCTGAAGGTGATGGTAAATTGGAACCTGGCGAAGAACAAGGACCAGTGCGCCTGGCGGGCGTTCAGGCGCTTGGCAGATCTAAGGTACTCCAAGTTCTTGTGGTCCGTCAGGACCACGAACGGCAGGCCCGCCCCCTCTAGCCAGTGACGCCACTCCTGTAGTGCGAGCTTGATGGCGAGGAGCTCTCTGTCACCCACGTCGTAATTCCTCTCCGCCGTGGACAAGCGCCGGGAGAAGAAGGCGCAGAGCCGTTTGATACCGTCGTCTGGCGACCGCTGGGATAGCACCGCCCCCACTCCTGTGTCCGAAGCGTCCACTTCCACGATGCACTGCAGCGCAGGGTTGACTTGGCTAAGGACCCGGGAGGAGGAGAACTCCGCCTTCAGCGCCTGAAAAGCAGCCGCGGCCTCTTCAGTCCACCGGAACGGAACCTTAGGGGACGTGAGGTGGGTCAGCGGGCCGACGATGGTGCCAAAATTTGGGACGAAGCGGCGGTAGAAGTTCGCAAATCCAACGAACTGTTGCACCTGCTTCCTTGATGCAGGTGTAGGCCATTCCACCACCGCCTTCACCTTCTCTGGGTCCGGAAGCACCTGGTCGTGTGAGATGATGAACCCAAGGAAGGATGTTGTCTTTGCGTAAAATTCACACTTCTCGGCCTTCACGTATAACCGGTTCTCCAGCAGTCTTTGGAGGACCCGCCTCACGTGGACCTGGTGCTCGTCCCTGGACTTGGAGAAGATGAGTATGTCATCCAGGTAGACGAACACAAAAAGGCCAATGAAATCCCGGAGGACGTTGTTGATGAGGCGCTGAAAGACGGCTGGAGCGTTGGTCAACCCGAACGGCATCACCAGGTATTCGAAGTGGCCGTTCGGGGTACGGAAGGCTGTCTTCCACTCATCTCCCTCCCGGATCCGGACGAGGTGGTATGCGCTGCGGAGATCCAGCTTGGTGAACCAAGTCGCCCCCTGGAGGGAGTGGAAAGCGGTGTCCATGAGGGGCAGGGTGTAACGATCCTTCTCCGTTATGTCATTAAGGGCACGATAGTCAATGCAAGGACGGAGAGACCCGTCCTTCTTACCAACGAAGAAGAATCCTGCCCCCACAGGTGATGACGATGGGCGGATAATCCCAGCACTCAGCGACTCCTTGAGGTATGAATTCATTGTCTCCTTCTCCGGTGCCGATAGACTGTAGAGTCGTCCAGAAGGTAAGGGTGCCCCCTGGCGGAGGTTGATTGCGCAGTCATAGGGCCGATGAGGAGGGAGAGACATTGCCTTGGATTTGCTGAATACCATACCCAGGTCGTGAAATTCCAGTGGCACCAGGGACAGGTCCGGGGGCGCTGCGTCCGTAGGAGGGGGAGAAGCGGACGGAGAGCAGGCAGCGGACTGTAAACAGGTGCCCATGCAGAACGTACTCCATGCCGACACCCCGGCGGACTTCCAATCCAGAACAGGGTTGTGGAGGCGCAGCCAGGGATACCCCAGGATGACGGGCGACACAGAGTTGGGCAGGACGTAAAAGGTTATCTCCTCCCGGTGGTTTCCAGAGATAATAACTGGGACGGGGATGGTCTGGTGCGTTACTCTCCCAAGGGAGACACGAGAGAGGTTGACCAGGGAGATAGGGTTCCTGAGTGCCTGACAGCGGATGCCCAGTCGGGTTGCCAGGCTTTGTGAAATAAAGCTGCCTTCCGCGCCCGAATCCACCAGTGCGTGGGTGAGATGCCCAGTGGGGTTGTGGCAGAAACGGAGGGGCAGCTTCAATTGTGTGAGGGGATTTAACCGATTGACGTCCGCGAGGCCCCCTACAGTGACTCGCGGACCCCGCCGTTTGGCTTCTGTGGACAAAGCTCTACCGTGTGTTGACTATCTCCGCAATACATACAGAGATTTAACTCACGGCGGCGTTGTCTCTCCGCCGGAGAGAGCTTTGTCCAGCCCGTCACCATCGGCTCCGACTCCTCGGGGCGCGATGGTGGCGGCGTCGCCAGGGGGCGAGCTTGGGGCAGGCGCGACGAGGCTCCACGAGGGCGAGATGAAGACGACTTCCGCCCCGAGGAGCGCTCGCGCAGCCTGTTGTCCAAACTGATGGCAAGAGATGTTAGCTCCGCTAGCGTCTCAGGGATATCCCGCCCAGCCAGTTCATCCCTCAGATCATCATTTAGACTGCGGAGGAAAAGGCCACAGAGGGAGCGTTCCTCCCAGCCTAATTCCTCCGCTGCTACCCGGAAGTCGACCGCGTAGTCCGCTGCCAACCGGCTTCCCCGCTGGAGGGCGAGAAGCCGGTCGACCTGGACCGTCTCGGTACGCGAATGGTCAAAGACTTCCAGAAAGCGTCTCACGAACTGGTCATATGTGAGGGTGGCATAACTGGGCCTCGCCATTACGGCGTAGGTCCAAGTTAATGCTCGCCCCTCCAGGAGATTCCCGATATAACCAATTCGGCTGTGATCTGAGGGAAAGTCTCCGGGCACACGATGGAACACGGACTCACATTGCATTATGAACCCCCGCGCTCCGCCAAGCTTTCCGCTAAAGCGGGCGGGGGTCAGAATGGGAGTGAGCCGAGTCGGTGCCGCAGGAGCCTGCTGGACGGCCACTGGAGCGGCAGGAGCCGCGCCACCCTGACGAGCCGGGGGGAACGGCTGTTGGGGGTCCAAGCAGTCCAATCGGTTAGTTATATTTATTAATTGATTGAGGATCACCTGTTGCTGATAAGCTATCTGATCCACCCGAGCCTCGAGAGTGGTAAGCCGGTGTGCGAGCCCGCCGTCTGCCGAGCCGCTCTGCTGAAGCCGTACTGACATAACGCACGGCTCAGGAGACGCACACACACAGGCTCAGAGTAGTTCAAATAGTTTATTAACAACAGGAGTGTATGAATGTGTGTCTGCGGGATGTAAATGTGTTGATGGCAGCGTCTGCTTCGGGCACAGAGGCAGGAGGCCGTACAGCCGGACAACCTTGGAGAGGATAGATGTGTAGCATCATCTCACTTTGGCTCAGCAACAATTATTCTTCTGCTTAAAGACATTTTTGTTTCATCCAGGAATAACGCAAAGAAATGGATTTTCTTCCCCCAGGCCACAGCTGAAATCCCCTTTCTTTTGTTAAAACCAGCCTAAGGAATTTCCCCAATGTCCGGCTTCACTTTTATTGCCCCCATAAAACATGCAACAGATCCACGACTCAGCTAGTTTCCTTAAACTCTGGACATGCCGGATTTAAACAACTTTAAAGTACATTATTACAAACTCAATTCTAAACCTTCATTCTTTTCAGGACTATGAAAATGCAGATGGACTCTGATGTTTTTGATGTGGAAAATAATATGTGTGAAAGGCATTAATCTGTGATTTTATATATATGCATGCCAATGTTTAAATGAATGTTTATTCCTGCATGTTGATTTAGAAGCACTGCTTATAAGATACACTAAGGTTAGTTTAGTTATACATAAGTGTGTAACAGTACATTCCAATGTATTTAAAACTGTGTATGCCTGTGGACTGATATCACGTGTCACCAGTCTTCATAGAACCCCAGCTTCTTCATCCTATTGGTCTCTCACAGACAAGGCCTGTTATTGGACTAAAGGTTCATCGAGCCCGCCCACGAAGGACTCTCATTGGCTGAGATTCCGGTCAGGCCGGAAGCCCGCGAAACTCAACAGAGCTTATATAAAGGAGAGAGACCCCTGCACTTTCTCTTTTCATCCTCTCTTTTCACCTGCTCTTTTCGTCACCGCTTTTTGGCTGCTCTCATTGTCTACACACAGCAAGGAAGAACAAAGGACCGTCTGACCATGTGTCGCTTTTTTTCTGAACACAGAGCAGATAACTCGTAATTTATGTAACTTTGTATTTTCTTTCTCTCTTAAATGCCGAGGAATTCCTATTTCTTTGAGCTCAATTCTTAATCGGAGTTAAACTCCAATTTTTATTTATCACTTTTTCTTTGTTAAACTTTCTGTAAAACCACCGTTTGTTTGATTTTAATGTAAACTTAATCTTGACTTTATTTTATAATATTTTTCCTGACCAAGCACCCACCAGAAGCTACTATTTTTATCTAAAGTCCGAAGCCTTTTTAATTTGAGATCGGATTAGATATCTTTTAATTATTATCGAAGACCTCTTGAGAAGAAGCAGCTTCCATGTCACGTGCAGCTGAGGAATCAACGCGCAGCTGTCCCACATCGGGCTGAAGGAGCATTGGCACCATCTGGCTAGAACCCGTTTCAACTGTGGGTCATACGGCCAAGATCCAGCCCCCCTCGACCACTTGAATCTAAAGGTCGAACTGTGGACCCTGAAATATCTGCGGGCAGATATTTCCCCTAACATCCACGAAATCTTGGGCTGAGGACGGACGACAGAACTATCATCGACCGAGGAACACGTGAGCTGCAAACTTTAATTCCACTGCTGAATTAACGTCTGAGGTTCGGTAATAATTTGTATATCTAGTCAGATGCAAATTAAGAAGCCCTTAACATAATTCTTCTTTTCATTAAAATTCCGTTTTTATTTTCTTAAGATTAATTTAGGACTTTTTCATAATTAGTAAACTTTCTCCATAAATTTGCGGGGGTTTTTTTATAATCTGTTAACTCAAACTGATAGAAATTCATTTCTCAGTTTAACCCTGGTTCCGAAAATATTGACATTGTTAATCTATCATTTACAAGATTGATTTTATGATTAAGGAAATTACAATGTCTGTTCATCATTTCATTTAATAAATATTTAAAAATGAGAGAAGTTGTTGGGAATTTATTTCATTCTGAGTCTGTTTCAAGCCCAGGTATCGAATTCACGGAAAATTTTTGAGACTGATTATTGATTAATTTATTGAGTGATCAAACAGGTATAAAGTGAAATTAAAGATCAAATTGCTTCTTAAAGATAGAAGCTGGTGCCCCTTACGAGTGTTATTAACTTTTCTGATGTATATGAAATGAGATTTGAGCTCAGATTCCAATACATCAATATAAATTAAATAATTCATACCTGATCATATTTATTATTTATTAATATTCCCATTTTCCCTTACATTATATTGGTGCCCCGTGTGAGGCCTGGCTGAACTTGACACGACACAGACTCAGAGTGAAAGAAATAAATACATAAGCTGTGTGGGATTTTGGTCAATTTTAACTCACAAAGGTGGTTCAATTGTTTGCAGCTCTTTGTCTGTCTCTGTATCACGAGGGGGAGGGGGTGAATTCGCCCCCCTGATTACTCCTGTGTGTGTGTGTCTGCTGACCAAGAGAAGGTGGGGGTGAAGAGACCCCACTCTAGTCAGTTTTTAGTTTTTTTGTTGTTCAATGCATGCTTAAGAAAGTGATTACACGCTGAATAATTAAAATAGGCCTGGGAACAAAATAGCGAAGAAATCCTATTTGTTTTCCCCATTATTTCAACACCCCACAGGCGAAGCAAACCCTTGGGGGGATTTAATTGAATTAACCATTGTATAAACCTGTTGAATAAAGTTTAGGGAGACTAAAGTTTTCCCGCCTTTGGAAAGCAAGGCGTGGTTTTATGGACTGAAGCTTGAGCTGCATCCACGTGGCACGTGCACGCTCAGTCGCGCACGCGACCGTCAAGCTGTGCATGAAAAAACTGCGCATGTGTAGATTGGCTCAGCGACGCCATCTTAAGTCTAGGTAGAGTTCCCTGTAGCCGCCATTTTGAGTAGAGATCCTTGACTCCTTGTGACGTCATTGGGTTTCCTCTGCTGGAAGTGCAGACGAAAACTGCCTCCATCTTGTGGTGAAACATAGGGACTGCAATTTTTATTTAAACTCCTAATCTTTAAAGACGATTTATAACCAAATTAAGTCTTCAAAGTAACTTCAAAGCCATTTATATTATTCGGAATAAACTAAATTTAACACTAATCCAAACTTTTATGCCAAGAATAAAAGGAAAAGGACCTTTTTGGCTTCTGAAAGTTTTTTTCTCAGTGGTGAAATCCCATTCATTGCATAGATACCTATAGCAGGAACATTTATAAACACCCCTATTGTATTTAATCACTTATATAACCACATATTATGATCTTTTAAGCTAAAAGCAAACATATTTACACACTTTTAAGCAAAAAGTTGCAAACTTTGAAGCTATATGTGTGCTTATATTGCTGTTTTTAAATGTGATATGGTGTGATTCCCTTCCCACAGAAACCCAGTTTTAGCTTAAGGATTCTAATGCTGATGTTTACTCAAGAGTAGCATTAAAGTAGGATTAGTCCTGTGCATTTTAACAAATTTACAGACTTAGTGAATATTTATAATTTTTCCTCTTTCTCAAATTTAGGAAACCACATTAAGCAATTAACCCTTAAGAGAAGCTCTAGGTGTTATTTAAACTCATTGTCATTTCTGGATTCATGCTTTATCTACAGGAAAAGAAAAACATTTAACCAACCAGCATAATTTTCAAATTTTTCCCAGGATTTGAAAGAAAAGTCAAAAAGGTGCAAACATTGATTATTCTGTAAATAAGAAATAAGAAATAATAAGAAATAAGAATATAAGTAAGGTAAGGTAAGGTCTTCTTACCAGAGAAATCCGCTGAGGGTGAAGGAACTCACAGCGATGCATGAAGAAGAGGTAAGGTCTTCTTACCAGAGTAATCCGCTGAGGGTGAAGGAACTCACAGCGATGCATGAAGAAGTCTGACGGCTTCAGGCCGAAGCTCAGGGCGAGGCGGCTTAAATCCCCACCGCTGATGACGAGCAGGTGTGCGAGCAGGTGGCGCCGCTGATGAGCGGCGCGGCGTGACAGTTCCAGGAAGGAATAGCGACCTTTTTGTTTTTTTTCTTTTCAGTCATTCTGCACTTCCATCCCCCCTCCTACAAGGTAACAAACATTAAAGGAGATGCAGAATCAGCATGTGGTAAAACCTTTCATGGAGCAGTTATAGCATTAGAAACAAATGTCTTCTTAATTTAAAGGGAAAAAAAAAATCTTGTTTAAATAGAAATGTAACAATGACCCGCATGTTCTCCCCACACTAACAAATACTGTATTAGAGTGAATGTTTGCTGTGATGGGGGTGGGAGGGTGCACACAATCTCATAGGGTATAGGCATTAAAAAAAAAAATCATTACAAATTCGGATTGGGATCTGAAATTCACGTTAAAAAGATGGGACAACTTACAGGGGTAAGAGAGGGCCCTCAACACGTAACAGAGTTTGAGGAATTTCCCTCAGAGCCTACACTCCATCAGGGCTCTTACAGGGTCTTTAAAGAGACCCCAGCTCAGGAAGTTTTTTTGACAGTTTTTTGTTTTAAAGTTTCGTACACTATGTTCTTAATGTATTTTATGTTCTTAATGTTCTTTCAGTTTCTGAGTAGCAAAAAAGAGGGCCACCACACTGTTATACTAAATAAGAAAATACAATGGAGAAACAGGGTGTAACCAAAATAGCCTCATATAATGTAAAAGGGATCCTGAATCCAGTTAAAAGATCCAAGATTCTACGCAAAATGAAAAAAGACAAAGCAGAAATAATATTTTTACAAGAAACCCACCTAACAGACATGGAACACACTAAACTCAATAGACAAGGGTTTAAAATGATCTCTTCATCTTCATATAAGTCAGGGAGGAGGAGGGGAGTAGCGACATTGATATCAACCAAAATTACATTTGAAAAAAAATCAGAACACAAAGATAAAGAAGGGAGGTACAGTTTGGTAATTGGGCGGCTAGAGGGAGAAGATATCACCCTGCTGAATGTATATGCACCACCAGGGGCTAAATGGAAATTTTATAAAAATGTATTTGACCTAATGATAACTAAAGCACAAGGTTTAGTGATATGTGGTGGAGACTTCAATCTAAGACTGAATCCATACTGGGATGCAACAGGTAATTCTTCACATCAAAATAACACTCAAAGTAGGAAAACTCGGATGCTATTAAAAGAAATGGGAATCTGTGACGTATGGAGGGAATTCAACCCCAATGTAAAAGATTATACTTTTTATTCAACGCCACATTCATCTTACTCAAGGATTCATTACTTTTTTATGTTTAATAGAGACATTGGAAGAGTAAAAACATGTAAAATAGGACTGATGGATCTCTCTGACCACAGTCCGATCTATATGGACTTAAACATCCAAAAATACACAAATAATACATTTTCCTGGAGGTTGAATTCAAATGTCCTGAAAGGACCACTGAAAGATGAATTGGAATCAGATATTCTCAGATATTTTGAAGAAAACGATAATGGAGAAGTATCCCCTTTAATACTGTGGGATGCGTGCAAAGCTGTAATAAGGGGAAAAATTATTGCAAAACTGGCAACCCAAAAGAAACTGAGACAAGAAAAACTAATCACACTAGAGTCAGAACTCAAGAACCTAGAAAAAGAACACAAAGACAACACTCATTCTAATGGCTCGCTCAAGATTAAAGAAATTAAAAATCAAATAAATGAGATCTACACAATAGAAATCCAGAAGAAACTTACATTTCTGAAACAAAAATACTATGAAGCAGGCAGTAAATCGGCAAAATTACTAGCCTATAAATTGAGGAAACAACAAACAGAAAGAGCAATCTACAAAATTAGAGACCCAGTATCAAAGGAAATAAAATTCAGAATTCAGGATATTCTTAAAAGCTTCGAGAATTACTATAAGAACTTATACTCCCACAAAAAACATAAAAACGCATCCGATGAGGCGGCATGAAAAAATAAGCAGCAGTGCTGTGGTTTTAAGCAGGTTTTATTAATCATACCGCCGTCACGGGAACTCGGCTCCAGCCATAGCGTGAGCAGGCTGAAGCCGAATTCCTCAGGCTCTCAGTGAAGAGGGGACACAAAATCTGTGTCCTGCAGCAGGGTTGAAGTCAGATTGAGAGAGAGAGATTGCGTTACAGAGTTGCACCTTAAATACTTGATCATAACAATACATCAAAGAGACGTACCCCACAGTTTAGAATGATCAAAGGGACAACAGAACAGGCAGGAGGTATTTGCATTTGTAAGACATACATCACAATGAGCAGATTAGCTAGACCTCGCTCCAAGTGTCAGACAAAGAGGCTAACAAGCACATCTACATATTGATCTGAGTCTCTAGGTCACAGTAAGGGCAAAATGCATGAACACTTTAACTTCAAGGCTGTAAACTCAGCATGCAGCGGAACAAACCCCAGGAGTGCGAGCTGACTGTCTCTGTGTTCTGTTTGTGTGTTGTGGGGGGTTTAATCAAACCGCTACACTGCTCCCCCCCAAGAGGGAAACGGTAGGGGACCGTGACACCTCGATGTTGCAGTCTGGGCAGCGAGCAGGGAAAAGCTCTGTGCGGGGGGGGGGGGGGGGGGGGTAGTCGCACCAAAAGTGTTTGCTGCTCCGCGATGTGAATACCATGCATGAAAGGCAACGATTAACATCACATAGGTGAGACAGAAGAAACTCGTCTACCTGTAGACATTAATACACCAAAGCACACCTACATATGTAAGATGCTCAGAAAAAGCACAGTAAGGACAAGCCATATGCACACTATACAGAATGGCGCATTACATCACAATACATGCATGTTTGCATCACAAATACATGAATGGCACATTGCATCTCAGTAGTGTAGCAGGAAAACAGAGAAAAGAGGGCTGAGTGTCCTTAGTCTGTTGTGGGGTTAAAACGAACCGCCACACACGCTCCCCCCCAAGAGGGAAACGGTAGGGGGCCGCGACCTCGATGATCCATCTGTGTGAGCGAGCTGTGGGAGAAGCTCGCTGCAGGCGGAGGGGGAGGGAGGGGAGGGGTAGTAAGTGCCGGCAGGAGCTGTGAAATCGTCCTGAGCCGCGCAAAAATTGCTTGTGGGTCCGCAATGTCGAAGGGCTGGTCCCGTTGAATGTGCAGCGGTCCACAAGAAGAAAAATTAGTCTCTGACTCCTCTCGTGGCCATGAAAAAAAGCAGGAGCGGCTGTAAGAGAAAAAGTAAACAAAGCATAGGGACTGTTGGCTTTGGGTGCTGAAGCAACCCCAAAGCTCCTGGGAACAGCTGACGGCTGAAATCCCGTTGTGCCGTGGCTAAGACCATTAAAAAATCCAGTGGCGAGCTGCGTGCTTGCTTCAGGTGAACGAGCAACCCTGAAGGTTCTGTGGGCAGCGGCGGAGGACGATGGCGGTCTGTGGCGTGGCTGAGACTGTTAACAAATCCTTCCAGTATGCTGCATGCGTGCCTCAGGTGAGCGAGCAGCCCTGAAAGGCAGCGGCGAAGGAGGAAGGCAGTCTGTGGAGCCATTACTTGTCCCATGCGTGATGCGCCGTCCTTGTAACTCCCCGATGTGTGCGCGGGGGTTCAGTGCGTGGGTGGGCCGCTGGAGTAGTGAGTCAGGGTGCAGAAACTTGGTGGAGAACGGCGCAGACGGCGCCGGTAAAATCCAGGTTGAGCTGTGGCTGTAGATTGGCCATGGTGCGTTGGAGCGGTGAGAGGAAATAGACGATCTTTAGTCCCTCAGGCCCGTGCAGATGCGTTGGAGCGGCGGGAGGGAATAGACGATCTTTTGTTCCTCAGGCTCATGCAGCTGCGTTGGAGCGGTGTGAGGAAGTAGACGATCTCCGTCCCTCGGGCTCGTGGAGACGCGTTGGAGCGGTGCGAGGCAATAGACGATCTTTGTGCCCCGGGCTCGTGCAGCTGCGTTGGAGCGGTGAGAGGGAGGAGACGATCGTTGTCGCTTGTGCGGCCATGGTGCGTTCAGTTCCACGCGCTGCGCTCCCCGTCGGCCCTGGAGGTTGCCGTCGTGGAGAGGACGAGGTGCGTGCGCTCTCTGTGAGAGCGGCCGGTCCAGCGTGGTTGTGCAGATCTCACCATGAAACGTTGCTGCAGCTTTCCCGGTCGTGGGTGGTCTCCGGAGGGTTTCAACCTGGAAACTCTGCGTCGAAATCTCCCTGAAGCAGAAGGGAGCTGTTGCGTTCGCTGGCAGCATGTTCGTTTCAGCGTCGGGTCACTGCAGTGGTCCAGACCAGAAGTTGCTTTGCACAAAGCGTGTGCTTCCAGGCGGGGTCACCAACGCAGCTGTGTGGCTGTCCAGCTCGGAAGGTTGCTTTCGCACAAAACGTGTGCGTGTTCGAGGGGTCACCAGTGAGGCGGCATGCAAAAATAAGCAGCGATGCTGTGGTTTTAAGCAGGTTTTATTAATCATACCGCCGTCACGGGAACTCGGCTCCAGCCATAGCGTGAGCAGGCTGAAGCCGAATTCCTCAGGCTCTCAGTGAAGAGGGGACACAAAATCTGTGTCCTGCAGCAGGGTTGAAGTCAGATTGAGAGAGAGAGATTGCGTTACAGAGTTGCACCTTAAATACTTGATCATAACAATACATCAAAGAGACGTACCCCACAGTTTAGAATGATCAAAGGGACAACAGAACAGGCAGGAGGTATTTGCATTTGTAAGACATACATCACAATGAGCAGATTAGCTAGACCTCGCTCCAAGTGTCAGACAAAGAGGCTAACAAGCACATCTACATATTGATCTGAGTCTCTAGGTCACAGTAAGGGCAAAATGCATGAACACTTTAACTTCAAGGCTGTAAACTCAGCATGCAGCGGAACAAACCCCAGGAGTGCGAGCTGACTGTCTCTGTGTTCTGTTTGTGTGTTGTGGGGGGTTTAATCAAACCGCTACACCGAGACATTCCTAAACACATTAAACCTTCCTCAACTTACGGAATCACAAAATAAAACACTACTGTCAGAAATACAACCTAAAGAATTGGAAAAAGCAATTATGAAACTTAAAGCTAACAAATCCCCAGGAGCAGATGGCTATACAGCAGAATGGTACAAAACCTTTAAACAGCAACTATCTCCTCTCCTCCTGAAAACATTTAACTATGTCCTCCACACAGGGGAAATCCCCCCTCCTGGAGAGAAGGGGTCATTGCAGTTATACCTAAACCTGAAAAGGATAAACTAGAATGCTCCAACTACAGACCAATCAGTGTATTAAATCAGGACTATAAGGTTTTTACCATTATCCTTGCCAAAAGGTTAGAAAACATACTGACAGACTTAATTCACTTAGACCAAACAGGTTTTATAAGACAAAGACAGACACAAGACAACATTAGACGCACTTTACACATAATTCATCATATAAAAAAATATAACTTAAATGCAGTCATATTGGGATTAGATGCTGAAAAAGCATTCGATTCGGTTGACTGGTCTTTCCTATATAGAATCTTATCCAGTTTCAATTTTCATAACAACTTCATTAGAACTATACAGACATTATATAAAAAACCAACAGCTAAAATAAGGATTAACGGTAATTTATCATCATCTTTTGAGCTGGAAAGAGAATGTCGTCAGGGCTGCCCCCTGTCTCCACTGCTCTTTGCAATCTTCATAGAACCTCTGAGCCAATGGATAAGACAAAATCAAGAAATTCAAGGTATTACACTTGGTCAGAAGGAACATAAAATAGCACTCTTTGCTGATGACATTTTAATATACCTAGGGCAGCCGGACACTTCTTTACCAGAACTAATCTCAGTTTTTTCAGACTATGGAGATTTATCGGGGTACAAATTAAACATGCATAAAACCCAAGTTTTAACCACTTGCACTCCGGGCAATTTTCCTAAAAATGCCAAAAAATAACGTGCCCAAAGTAAATCGAAAGCTGTTCTTCAACCCTTTGCAGCATCTTCATGGGGTTGGTCTCATTTAAAAGAAAACACTTTGAATTGTTTGGCAAAAAAAACATAATCTCTCTACGTGCTCCGGCCACTGAGTTACAGTCATCTAAACATACTGAACTTTAAGAAAATAAATTTGGACACAGTGTTTTTTTGGATACAAATGCTTGTAAATAACACACAGCTGTCCGATCCGGCTGGAAAATGCAACAGAAATGTAGAACCAAGTGTTATCCAGCTGAGATCCAAATTTGGTAACAATACCACAAAAAATGAATATTTTACACAGCTTTGTTCTCAGGCTGTTCCCAGGCGTTTTGGAACTGTGCCAAATTGTGCCAAATGGCACAGTTTGGAAAAACGTCTGTAACTTTTGAATGATTCAATGTAGAAGCTTCATTTTAGGTTCAAAGGAAAGGTTACACTCAGGGCTGTGTCTGTGTGTGTGTGGGGGGGGGTCGTCCCCCCCCCGCTATCAAGGACAGAGTTCGGCCCTTGCTACATGACAGATTACACTCGTTGCATGTTTCCACAACAACGCTGTCACAGCGGCTCCCCCCCCCACTACTGTGTGTGTGTGTGGGGGGGGGTTGTCCCCCCCCCCCCGCTCGCTACAGAGGAAGGACTTTCGCCATCGCTACACAACGGATTAGCCTTATGTGGTGATGTAGAACAGCAGTGCAGTCACCGTGGCTCCCCCCCCACCGCTGCAGAAGAATAGCGGGGGTGGGGGGGCGTTCACAGCCTGTACACTGCGAGCAACCCCTTGTACCGCGGCGCACGAACTTCAGACTTCGTGAACCGCACAGCTGTAATTTACTGATCAGTCAAAAGTCATTTTGGATTACAATTTTCAGGGATAGAGAATAATTTAGCTTATAACACCTTACTTCTTCACAGCGGAGTCTTGGCGAACTTGTCTTCCTCATTGTCAGACGAACGCGATGCTGGTCCGCTCTGGTTCTGGTCTCGCGACTCGATCAAAACATAATTCCATTATTGCGGTTTTGTGCTTCCATGATTGCGGTTTTTGGCGAACGATTTTTGCGAAGGCGTGTGTTTCACTCAGCCTTCGTCGTCAGCCTCCGTCAGTCTATAATGACCATGGAAGAAATCATAACGTCTACTCTGCTGGAACCAATACAAAATAAGCACCGCCTGTGGCCGAACATGCCGATCCACGAATGGCACTCCCTGTCACACAGGTTGCATTTGTGGATGGTCTCCATGCTGCTGGGTCTGTGGAGCTCTTCCTGTGTCCTTTTTTGATCCGCTGCAGCAGCCAGTCTTCACCCAGCCTTAAAAAAAAAACAGCTCACGAACTTCTCTGCTTCAATTGGCTCACTGCATTCAAAGCGTTGGGAGGCAGGTCCTCCTTCCTAGGTTTTCATTCATTGGTTCTTCAAGGTTTCAGAAACCCAATTCAAGGCTCTTATTAGTCGAATGAGAGGTCAATCAGATGAACTAATCTGTTCGCGGCTGTTTGCAGATTTTTTTTTCAGTGGCGCTTGGAGGCCACACCACCTACACCACCACCATCAATATCCTTATCATGCATCATGCGCACGAGGGCACACGAGTGCGCAGAGACTTGCCCGCCCGCGGAACAATGGAGTGCAAGTGGTTAACATTCAACTATGACCTAAATCATTATTCACTAAGTGAACTCAAAACTAACTGGGAGTTGGAATCTATGAAATATCTGGGGGTCAATATCCCGAAACAACTCAACAAAATTATAACACTAAACTATGATCCACTGGTGACAAAAATAAAATCTGACCTAGCAAGATGGAATATGATACCATTCTTAGGTACTGCACAAAGAATTGAAGCAGTCAAAATGAATATACTTCCACGTCTTCTATACCTTTTCCAAACAATACCGGTAGAACCTCCCAAAAAAACATGGCAGGAGCTGGACAGAAGGATCTCAAGATTCATATGGCAGGGCAAGAGACCTAGAATCAGATATAGAACCTTACAGCTACACAAAGACAAAGGTGGGCTCACGCTGCCAAATATCAGGGACTATTTTAAAGCCGCACAAATTAAAACTTTAATAGAGATATGTAACCCAGTCTACACTGCACAATGGAAGGAGATCGAATGCCAAATAACAAGTGACATCCCCCTACAGGCGATAATAGGGAACAATGCCTTACCTAAACTCTTGAACAACACTAACCCGTAGATAGAGACCCCGCTAAAAATTTGGTTTAAGATAGTCAGAGAGAATCAAGCTAAAGAGCCCTATTGACTTCTGCAATGGATTGCCTATGATCAACACTTTACCCCCAATAAAACAGACACTAGATTTAAAGAGTGGAAAGAGAAAGGGCTGATAAAATATTATGATTTTTTTTTTTTAATTTAAGTTTTTGTAAAGGGTATACAGGTCGTTACAGCAATGCATTGTTTACATTTTCATCACATGTTCCCTTATTTTCTGATATCTGACAACATTGGAAGAATAATTCTTACAACACCCCTTTTTTTTTAAGTGAAAGAAAAAGTGAAATTAAAGAGAAAAAAATAAAAAATAAACAAAAACAAACAAACAAACCAGCAAAAAACAAACAAAAAGAAAAAGTAAGTAAATAAAGGTAAAAGAGCATCTGAGTAGCGTTGGAACAAAGAGCGGAACCATTATTGAAATGGTATTTGTCAAAGATTAGATCTAATGAAAGACACATATGCGATCCAGGGTTGCCAAAAGTTCATGAACCCATCCATGTCCTGTCTCAGTGCGAATGTCAACTTTTCCATCGAGTAAATGTCTTGGATCACGTTAGTCCAATCTTCAGGTGTAGGACAGTCCTTCAACATCCATTTTTTAGTTAGAGCTTTTTTGCTTGCCAATATTAAAACACTGAATAAGTATTTTTCTCCTCGTCTTTCCAGTGAGTCCGGTAGTAAACCCAAATACTAAGTTACAAAAGAAAAGGGAATTGTTATTTTAAATATTTTCCCCAATATTGTCTGTACATTGGTCCAATATTGGTGGATAACTGGGCATGACCAAAACACATGAAAATGATTTGCAGTCTTTTCATCACACAAGCGCCAACAGTTCAATCCCTTATGGGTAAATTTGTTTTGTGCAGGTGTTCTGAAAAATCTTACCAAGTTTTTCCATCCAAATTCTCTCCACTGCAGGGATGAGGTACTTTTTCATTGCTGTTTATTTAGCTTTTCCCATATTTCCAATTGTAAAGTGAAATTCCCCTCTTTTTCCCATCTCTCTTTTATATATGATGTGTTGTCTCCTTTTAGGTCTTGAAGACCTTGGTATATTTTAGAAATGTATCTGATCCCTGGGATCCCTTTATATGCCATTAAGAAGACCTTCAGAACACCTGACTGGGCCCTTTCCAAATCCTCCTTTTTAAGTATATTGTTTATATGATGTCTAAGCTGGAAGAACCTGTAAAGGTCTTGATTTATTAGACCTTGTTTTTTCAAATCTTCAAAACTTCTTAAAATTTGCCCTTTAAAAAAATCGTAATATTTTATCAGCCCTTTCTCCTTCCACTTTTTAAATCTGGTGTCTGTTTTATTAGGAGTAAAGTCTTGATCATAGGCAATCCATTGCAGAAGTCGATAGGGCTCTTTAGTTTGATTCTCTCTGACTATCTTAAACCAAATTTTTAGCGGGGTCTCTATCCACGGGTTGGTGTTTTTCAAAAGCTTACGTTAGGCATTGTTCCCTATTATCGCCTGTAGGGGGATGTCACTTGTTATTTGGCATTCGATCTCCTTCCATTGTGCAGTGTAGACTGGGTTACATATCTCTACGAAAGTTTTAATTTGTGCAGCTTTAAAGTAGTCCCTGATATTTGGCAGCGCGAGCCCACCTTTGTCTTTGTTTAGCTGTAAGGTTCTATATCTGATTCTAGGTCTCTTGCCCTGCCATATGAATCTTGAGATCCTTCTGTCCAGCTCCTGCCATGTTTTTTTGGGAGGTTCTACCGGTATTGTTTGGAAAAGGTATAGAAGACGTGGAAGTATATTCATTTTGACTGCTTCAATTCTTTGTGCAGTACCCAAGAATGGTATCATATTCCATCTTGCTAGGTCAGATTTTATTTTTGTCACCAGTGGATCATAGTTTAGTGATATAATTTTGTTGAGTTGTTTCGGGTTATTGACCCCCAGATATTTCATAGATTCCGACTCCCAGTTAGTTTTGAGTTTGCTTAGTGAATAATGATTTGGGTCATAGCTGAATGTTAAAACCTGGGTTTTATGCATGTTTAATTTGTACCCCGATAAATCTCCATACTCTGAAAAAACTGAGGTTAGTTCTGGTAAAGAAGTATCCGGCTGCCCTAGGTATATTAAAATGTCATCAGCAAAGAGTGCTATTTTATGTTCCTTCTGACCAAGTGTAATACCTTGAATTTTTTGATTTTGTCTTATCCATTGGCTCAGAGGTTCTATGAAGATTGCAAAGAGCAGTGGAAACAGGGGGCAGCCCTGACGACATCCTCTTTCCAGTTCAAAAGATGATGATAAATTACCGTTAATCCTTATTTTAGCTGTTGGTTTTTTATATAATGCCTGTATAGTTCTAATGAAGTTGTTATGAAAATTGAAACTGGATAAGATTCTATATAGAAAAGACCAGTCAACCGAATCGAATGCTTTTTCAGCATCTAATCCCAATATGACTGCATTTAAGTTATATTTTTTTATATGATGAATTATGTGTAAAGTGCGTCGAATGTTGTCTTGTGTCTGTCTTTGTCTTATAAAACCTGTTTGGTCTAAATGAATTAGGTCTGTCAGTATATTTTCTAACCTTTTGGCAAGGATAATGGTAAAAAGCTTATAGTCCTGATTTAATACACTGATTGGTCTGTAGTTGGAGCACTCTAGTTTATCCTTTTCAGGTTTAGGTATAACTGCAATGACCCCTTCTCTCCAGGAGGGGGGGATTTCCCCTGTGTGGAGGACATAATTAAATGTTTTCAGGAGGAGAGGAGATAGTTGCTGTTTAAAGGTTTTGTACCACTCTGCTGTATAGCCATCTGCTCCTGGGGATTTGATAGCCTTAAGTTTCATAATTGCTTTTTCCAATTCTTTAGGTTGTATTTCTGACAGTAGTGTTTTATTTTGTGACTCCGTAAGTTGGGGAAGGTTTAATGTGTTTAGGAATGCCTCGGATGCGCTTTTATGTTTTTTGTGGGAGTATAAGTTCTTATAGTAATTCTCGAAGCTTTTAAGAATATCCTGAATTCTGAATTTTATTTCCTTTGATACTGGGTCTCTGATTTTGTAGATTGCTCTTTCTGTTTGATGTTTCCTCAATTTATAGGCTAGCAATTTTGCCGATTTACTGCCTGCTTCATAGTATTTTTGTTTCAAAAATGTAAGTTTCTTCTGGATTTCTATTGTGTAGATCTCATTTATTTGGTTTTTAATTTCCTTAATCTTGAGCGAGTCAGTAGAATGAGTGTTGCCTTTGTGTTCTTTTTCTCGGTTCTTAAGTTCTGACTCTAATGTGGATAGTTTTTCTTGTCTTAGTTTCTTTTGGGTTGCCAGTTTTGCAATAATCTTTCCTCTTATTACAGCTTTGCATGCATCCCACAGTATTAAAGGGGATACTTCTCCATTATCGTTTTCTTCCAAATATCTGAGAATATCTGATTCCAATTCATCTTTCAATGGTCCTTTCAGGACATTTGAATTTAACCTCCAAGAAAATGTATTATTTGTGTATTTTTGGATATTTAAGTCCATGTAGATCGGACTGTGGTCAGAGAGATCCATCAGTCCGATTTTACATGTTTCTACTCTTCCGATGTCTCTATTAAACATAAAAAAATAGTCAATCCTTGAGTAAGATGAATGTGGAGTTGAGTAAAATGTATAGTCTTTTACACTGGGGTTGAGTTCCCTCCACACATCACAGATTCCCATTTCTTTTAGTAGCATCCGAGTCTTCCTGCTTTGGGTGTTATTTTGATGTGGAGAATTACCAGAAGCATCCCAGTATGGATTCAGTCTAAGATTGAAGTCCCCACCACATATCACTAAACCTTGAGCTTTAGTTATCATTAGTTCAAATACATTTTTATAAAATTTCCAGTTAGCCCCTGGGGGAGCATATACATTCAGCAGGGTGATATCTTCTCCCTCTAGCCGCCCAGTTACCAAACTGTATCTCCCTTCTTTATCTTTATGTTCTGATTTTTTTTTCAAATGTAATTTTGGTTGATATCAATGTCGCTACTCCCCTCCTCCTCCCTGACTTATATGAAGATGAAGAGATCATTTTAAACCCTTGTCTACTGAGTTTAGTGTGCTCCACGTCTGTTAGGTGGGTTTCTTGTAAAAATATTATTCCTGCTTTGTCTTTTTTCATTTTGCCTAGAATCTTGGATCTTTTAACTGGATTCAGGATTCCTTTTACATTATATGAAATTATTTTGGTTACACCCTGTTTCTCCATTGTGTTGTTTTGTTTAGTATAACTGTGTGGTGGCCCTCTTTTGTGCTACTCAGAAACTGAAAGAACATTAAGAACAAGAAAAACATTAAGAACATAGTGTATAAAACTTTAAAACAAAAAACTGTCAAAAGAACTTCCTGAGCTGAGGTCTTTTTAAAGACCCTGGAAGAGGCTTGATGGAGTGTAGGCTCTGAGGGTAATTCCTCAAACTCTGTTACGTGTTGAGGGCCCTCTCTTACCCCTGTAAGTTGTCCCATGCTTTTAACGTGAGTTTCAGAACCCAATCCGAACTTGTAATGATTTTTTTTTTCCCTTTATGCCTATACCCTGTGAAATTGTGTGCACCCTCCCACCCCCATCACAGCAAACATTCACGCAAAAACAGTATTTGTTAGTGTGAGGAGAACATGTGGATTATTGTCACATTTCTATTTTAACAAGTTTTTTTTTTTTTTATTAAAAAGACTTATTTGTTTCAAATATTATGACTGTTCCATGAAATGTTTTACCACATGCTGAATACGCATCTCCTTTAATGTTTGTTACCTTGTATGAGGGGGGTTGGATGTGCAGATTGACTCAAAAAAAAAAAAAAATGGTCGCTATTCCAACCTGAAAACGGACAGTTTATCGGCGACGCTCTGGCGCTGGGTTTCCCGCTGCTGGCCCGTGGATTTTGAAGGTCTTTGTGTTGTCCATGTTTGCGTTTTGATCTTCTCACTCGGGTCTGCTGCGGGTTTAAATACCATTACCGGGAGCCCTCTTCTCGCCATGTCAGCTGTTGCTTCTTCCGCCGAATTATAGAGACATGTTTCTTCGCCGTAGAAGACCCTTAACTTCGCAGGAAATGGTGTCTGAAAGCGCAGTTTCTTCTCACGTAGTACCTTTTTGGCGTCATTGTATTCCCTGCGCTTTTTAAGGACCTCCGGGGTGTAATCATGTTCCACGAAGACTTTTCTCTCCTGGTGCATAAATCCTTTTTTCTGCCAAGCCAGTCTTACAACCTCTTGTTTTATTTTGAAATTGGAAAATCTTACCAACACCGAACATGGGGGCGCTTCCGCCGCTGGCCTAGCGGCTAATGAACGATGTGCCTTTTCTATGTTCAAGTCGGTGGTTTGTGGAATATCCAATTTCTCTCTTAGTAAAGATTCCACGCATTCTGCCATTGAGTTAAAACCGTTTTCGGCTCCTTCTATCAGACCATGAATTCTTATATTGTCTCTTCTCTGTCTTCCTTCTTGGTCGGCTAGCTTAGCCTCTATAGATGCTTGTCTTTTGCGTAGGTCCAGCACAGAATCTTCGAGCACTTTTATTCGTTCCTCTGCTTCCAAGATTTGGTTCTCGGCCTGGTCCACTCTGCTGTTTGTCCTTTTCAATTCGTCTCTGAATTCCCGAAATTCGGCCGTAACCTCTCGGCGAAATCGTCGTAGCTCTTCAAATAGCGATTTCAGGCTAACCTTTTTGTTAGCTACCACCAGTTCCTCGTCTTCTGAACGGAGATCTTCCAGTTCAGATTCTCTGGCCGATACGTGTCCTGGCCTGGAAAATTTCAGTTTCTTCTGTTTTCCTTTAGACATGATGATTTTGTCTTTTGATTTTCACTCCTCCAAAAATCCGTTAAGTTTGATTTTCAAGGTGTTATCTTGGATTGGGTCTGAGAGCTTCAGTGTTAAGCTGCAGTCGCCATGGCGTCCAGACTGGAAGTCTACGATTTTTTTAAGGGGCAAACTTTAAGAAGTTTTGAAGATTTGAAAAAACAAGGTCTAATAAATCAAGATCTTTACAGGTTCTTTCAGCTTAGACACCACATAAACAATATACTTAAAAAGGAGGATTTGGAAAGAGCCCAGTCAGGTGTTCTGAAGGTCTTCTTAATGGCATATAAAGGGATCCCAGGGATCAGATACATTTCTAAAATATACCAAGGTCTTCAAGACTTAAAAGGAGACAACACATCATATATAAAAGAGAGATGGGAAAAAGAGGGGAATTTCACTTTACAATTGGAAATATGGGAAAAGCTAAATAAACAGCAATGGGAAAGTACCTCATCCCTGCAGTGGAGAGAATTTGGATGGAAAAATTTGGTAAGATTTTTCAGAACACCTGCACAAAACAAATTTACCCATAAGGGGTTGAACTGTTGGCGCTTGTGTGGTGAAAAGACTGCAAATCATTTTCATGTGTTTTGGTCATGCCCAGTTATCCACCAATATTGGACCAATGTACAGACAATATTGGGGAAAATATTCAAAATAACAGTTCCCTTTTCTTTTGTAACTTTGTATTTGGGTTTACTACTGGACTCACTGGAAAGATGAGGAGATAAATACTTATTCAATGTTTTAATATTGGCAAGTAAAAAAGCCCTAACTAAAAAATGGATGCTGAAGGACTGTCCTACACTTGAAGATTGGATTAACGTGATTCAAGACATTTACTCGATGGAAAAGTTGACATTCGCACTGAGACAGGACATGGGTGGGTTCATGAACTTTTGGCAACCCTGGATTGCATATGTGTCTTCCATTAGATCTAATCTTTGACAAATACCATTTCAATAATGGTCCCGCTCTTTGTTCCAACGCTACTCAGATGCTCTTTTACTTTTAATTACTTAATTTTCTGTTTGTTTGTTTTTTGCTGTTCTGTTTGCTTGTTTGTTCGTTTTTTTTATTTTATTCTCTTTAATTTCACTTTTTCTTTCACTTTAAAAAAAGGGGTGTTGTAATAATTATCCTACCAATGTTGTCAAATAGCAAAAAATAAGGGAACATGTGATGAAAATGTAAACAATGCAATGCTGTAAGGACCTGTATACCCTTTACAAAAACTTAAATAAAAAAAATAAAATAAAGATAAATAGCACTCATGTTATTAGGATAAAACTTTAGTGTGATAATAACAACCAAAATACCTTAAGGCATCATTTAAAACAGGTCTGAAATAAAATAAAATAACTCCTTAAAATATATACATGATAAAATAACCTCAAATTATAATAAAATAAAATAAGTACATCAAGTAAATAACTGCAGTTTGTTTGTCCGGTCGTTCACATCCTTGTTTGTGTGTGTTTTTAATGTTTTACTGTTTACTTAGGTGAGAAAAAGATGGAAAAATGAATGTGTTTTCAGAGCGGCAGAAGATGATTGATGATAAGAACCTTGAGTTGCCAGATCTGCTTATTATTAAGCGACTTTGGGATTGTTTCACTAACGTGTGTGTTTATCTGGGGCTTGCTATATGTGTATGTGTGTATGTGAAAGGACTAACTTGTGTTGTGCTGAAGCAGTAATAAGGTCACACTGAACTGGGGATTTTGGTAAGATGAAAGGTATTAGATGCCTGTTTTTTATCTCAAGATAGTTTTGGCAGCAATTTCTTTTGTTGTGCAGTTTTCTGTGGGTGTTTTTGCTGGCTTCATGATAGCTACTTGTGTTAAGCCACATGTATCAAACTCATTCCATGGAGGGCCAAGACCCTGCAGGTTTTACCTCCACCCAGTGTCTTCAACAGGTGATTTATCTGAATTTCTTCCTACTGATTGCTGATCAGTAAAAACACCTGCTGAAGAGACTGGGTGGAAGTAAAACCTGCAGGGTCTTGGCCCTCCATGGAATGAGTTTGACATCCCTGTGTTAAGCAATGCAGTCTTGCTTTGTTGGCGGATGTCTTTTTATTTTTAACTAACATTATCAATTGCCAGAATTTTTCGCTTATTTTAAGTAAAATTACCTGCCAGCAGAGCAAGCAAATTTGATTTTTCTTTTGCTTGGGATGCCTGAAGGCAGGTAAACAGCATTAGGTTATTTCATTTGACTTATATTTTACTTTTGCAGTTTAATTGTATTCCCTAGCTTACAGTTGCATTATCTCTCGAACTGAGGGATAACAGTGGCTTCAGATGGAAAAGGAACAAAAAAAAGGGGGCAACAGGCTGACTTGGACTTGACTTGGATGGTAAAATCGAAATCTGATGATAAATCTGAAAAATTGACCATGGTAAAAGGAAGGAAAAAAGATTTGAATAATATGTGTTCTGTCTCTTCTGTGGTGCATGACGACTCTGGCATGGGGGCAAGGGGCTGTGCTTCTGCTCCTCCTCCTCCATACTCCCCCACTGCTCAGCCCATATACCCCGATCTCACAGAACTCCAGGCTGGAGAAGCTGCGGCTGACGTCACCTTGCCTCTACTCGTCTCCGCCCCTCTACCTGAAGCAGCCACACCGGGATGCCAAAGAGTTAAGTAGATATGCACACATATCCACTCCACACTCACCATCAATATGATGAAAAAGACTGAAGATTATGAAAAATGTTATCACTGAGCAATATTTTATGATTGAACTTTTAAATACAGCTTATATGGGACGATCCAAACCACAAACAAGGTAATGATGAAAGTGTTGAAGCTTATAGAAGGCTGCTAGTGATTCAGGTGTAGAACCTTATTGGCAGCATTTGAAAAGTGTCTTTTTGCAAAACACGCACCCACACCTAGCTGATTGCGTCTGCAAACATTTGGTCACATACCGCACCTGTGCATTTGGCGATGTGTTAACTTATGCCAAACATACAGAGATAACAGAGGAAGAAAGGAAAGATAAAGGGAAAAAAAATGAAAGAAAAACCAACTCGTTTGTGTAATTGCTGACACAAGGGAGGGGGAGCTTCCCCCCGATTCTGTTTTTCAGGGTGGCACTGGAACTGGGCCCCAGTGGTGGAGGGGACACAGAAAGAGGCGTGGGGCGGGCTGTCCACGGCAAGGAGAATGTGACGTTTGTCATCAATGTGGACAACGGGGCCATTGGTGGAGGCAATGTCCTGGACACCAGCAGCAGCGGAGAGGGGGTGGAGGACCTCATGGGCCGACTACCTGACTGACCGCATTGAAGCTAAGTACAACTGTTGTCGCTAACACTGACATAACAGACAACCATTTACCTGACTTTAACTTGATGTTAACAATGCAGTGTTTACCTGAAGTGACATTGCAGGTTCTGGACATTCCAATAAGGTTTCCCAACAGAGAACAGTATGAGAGCATTTTCCACATGTGACAGGAGTAAATGTAATGCAGGATTTCAATGTGCCAAGGTACTGCTGCTCCCTGTGCTTGGTTTCAGCCAGACCAAGCTCAGTGACATCAGACCTGCACACAAAAGCTATGCAATATTTTGAGTCCAATATCCCTACTGCACAGCAGGCCACAGACCAATATCGTTGCAGTATGTATGACAGACATCTGAGTGGCCCAGATCCAAATTATGAAAAAACATTCCTTGCAAATCCATCCTCCAGACTGGTCATTAAAAATCTGTATTGGTCACCAAGGGGCTATGTGGGAGTATCTGTTGTGTTGTGTGATGAGAACAACAGACATTTTAAACACTGGGAGGCTCCCCACATCCCACTAATCAAACCCAAACACATGCATGCACTGGAAGGATGTAGGACGGTTTGTAACAACAGCAGAGGAATGTGGTCAATCTTGGAAACAAACTCCTGGTCCAAGAGTTCATTATTCCCCAAAACTGGACACCTACTTACTGCCTTTGATCTGGGTGACCACAGTGCAGAAAGAAGTTCACATTGATGTTCCCAACTCATCCATGTGATCACTTTTTTACATTAACACAAGGAGAGGAACATGCACTCTCACAAATTCCAAATTCTCTGTGGTCAACAGGAAAGACAGATGTAGGCTTAATAAAAAAAAATGCAGAATTGGTTAAAATAAATGCTAAATCTTATTATAGGCCTGACCAAAGACAGTATCCTCTATGTCCTAAGCCCAAAAAGGCATTAAACCGGTCATAGAGGACCTGAAAGCAGCAGGTGTCATTATCGCATGCCCAAATTCTCCATGTAACACACCTTTGTTTCCTGTGAGGAAGGCTAGACCATCTTCTGGATGGCGAATGGTCCAAGACCTTCAGGTAGAGAACAAAGCAGTTATCCCAAGAGCTGTTTCATCAGCAATGCTTTTTCAGCATCCTAATACATCCAGATCATCAGTTTTGGTTTGCATTCACATATGAAAACAAGAGATACCCATTCACCATACCACATGGTTACTGTGAATCACCAACCATTTTTTTCACAGGCAATGTCAGCAAATTTGGTATAGTTTATTCCTCTTAATGGGAGCCAGTTGCTCCTTTATGTTGACGACATTTTGCTGGCATCACCTGATGAAGAAACACGCAAAAAGTCACACATGCAGTATCAGTCATCTTGTCACAAAATAAAATATCAGTCCTCTCACCATCCAGACACCTTGCATGCATGAAAGTGCTATTATCACAGCCTCATCTAACCATTGAACGTTGCACGGTAACAAGATTAAAATAATTTGTAAATTAGGTCAGAGAAAAGCACTTATAATATACACGGACAGCCAGTTTGCTTTTTCTACCATCCATCACTTTACATAACAGTGGAAGAAAAGAGCATGATTACAAAGACCTCATTTTAAAACTGTTCGACAGTGTAAAACTTCCATCTAAATTAGACATACGCAAATGTGCCGCACACATTAATGGCACAGATCGAAACTCTAAGGAGATTGTTCTTCACTGGCCAGTGTAATTAAATTTGCTGAAACTCTGATCCAGCCCGGTTTTTGACTGAAGATTTGGAGGAATTTTTCTAACATTGCTAAAACTATTGTCATAAATGAAAGTTGCAACATAAAGTAATATGTTTTCATTAAATCAGATGCTAATTTCTCAACTTTTTGATGCTTTATCTACCATGATAGAGCTTACTTAGGTACCTTCTATTTATTGATTGATTTATTTGAACATCAAGACAAAAAAATTAAAAACAAGGAATCAAAACCAAAAAAATAAACATAACAAAAAAAATGCCTTGTTCAAAAGGAGTGGGAAGAAGCCAGCGCTTATATAGTCCCACCCCTTCTCCATACCCAATAAATTATAATATCATTCTAGTCATTATCCATCCCATAATTACATTCATTATACAATGCCATAACATATAATGCATCTTGTAATTAAATTTTGCAATAGAAATAATACATCAATAATAGCTTGCATCTTATTTGCTCAGACGTTATAAACTAAACAAAGGAGACAGATTTTACAGCACAAGTAGAACCCATTGGTTATAAATTTCACCAAAGAATTGTTGTATTGTGGAGGTAGTAGAACAGGCGAGAAGGCAATGAGCTGGAAGGGTCAAGGTTTTATTTCCTCCAACATACTGAAACACGCTTCATAGCTCGGTGAGCTACTGCACTGTTGAGGCATGTGTAACCATCTCTTTTATACAGGTTATACTGACAGAGAGAATGCATGGCACATTAGCATAGTGATTGTTCTCTAATAACATCAGTCACTACATATCATTGGCATGACATCAGCTGGTGCCCGGATGTCCTCTCCGTCCTCGGGGGCGCATACGTAACAGTCCAGTCATTAGCATGATTATCAGCTGGCGCCCGGATGTCCTCTCCGTCCTCGGGGGGCACATACTTAACAGTCCAGTCTGATTGCCCCCCGGTGCTCTCTGTCCGTATGTCAATTGTCTTCCTTTTCCTCCAGCCCTGATGGGTGTGAGATAATGTCCGTCTGCAGTGTGCTGGGTCACCACAGTATCATATTTAGATGCATACATATTATTTTTTCCTTCCATAAAATGAGTGGGGTACAGTTGGACCCCAAGCACAGTTTTTTCATTGAGACAATTTATCACTGTGCACATCAAATTTAAATTGACCAATATGTAGTACACATGTAGACTGACAACTACCTAAAAGGAAAGATCGTTAGAATTACTCTTTGAAAAAATATCAACAAATAAATACGTCTGGGGTACAGTTGGAACCCAGGTGTACTGAAGAGGGATTTATACTAGTGTCTGATTAGCATCCAGTCATGTGTGCTAGCTAATAACAGTACGAGAGGGTGCTGAAAAGTTCATAAGCTGACCAAGATGCAGTGGTTTATTGTATCCATGCTCTTGACAGTTCTCGCACTCTCAGCTCTGCCCTCTTGTCCCTTGGCCACTGAAGCACAAATACTAACTGGCTCAGCATCTACCAGCATAACTCGTTCTTAGGCAGCCATGAACTTTTCAGCCCCCCCACCACCACCACCACCACCTACCTCCAGAATGTGTTAAGAAAATAAAATTAAAACTTTTTAACTTACCATTAATGGCGTGGCTGTTCCTAGTGGAACTGCACTTTGAAGTGCAGCCCACACACCTGCCATCACAGCTCATTCAATATGTCCCAGTTGCAGCAAGTTCCCCGCCATACTTTCCTGACTGATCTGCCATGCGTCTGTAGAGTGGGCGGATCTCTGGTATGAAGCCACTCAGGGGGTGTGGTTAATTTGCCATCCATCCATCTTCTACCACTTTTCCGGAGGCCCGGGTCGTGGAGGCAGCAGTTCAAGCAGAGAAGCCCAGACTTCCCTCTCCCCAGCCACCTGCTCCAGCTCTTCAGAGAGGATACCAAGGTGTTCCCAGACCAGCTGGGAGACATAGTCTCTCCAGCGAGTCCTGGGTCTGCCCCGGGGTCTCCTCCCAGAAGGACGTACCCAAAACACCTCAAGTGGGAGGCATCCAGGAGACATCCTGATAAGATGCCCAAACCACCTCAGCTGGCTCCTTTCAATGTGAAAAAGCAGTGGTTCTACTCTGAGCCTCTCCTGGATGACTGAGCTCCTCACCCTATCTCTGAGGGTGAGTCCAGCAATCCTACAAAGAAAGCTCATTTCAGCCGCTTGTATCCGCGATCTCATTCTTTCAGTCATTACCCAAAGTTCGTGACCATAGGTGAGGGTAGGAATGTAGATTGACTGGTAAATCGAAAGCTTTGCCTTAGAGCTCAGCTCCGTCTTCACCACAACAGACCGGTACAACGTCCGCATCACTGCAGATGCTGCTCCGATCCGTCTGTCAGTCTCTCGCTCCATTCTCCCCTCACTCGTGAATAAGACCCCAAGACACTTAAACTCCTCCACTTGGGGCAGGAGCCTGTCCCCAACCCAGAGAGGACAATCCACCTTTTTCCGGCTTTGACTTGAAGATGCTGATTCTCATCCCAGCCGCTTCACACTCAGCAGCAAACTGTCCCAGTATGAACTGTAGGTCATTGCTGGATGAAGCCAGCAGGACAACATCATCTGCAAACAACAGAGATGAGATCCTGTGGTCACCAAGCATGACACCCTCCGTTCCCTGGCTGCACCTAGAAATCCTGTACATAAAAATTATGAACAGGATTGGTGACAAAGGGCAGCCCTGGCGGAGTCCAACTCTCACTGGGAATGAGTCCAATTGAGTGTTGGCAATATGAACCAAACTCTCTCAACGATCATACAGAGACCGAATAGCGCGTAACAACAAGCCCGATACCCCATACTCCCGAAGCACTCCCCACAAAAAACCACGAGGGATGTGGTTGAACGCCTTCTCCAAGTCCACAAAACACATGTTAACTGGTTGGGCAAACTCCCACGAACCCTCGAGGATTCTCGAGAGGGTAAAGAGCTGGTCCGATGTGCCACGGCCAGGATGAAAACCACATTGCTCCTCCTGAATCCGAGGTTCAACCAATGGCTGGACTCTCGTCTCCAGTACCTTGGCATAGACCTTCCCATGGAGGCTGAGGAGTGTGATCCCTCTAAAGTTGGAGCACACTCTCCGGTCCCCTTTTTTGAAGACAGGAACCACCACCCCGGTTTGCTATGCCAAAGGCACTGCTCCAGACCTCCACGCAATGTTGTAGAGGTGTGTCAACCATGACAGCCCTATCAACATCCAGGGCCTTGAGGTACTCAGGTCGAATCTCGTCCACCCCCAGGGCCCAGCCACCAAAGAGATTTTTAACCACCTTGGCGACCTCAGCCCCTGTGATAGGCGAGTCATCCCCCTCGTCCACAAGCTGAGGGGGATGTCGTATCAGTGGGATTGAGGAGCTCCTCGAAGTATTCCTTCCACCACCTGACGATATCCCCAGTCGAAGTCAGCAGCGCCCCATCCGCACCATACACAGTGTGGACAGGGAGCTGCTTTCCCCTCCTGAGCTGCTGGACAGTTTGCCGGAATCTCTTCAAGGCTGACCGAAAGTCTTGTTCCATTGGCTCACAAACTCCTCCCATACCCGATTTTTGCTTCAGCAACCACCCGAGCTGTACTCCACTTGGCCTGCCGGTACACCTCAGCTGCTTTGGAAATCTCACAAGCCAACCAAGCTTGATAGGACTCCTTCTTCAGCTTAATGGCCCCCCTCACCACTGGTGTCCACCACTTAGTTCGGGGGTTGCCACCACGAGATGCCCCAATGACCTTGTGGCCTCAGCTCTGGGCCGCCGCTTCAACAATGATGGTGGAGAACATGGCCCATTCAGACTCCATGTCTCCAGACTCCCTCGGAATGTGGTTGAAGTTCTTCCGGAGGTGGGAGTTAAAGACCTCCTGGACAGGGGCCTCAGCTAGACGTTCCCAGCACACCCTCACTATACGTTTGGGTCTGCCAGGTCTTGATGGCATTCTTCCCTGCCATCGGATCCAACTCACCACCAGATGGTGATCAGTTGACAGCTCTGCACCTCTCTTTACCCGAGTGTTCAAGACATAGGGTCGAAGTTCTGATGACACGATAACAAAATCAATCATCAACCTGCAACCTAGGGTGCCAAGTGCACATATGGACACCCTTATGCTTGAACATGGTGTTCGTTTTGGACAACTGTGGTTAGCACATAAGTCCAATAACTGAATACCACTCGGGTTCAGATCAGGCAGGCCGTTCTTCCCAATCACCCCCTTCCGGGTTTCACTGTCATTGCCCACCTGCGCATTGAAGTCCCCCAGTAGGACAATGGAGTCTCCAAGAGGAGCACTCTCCAGCACTTCAGTCAGAGACTCCAAAAAAGGTGGGTACTCTGAACCCTCATTTGGTGCATAGACACAAATGATGGTCAGGACCCGTTTCCAACCCGAAGGTGCAGGGAAACAACCCTTTCGTCCACCGGGGAAAACTCCAATATAGAGGCAGCAAGGTGAGGGGATACAAGAATACCCACCCCTGCTCGTCGCCTCTTGCCCCGGGCAACTCCAGAGTAGGCCAAGCTCCAGCCCCTCTCCAGGAGACTGGTTCTGGAACCAGAGCTGTGTGTTGAGGTGAGGCCGACTATATCTAGCCGGTATCTCTCAACCTCATGCACCAGCTAAGGCTCCTTCCCCACCAGTGAGGTGACATTATTTATCTTTTGTTCTTATTAAAGACAAGAATAGAATAGAAAATCAAATCAAATCAAATCAAACTTTATTGTCATATTGCTGTACATACAACTGTAGTGCAGGCAAGATGAAATTGCGTTTCTCTCGGCATCCATATAAATAGAAGCATCATGATTTAAGACACACTCCCACATAGCTCCACCCCCCACCCCCACCCCCCCATCCATTCACACATCCCTGAGACATAATTTGGAAAAAACTTACTAACTATAATATACAAATAATATACAAAATGTCCGTAGGTGCAGTAGTGTGTATGAGAGATTCCGGGTCAACTGTTCAGCATCCTGACAGCTTGTGGAAGGAAGCTGTTGATCAGTCTGGTGGTTCTGCCTCTGATGGTCCGGAATCGTTTACCAGATGGAAGAAGTTCAAAGTGTTTATGCAGAGGGTGAGAACGGTCCTTGACAATGTTCAGTGCCCTGCTCCTACAATGGTTCTGAAAAAGTTCTTGGACAGAGGGGAGGGAGACTCCAATTACCCTCTCAGCCCCCTTGACTATCCTCTGCAGGGCTTTTTTGTCTGACATACTGCAGCTGGAGTACCATGTAGCAATGCAGTACGTCAGAACACTCTCCACCACAACTCTGTAGAAGGTCCTGAGGATGCAGATGGGGAGAGAGGCCTGTTTGAGTTTCCTCAAGAAGTGCAGTCTCTGCTGAGCCCGCTTCCTGATCTCCAAGGAATTCTTGCTCCAGGTCAGGTCCTGCGAGATCTGCACTCCGAGGAACTTGATGTTCTCTACTCTCTCCACTAAACGGCCGCTGATGCTGAGGGGAACGTGCTCAGGCTGTGACCACCGGAAGTCGATAATCATCTCCTTCGTTTTGTCCACGTTGAGCACCAGATTGTTCTCCCTGCACCAGCCCTCCAGGTCTCTCACTTCTTCCCTGTACATTGATTCCTCATCCCTCTGAATAAGTCCCACCACCGTGGTGTCGTCTGCAAACTTAATAATCTGGTTCCCCTCGTGTCTGGATACACAGTCATGTGTTAGAAGTGTAAACAACAGTGGACTGAGTACACAGCCTTGAGGGGATCCGGTGCTCAGCGTGACAGAGTTGGAGATGTTGTTTCCAACCCGGACAAACTGAGGTCTCTCAGTCAGGAAATCCAGGATCCAGAGACATGTGGCGGTGTTCAGACCGAGAAGGAGTAATTTCTCCATCAGTCTCTGGGGAATAATGGTGTTGAATGCTGAACTGAAATCAATGTACAGGAGTCTGGCATAGGTGTCTTTCTGGTCCAGGTGGGTGATGACAGAGTGCAGGGTGGTGACTATAGCATCCTCCGTGGAGCGGTTTGAACGATATGCAAACTGGAGCGGGTCGGGTGATGCAGGGAGGCAGGCTGTAATGTGTGGTTTGACAAGCCGTTCAAAACACTTCATCACAATTGGTGTCAGTGCAACAGGACGATAGTCATTCAAACAGGACACAACTGGTTTCTTTGCCACCGGTACAATGATAGAGGTCTTGAAGCATCTGGGAACGATGGCCTGACTCAGGGAGATGTTATAAATGTCAGTCAGGACATCCGCCAACTCGCTCGCGCAGTCTTGGAGCACACATCCCGGAATGTTGTCCGGACCTGCAGCTTTGCGTGGGTTGACTCTGGTTAGGGTCCTCCGTGTGTCCACTGTGTTGATGGTAAAAGCTGGTCCGACTGATGGTGGGGGTGGGCCAGCCCTCCCTCTGATTGTCGAGTTTGATGCTTCAAAATGTGCAAAGAAGTCGTTAAGCCTGTCTGGAAGCGAAGCGTTGTCATCATCGACCCCCTGCCTAGACTTATAGCCCGTCAGTGTCCGAACTCCCTACCACATCTGCTTGGTGTTCCTAGTGTCACAGAGGTATCCCTGGATTTTCTCTGCATAGGCGCGCTTTGCCGCCTTAATTCCCTTTGAGAGCGCAGACCTGGCTGAGCGGAGGGCGATCCTGTCCTTTGCTCTGAAGGCTGCATCTCTGGCTGTAAGCAGCGAGCGCACCTCTGCAGTCATCCAGGGCTTATGATTACCCCGCATAGTGATGGTCTTCACTGTAGTGACATCCTCTGTGCACTTCGCAATGTAGCTGGTGACTGTATCAGCATACTCCTCCACATCTGTCTTGTCTTCCTGGGAGGCTGCTATTTTGAAGACCTTCCAGTCTGTGTGCAGAAAACAGTCTTTCAGTGCAGAGGTTGCACTCTCTGGCCAAATCCTGATTTGTTTCACTGCTGGCCTGCTGCGCTTCAATAAAGGTTTGTAGGCAGGCAGCAGCATCACGGACATGTGATCAGAATGGCCGAGATGGGGGCGGGGTATCGCCTTATATGCATCTGTGTTTGTGTACACTAAGTCCAACATATTCTCTCCTCTGGTCTTAAAGTCTACACATTGTTTAAACTTGGGGAGCACAGTCTTTAGGCTGGTGTGGTTAAAATCCCCCGCAACCACCACAAAACTGTCCGGGTGTGAAGTTTGGATTTCACTAATCGCATTGTGCAGTACCCCGAGTGCCTTCTTAGCATTAGCTTTAGCATTAGGGCTCGGCGCTATGTAAACACCAGCTACATACACGTTGCTGAATTCCCTCGGCAAATAATGTGGCCGACAATTTACAGTAAGGAACTCCGCCAACGGAGAGCAGTGTTTAGACACTAACGTGGCATTAACACACCAGTTCTTGTTAACATAGATGCATAGCCCACCCCTCCGGCTCTTACCGGAGCTCGCCGTTTCCCTGTCAGCACAGAACATCGCCATATCTTCCAGTTGAATGGCCTTGTCAGGAATGTTGCCGTGGAGCCATGTCTCCGTGAAAACAAACACACAGCAGTCTCTCCACTCTCTCCGGGTTTCTCTCAGCAGACGCAGCTCGTCCAGCTTGTTTTCGAGGGAGCGGACGTTAGAGAGAAGAAGCGACGGTGCCGCTGGTCTGGAGGGGTTAGCCTTTAGCCTAGCATGGATCCCGGCCCTTTTTCCGCGCTTTTGCTTGCGTTCGCTCCGCTTCCGCTTCCTCCTCTCTCGGGTAGCTTCCAGCGGGGACTCCGCCAGAATTCCATGCCAGCGTAGAATGTCCAAATCACAACCGATCGCCGCGATTCTTGCAGCGTGCAGTACCTTGATGTTTAATAGGGTCTCATGGTTGTAAGTTTTACAGAATGTACGTCTGGGAAGATCAAAACACTCAAAACTCTCACACTCGTTGATGCCAAGAGGGGCCGCTGCGTCTGAGCGCACTGCCACCATCTTTTTTGTCTTTAATAAGAACAAAAGATAAATAATTAAAAGAAGACAAAATGAACCTACTTGAGTGAGGTGACATTCCACGTCCCAAAAGCCAGTTTAGGAAGCTTGGGATCAGACTGCCAAGGTCTCTGCCTTTGATTGCCACCTGATCCACATAGCACCGGACCCCCATGATCCCTCCTGCAGATGGTGAGCCCACTGGAGGGCGGACCCATGTAACTCCTTCGGGCTGAGCCTGGCCAAGTCCCATGGGTGGAAACCCGGCCACCAGACGCTAGCCATCAAGCCCCTCCCCCAGGCCTGGCTCCAGGGTGGGGCCCCGGTAACCATATTTTCTAAATATTTAGCAAAACACTTGGCGAGACAGTTGAATGAATGAATGAATTTTATTTATTTCGGATAGTACATTACAGGTTAAAAGAAACTGTATAATATAACAACAAGGTCAAATTAGACAAAGACTCCTTCTACTATACAATTCCACGTGAGTTATCCGAAATGGGTGATGGCTGAAGCCGCAGCTTATATTGCCCACCCATATTCCATCCAAGAATTCAAAGGAGAAAAAAGAGAAAACAAGACAAGAGAGATTACAATTTAAAACAAGGCTAAGACAAAATGTGACTGAGAGAAAAAGAAAACTGAGCTAGTCTAAGTTAAGCGGTTACTATTCAAAAACAAATCTAAGACATAGTGTCACAGAGAAAAAAAGAAAAAACTAAGCTACAACACAACACAGGCTGGAAATGTCAATCCTTATGTGAGTTTACATGTCGTCTTGTAAATATGTTTGGAGTATTTCTTCCTTTAGTTTTTGTTTAAATTGTCCAAGCTTTGTACATGATTTTAATTCAGGTCCAAAATCGTTCCATAATCTGACTCCTTGCACTGAAATACAGTGTTGCTTGGTGGTTGTTCTCACTGTAGGCTTTTGAAATATACATGTTCCTCTGAAGTGATATCGTTTCTCCCTTGTTTGGAACAACTTTTGGATATTTGCGGGCAGTGATAGATTCTTCACTTTGAACATTATTATTGCGGTTTTAAAATCAATCAGATCTTTCAACTTGAGAGTTTTTTGTTTAAGAAAAAGTGGGTTTGTTGGTTCCCTGTAAGCTGCTTTGTTGATTATTCTAATAGCTCTCTTTTGAAGCATAAAGAGTGGATATATGTTTGTTTTATATGTATTTCCCCATACTTCATTACAATATGTCATGTATGGGAGTATTAATGAATGGTACAAGGTGTATAGTGTGGGTTGATTCAGCAAATTTTTCACTCTGTGTAATATTGCAATTGATTTGGATACTTTACCTTTTATATAATTAATATGTGGCTTCCAACACAGTTTGTTATCAATTATTACTCCAAGGAATTTAGTTTCGGATACCCTTTCAATCTCTACACCATTTACACTGAGTTTGGGTACTGGGTAGTTGTGATGGTTGTTAAAGACTATAAATT
Organism: Pholidichthys leucotaenia; assembly: GCA_020510985.1. NCBI lineage: Eukaryota > Metazoa > Chordata > Actinopteri > Cichliformes > Pholidichthyidae > Pholidichthys > Pholidichthys leucotaenia. Next base: position 157,207,528 of record CM035845.1, read on the forward strand.
TTGTCTTGCTTAAACTGAGCGTTAATTTGTTTGAATCAAACCACAGTTTCAGCTTTCCTAATTCCTTTCCGAGTGTATCCAGAAGTTGTTCCAAATTGTTTCCACTGCATAGCAGATTAGTGTCATCAGCAAACAATATTAAGTCCATTTTTTCTGAAACTTTACATATATCATTTATATACATATTGAATAATAATGGTCCCAAAACTGAACCCTGTGGGACTCCACAGGTGACCTTCAGTAACTCTGAGTTTTTGCTGTTAACACATGCAAACTGATATCTATTCTTTAAGTAACTACTTAACCAGGACAGTGCTACCCCTCTAATACCACAATTTTGTAGTTTCTTTAATAATAGATTGTGATCTACTGTATCAAATGCTTTTTTAAGATCCAGGAATACTCCAACTGAATACTCTTTATTTTCAATGGCTGTTGATATTTTTTCTGTAAATTCCATTAAGGCATATGCTGTTGTCCTTTTGTGTCTGAACCCATATTGCTGCTCACACAATAAATCATTCTTCAGTATGAAGTTGTCAATTCTCTCATAGAATATTTTTTCAAGTATCTTGGAAAATTGCGGTAATAGTGAAATTGGTCTGTAGTTGGAGAGTTCCCCTCTGTCGCCTGTCTTGTAAATCGGAATTACTTTAGCTATTTTCATTGCATTGGGAAATATACCTGATTGGAGAGACAGGTTACAGATATACGTCAGTGGTTTCACTATGCATTCGATAACAGTTTTGACTAGTAGCATGTCAATACCATCGCAGTCAGTAGATGTTTTACTTTTGAACGATTTAACAATTTCAATGACCTCTCTTTCATCTGTGTTCTTTATGAAGATGGTGTCTTTTACAGCAGTGTTATTGCATATTGTATCACCTGTAGGCGCCGTAGTGGGTATTTCTCGGGCCAGTTTAGGTCCAATGTTAACAAAAAAATTATTAAATTCATCTGCAGGTGAAGCTATATTCACATTCGGAGTCGATTTATTATTTTTTGGAATATTAGTTGGGTAGCTAGTATTTCTGCTTTTATTTCCAAGGATACTGTTGATTATTGTCCATGTATTTTTAATATTGTCTTTGTTTTTTCCAGTTCTTTACTGTAATAGTCTCTTTTACTGCATCTTATTATATATGTTAACTTATTTTTGTATGTTTTATACCGTTGCTCTGCTTCTTTTGTCCTTTTCTTTATGAAAGCTTTATATAATAATTTTTTCTTTTTACACGCCTTTTGTAGTCCTTTGGTTAACCATGGTTTGTCAGCAAATTTGTGTTTAAGCTTTTTTTTAACTAATGGGCAGTTTTTTTCATAAAGAGTGGTTGCAATGTTTATAAATGTGTCATAGGCTTCATTTACATCTGATACATAGACTTCTGTCCAGTCTTGCTTCAGCAAGTCCTCTTTAAAAGAACTGATTGCGTTTGATGATTTGTGTCTGAACGATTTTGAGATTTTTTCTGGGTTGGGCCCCGTGTGGCCATGGATAAGTGCAAAGATTGGCAAGTGGTCGCTTATATCATTTATCAATAATCCACTTTCTATTTTCTTATCGAGAACATTGACAAACAGGTTGTCAATAAGTGTAGCAGAGTGAGCTGTGATTCTACTGGGATGTGTTATTGTGGGATATAGACTCATGCTGTACATAGAGTTCATGAACTCTGTAACTACATTTTGTTGATGTGGATTAAGTAGGTCAATATTGAAATCTCCACAAATTGCTACCATTTTCTTACTAGTAATATTATTGTACAGCTCGACTAATTTATCTCTGAATGTCTCAATGCAAGTTCCCGGCGTTCTGTATATGCAGCTTATGATTAGATTTTTTGTTTTGTCTAGGTCAATCTCAACAGTAACACATTCCAAAATCCCTGGTAGTGCTGAGGACATTTCATTTACAAGCTTACATCTATATGGGTCATCAACATACAGTGCAACACCACCACCCTTTTTTTGAGATCTGTTAATGTTAAACATCTGATATCCCTCTATTGCCATCAGGGGAGCCTGGTCTTCATTAAGCCAGGTTTCCGAGACTGCAGTGGCTGTGAATTTTCTGTTTAGCTGTTTTAAATAGTCCTGAATCTGTGAGAAGTTTTTGTTAAGACTTCTGCTATTGAAGTGTATTATTGACAGTTTACCATCTAATTGCACTTGACTTTTGAATTGCTTTTCAGTGTAATATTCACAGTGGTTATGAATATTATTGAAAAAGTGGTTATCGGGATCAATATCATTCTCCATCTCTTGTGGTTTATGTTCAGCATAGTGGCATATTTTTAGAGTTTGAGTTTCCTCACTCTGTGTTTCATAGACAGTGTTCATTTGTATTTATCTAAGTCAGTAGCATCTCTGATCATTATACTTTTTGCTTGCTCAAGTGTTCCATTTAGTTTAATCCAAATTCTACAATTTCTTGTCCAGGTTGACTGTATCCTATTTTGTTTTTTTAGCATCCGTGCCTGCCGTGCTAATTCAGCGGTTTTTTTTGTCAGGTGTTCATTTAGGTAAACTTGAGTTTCCTTTAGTTTTTTGGCCTGCCTCAGTATGTCATTTTTCACCCTCCTGTTCACAAAGTGCATCACAATTGATTTCTTTGTTTTGTTATCTTTCTTCGGTAAAGCATAACAGGCTGAGATCGCATTGGCTTCTACCTTAATGTCTTTATCATTAAGGAACTGAAGCACTTGGTTTTCTAGGGACATTGATTCACTTATGGAAGCATGTTCACCACTCAGTCCTGTTGCGGCATGGGCGTAGGACTGATATCTGATGTCTAGTCCACTTATAACTAGGTCATCAATGCGAGAACCTTGTTCAAGATCCTCGACGCGTTGCTCCAAAAGACGCCCGTGTTGCTCCAGGTCCATAATTTTTTTGTCTTTTTCTTTTATTATTGAATGTAGGGCTTGTACCTCTTGTATTAGGTTTATTATTTTGGCCTGTTGGTTAGTCATTTTGGCCAATTCTTCTAACACAAAGTTCAGAGATTTTTTAATTTCTTCCATTTCCTCTTTTTTGGGTGGCATTTTACTGACCTGTGGATAGAAATAAACAGAGAATCCGGCTAGGCTATCGCCGGCGCCTGCCTCCGTCTACCTGGCCAGTTATGTCGCACACCGCCGGCGCAGCCGGAATCCACCGATCACAGCCACTCGTCGCCGTCTGGCTGGGTGGCTCCTCCGCTGGGCCCCGTCACCGCCAGTTATGTCGCACTCCGCCGGCGTAGCTCTAATCCACCGATCACCTCCGCCGATCGGTGGCCGATCACCGTCGCTCGCTGTCGTCTGGCTGGGTGGCTCTTCCGCTAGGCCCCGTCACCGACCGCCGTCAGTCTGGTAGTTCCTCGGCTGGGCCTCGCAAATTGGGCTCCGATTCAGGCCACTGTCCTGCTGAATCCAGGTGGCCCCCGTCTCTCACCAACGCCGCGCTCGAGCTCCCAATCGCCGCCTCGGTAGGTTCGTCCGGTAAGCCCTCACCGGGGACTGAGCCGCTTCGAGTCGGAGTTAGGTGACGCACAGGGGCTAGTGTTAAGCTAACCAGTATTAGCTTGGCAGAAGCTTCAGATAGAGCGCAGCGGTTCTACCCGATTAAAGGGGCATTCCGACGGGATTCTGACGGGGGTGGAAATTCAGCCCGTGGGGTCCGTCACGAGCGCCGATCGCTGTTGATTAGGTTCTTTTAATGGGAAGAAATCAGCGACTTTGTCTCAGCGTTGAAAAAGTGTGACCATCCCGGTCGCCATCATTAAGGTCAGAAGCTCTGGATAGCAATTAAGAATTGTTTCATTTGGTTGTGCTTTTAGGGATCGAGATTATTAGGAAAGCTACCTTAAGAAGAAACACTGACTTCCTCTTTGACCATTTCAAAATAAAACAGGAAATGTGACTGTTGTGTCTCTTATTCAGAATCAGAATCAGAATCAGAATCAGGTTTATTGCCATTGTTCATGTAGTACACAAACTAGGAATTTGTCTCGGTACAATGCTGCAACATTAAACATGATAAGATAAGAGAAATAAACTATACATGTAATAAAGTGTAGGATAAGATTAAGTGATACTGGTCAACAGTTAAAATATATATTAGCCAGCAGCAGATACTGTGGAGAACTATATAGTGCAGTCGGTAATGCAGGAAGAAAACAGTGATGATTGACATGAGTCTGGTTGAGCTGCTGTACATGGTGCACGAGAGTCACTTAGTGTTCAGCAGTCTAATGGCAGAGGGGAAGAAGCTGTTCATGTGACGGGAGGTTTTAGTCTGGATGGACCGAAGTCTTCTACCAGAGGGGAGGGGGGCAAACAGTACGTGACCAGGGTGTGAGGGATCGGCTATGATCCGGCCAGCACGCCTCCGGGTCCTGGAGATGTACAGATCCTGGAGAGATGGGAGCTTGCAGCCGATCACCTTCTCAGCAGTGCGCACGACGCGCTGCAGCCTTAGTCTGTCCCTGGCAGTGGCTCCTGCGTACCACACGGTTATGGAGGTGGTGAGGATGGACTCGATGATGGCTGTGTAGAACTGCACTAACATCTTGGTGGGTAGCTTGAGCTTCCTCAGCTGCCGCAGGAAGAACATCCTCTGCTGGGCTTTTTTGATGAGTGAGCTGATGGTCAGCTCCCATTTGAGGTCCCTGGTGATGGTAGTGCCTAGGAAGCGGAAGGAATCAGCAGTGGTGATGGGAGAGCCTGAGAGGGTGAGGGGGGGCAGAGGAGTAGTGACTTTCCTGAAGTCTACAATCATCTCCACTGTCTTCAGAGCGTTCAGCTGCAGGTTGTTATTGCTGCACCAGGACGCCAGCTGGGCCACCTCTCTCCTGTAGGCGGACTCGTCGCCGTTGGAGATGAGCCCGATGAGGGTGGTGTCGTCCGCAAACTTGATCAACTTGACAGACTGGTGGCTGGAGGTGCAGGAGTTGGTGTAAAGGGAGAAGAGTAGGGGGGAAAGTACACAGCCCTGGGGTGATCCGGTGCTGATGCTAGTATAGTCTGAGACAGTCTTTCCCAGCCGCACATGCTGCCTCCGGTCCGTCAGGAAGTCGATGATCCACCTGCAGAGGGAGTCAGGCACGTTGAGCAGGGACAGCTTGTCCCGGAGCAGAGCGGGGCGGATGGTGTTGAATGCGGAGCTGAAGTCCACAAACAGGATCCTGGCGTAGGTTCCCGGGGAGTCCAGGTGCTGCAGGATGGAGTGGAGGGCCAGGTTGACTGCATCGTCTACAGACCTGTTGGCTCGGTAGGCAAACTGCAGCGGGTCCAGGAGAGGGGTGGTGATGGACTTGAGGTGGGACAGGACCAGGCGCTCAAAGGACTTCATGACTACAGAGGTGAGCGCTACAGGTCTGTAGTCATTAAGTCCAGTGATCCGTGGCTTCTTGGGGACAGGGATGATGGTGGAGGATTTGAGGCAGGATGGCACGTGGCATAACTTAAGGGAGGTGTTAAAAATGTCTGTGAATACAGGAGCCAGCTGTTTCGCACAGAGTCTCAGGGTGGAGGGAGACACGCCGTCTGGGCCGGGGGCCTTGCGCGGGTTCAGTCTGGAGAACTGTTTGAGCACATCCTGCTCACTGATGATAAGGGGAGGGGGGGAGGAGGGGGGGGTGCCTTAAATGAAGTAGGGAATGTGGAGGCTGTGGAGCTGGAGGGAGGGGGGGAGTTGGACACAGATGACGAGGTGTCAAAACGGGCATAGTGTTGGGACAGTCTCTGACAAAGGGCTTTGTCATCCTGACCTTTAGGAGCCTTAGGTCGATAGTTGGTGATTTGCCTCAGTCCTCTCCACACGGAAGCCGAATCATTAGCAGTGAACTGCTGCTGGAGTCTCTCTGAGTACACAGATTTAGCCCTCTTCAGCTCTCTGTTAAACCGGTATTTAACCTCCCTGTAGCAGTCCCTGTCTCCACTTTTCAGCGCTGCTTCCTTCTCCTTCCTGATCTGTCTGAGCTTAGCTGTGAACCAGGGTTTGTCATTAGAGTAACTCACCCTGGTGCGTGATGGAAGAATGTTCTCTTCACAAAAGTGGATATATGAGTTTACAGTGTCCGTGTACTCATCCAGATCATGCGTGGCTCCTTTAAGCATGCCCCAGTCAGATATTTCCATGCACGTTTCCAGCTTCTCCTCAGCATCACTGGTCCGTATCTTCGTAGTGCTCACAACAGGTTTAGTGAGCTTCAATCTCTGTCTGTATGTGGGAATGAGGTGAACCATCACGTGATCAGATAATCCCAGCGCAGCTCGAGGGACAGCGCGATATGCGTCTTTCACTGTGGTGTAACAGTGATCCAGTGTGTTTAATCCTCTGGTGGGGCATTTAATAAACTGTTTGTAGCGGGGGAGATCGTGGCTCAGATTGCACTGATTAAAGTCACCAGCCACAATAATCAGCGAGTCTGGAAAACTCCGCTCTGTGTGTTGAATGTGATCCGCGAGCACGCGCTGAGCTTCGCGCGTGTCCGCGTCGGGAGGGGCGTACACAGCGATCATTATGAAAGAAGCAAACTCCCGCGGGGAATAGAAGGGCTTGCAATTGATAACAAGAAATTCCAAGGCAGGAGAACAGTGTTTGGAAATTACCGTTACATCAGAGCACCAGCTACAGTTGATGTAGAAGCAGACACCGCCTCCTGTGGTCTTGCCGGAAAGCTCTGTGTCACGATCAGCACGGAAGAGCTGAAAGCCGTCGAGGCGCAGCGCGCTGTCCGGTATATTTTCCCGGAGCCAGGTCTCAGTAAAGCAGAGGACAGCTGAGGAGGCGAGGTCCTTAAAACGCATCAGCAGTCTCAGTTCATCCACCTTGTTAGAGAGAGAGTTGGTATTGGACAGAAATATGCCAGGCAGCGCCGTTCGCGAGCCTCTCCTGCGAAGTCGTACGAGAGCGCCCGCTCGTCTTCCTCTCTTCCGCCGTCTCACTTTCCGAGCCAAACAATAAACCAGATCGGCGGCAGGGGCTAGAAAAACTGGGAGGAGGTCCGTGGGGGTCAAAGTCCTGATATTTAAAAGTTCTTCACGGGTATAAGTGCAAGCAGACACACAATTGACAAACAAAAACAAACAAAGAGCGCAGCGAAGCACCATGTCGACCGCTGTGGGCGCCATCTTGGAGTTAAGGAAAAGTCAAGGTGACGTTTTATGGTTTTATTAGAACACGGGACCAAGAACACAGGAGTCACTACGCTAGTGTAAGAGCCGCAGAGAAGAGGGAAGAAGAAGAGTTAACATTTAGATTTAGTGAATCAGCCATCTTGTAGTACTGCTTGAAATCTTAACTGAAAATTTAATTCACTATATAGTACACTCAAAATATCCCACAATGCATTTTGAAAAGTAGTGTAAAACGGATGGTCACTACATTAGCCAATATATCCCATAATGCAATGTACAGCCAACGGAGCAGTGAGAGGAGAGCTTCACATCACAACATAAACTACCTTAAGTTATTTATATTTATTAGTTCAGCAAAAATGATTTGATTTAATAAATATTTACTACAAATTGCATGCAGGTATTAATTTTTTTTTTTTTTTACCACCGTTAGTCTGTTACGTTTTACTGTCTCACGTGATGACGTCATTAACCATGCCGCAAAAACAAGCCAGTAGTGTCCGAAAGCTGTTAATTTTATTGTTATATTGAGTTTACTATATAGTCCACTATATCTAAATTCACTATATAGCGAGTAGGGAGGAAGGGAGTGAGTGAACATTGCGAACACAGCCATAGATTTAAATATAATATTTAGATATAGATTTAGCATTTAGATTTAAATTTAACATTTTGATTTTGATTTGATATTTAGATTTAGATATAATATTTAGATATAAATTTAGCATTTAGATTTAAATTTAACATTTAGATTTAATTTACATTTAGATAAAACATTTAGATTTAGATTTAATATTTACATTTAGATAAAACATTTAGATATAGATTTAGCATTTAGATTTAAATTTAACATTTAGATTTAATATTTACATTTAGATGTAATATTTAGATATAAATTTAGCATTTAAATTTAATTTAGATTTAGATTAAATATTTAGATTTAGATATGACATTTACATTTACATTTAGATATAGATTTAGCATTTAGATTTAGATTTAAAATGTGATATTTAGCTTTTATTTTATTTATAAATGTACTGGCTAAATGTGAGAAAAGTGAGCTAAATGTGAGGAAAGTAAGCTAAATGTTTTGAAAGTGACCTAAATATGTAAAATATATCACTGAAAGAATTGTGACTTTCTTTGTACAAACGGCACCCCATAAATTACTGGACGGAACCACTAGTATCATATTTGATCCTTTGAAATAGCTTTTGATTAAAATTTACTACAGGTACTCTTTAAGGACAAAAGCATATTGGTGGGTTGCAAGCTAAAGTGCCGGTTGAGACGTACTGCAATCTTGAGAAGCACTTGAAAACAGCAACAAAGCTACGGCAAAGCTAGTGCTACGTAACGGCTAGCTATGCTAACAACACCGTGTTAGTGGATCTATGCTATCGAAACAGCCACGGCTGGATGTAAAGTGGAGATACTCTTATCTCAACACCCACGGCTGGATTTCAAGCACCGGTATGCATCTGGACAGTTTGTGACCCAGCAAGAATTAAACCGACTGACTGCCAGATACGTTGTTACAGACTGAAGACATCATATAAACAGTCACTTTCCATCAGACAGTTGATACTGTGATCCACTGAAGTTAAAATATTTACCTGCTACCTGAATAAAAATTATTCAAAAATGGATTTTGATCTCCAAAAGGAATTTGAGGGACTGAATCATGTCTCTGTCACAGCAGACATTTGGACTATGGATAATGGACATTTTCTTTGGCTCACTGCACATTGGATTAAATCCATATCATTGTAGAGGCACATGGGGAAAACATAATGTGTAACATCTTAGATAAGAACAAAGAGCAGAGTTTTCCTTGGAGATAACAGGGAGTTGTGAAGGATGAATGCAGTTTGATCTTTTGTGTATCAGAGACTGCTAGGAGGATGTTAAAGGATTAAGGAAGTGAATGCAATGTGACCTTTGATGTGTAGAAGCTGCTGTAAGAAGGCCTGAGTATTTAAGAGAAGAGTCTTGTCTGAGATGTTCTCTTTCTGACTATGCTTACGTGTGAGATGTGTAATAAACTGTCTGAGTCAAATCCACCTCGTCATTTACACACTCCACACTGGTGACCCAAGACGAATCATGCAACACGACGAAAGATCCCCGGAGCCAGCCTCGTTGGGAGCCCCCAGCCAAGCATATGCTGTTACAATCCAGCTACCGGATTTTTGGCAGCACAATCCGCGCTCCTGGTTCCACCTAGTTGAGGCGCAGTTCATCCTCCGGGGGATATCGGTGAATGACACGAAATTCTACCATGTGGTCGCAAAGCTCGACGCCCACACGGCTCAGCATGTGGAGAGCCTGCTGGATCAGCCACCAACCAGCGACAAGTACGGCGCGTTGAAGGCTGCACTCATCCAGCACTACACACTCTCGGTTGAGGAGAGAGCAGAGAGACTCCTGACGCAGACCGGGTTAGGAGATGGGTCGGCTATTGACCTGATGGAGAAGATGCTGAGATTGAAGGGCTCGGACGACGACCACTTCATTTTTACCCACCTCTTCCTCCGGAACCTTCCGTCAGCGACGAGAGCGACCCTGGCCAATTCGCCGTTGCTGGCCGAGCGGGACTATCGTGCGCTGGCCCAAGAAGCACACCGGATCATCATGGCCAGCAGAGAGCTCACGACCACGGCGGCAGCGACGGAGCTCGGCACGACGGCCAGAGGAGGCGAGGAGCCATTGACGGCAGTAGCAGAACCACCGACGACAGCGGCGGCGGGGGCCAAAGAACGCGGAGGAGACATCCTTTGTTTCTACCACCGCCGCTTTGCAGAGAAGGCACGCAAATGTATACCACCGTGCCAGTTCAAGCGCTCGGGAAATGCCAAGACCGGGGGTCGGTAGCAGCTGCGGCCCTCGGGGAGGAGAACAAGCTGCTCTACTTGACGGACGCGCGCTCAGGCAGGCATTTCCTCATGGACACCAGCGCCCAGTTGAGTTTCATCATGCCGTCCTACGCCGACCGGCTGGCAGGATCTAGCGGCCCCGAGATGGCAGCAGCAAACGGCTCCGAGATTAAGACCTTTGGTGAGAGGACTCTACTTCTGTCTCTGCACGGCCGTACATTTGAGTGGACTTTTGTCATAGCAGCATTGAATTTCAATATATTGGGGGCTGATTTTTTTGTGCTCACATGGTTTGTAGGTTGATGTCGCTAACAGGCACCTGGTTAATGCACTGTCCTTTGATTCTATCCCCTGTACAGCTAGAGCGTCCCGGCCAACAGCACAAGCCAACGTCACAGCTGCATGCGGTAAGTTCCACACACTGCTCACTCAGTTCCCAGCACTCACAGTCCCGACATTTTCGGCAGCCGTCGCTAAACACGGGGTGGAGCATTTTATCACCACAACCGGGCCGCCCATTTTTGCAAAACCTCGGCGCTTGGACGCAGCTAAACTGGCCATAGCACGCGAGGAGTTCGCCAACCTGGAGAGGTTGGGCATCATCAGGCGTTCAAACAGCCCATGGGCTTCCCCGCTACACATGGTCCCTAAAGCTGATGGTTCGTGGCGACCTTGCGGGGATTTCCACAGGTTGAACAACGCCACAGCACACGACCGCTACCCAATTCCTCACATCCAGGATTTTTCCGTTCACTTGGCAGGAGCGCGCGTTTTTTCTAAAATAGACTTGGTCCGCGGTTACCACCAAGTCCCAGTGCGCGCTGAGGACATACCCAAAACAGCGGTGATAACTCCGTTTGGTCTATTCGAGTTTTTGCGCATGCCATTCGGGCTTAAAGGGGCTGCACAGACGTTTCAACGCATGATGGATGCAGTGCTGTGCGATCTCCCTTTCGTATTCGTCTACTTGGACGATATCTTGGTAGCCAGCGCGTCCGAAGACGAACACGAAACCCACCTCACGGCGGTTTTCCGGAGGTTGGGAGAGCACGGTTTAATAATCAACCCAGCGAAGTGTCAGTTTGGGGTGACGCAGATTGATTTTTTGGGGCATTGCGTCTCTCCTGAAGGAGCGGTTCCGCTGCCTGACAAAGTGCGCGCGGTAGCAGATTTTCCCCAGGCCGCAAACGGTCAGGGCGTTACAGGAGTTTTTGGGAATGGTGGATTTTTATAACCGTTTCCTTCCCCGCGCAGCGCAGCTCATGCAACCACTGTACGCCGTGCTCAAAAAACAGAAACCCGCGAATAAGATCGAATGGTCCCCGGAGCGAGAGTGGGCGTTCTCGGAAGTCAAAGCAGCCCTGGCAAATGCTGCGTTGTTGGCACATCCAGACCCAACGGCCCACATAGCGCTCACTACTGACGCGTCAGATGTGGCCATAGGGGCGGTCGTGGAGCAGCGTGTAGCCGGGGCTTGGCAGCCGCTCGCCTTTTTCAGCAGGACTTTGCGCGATAGTGAATGTAAATACAGCGCGTTCGACACGGAGTTGCTGGCTCTCCACTTGGCCATTTGCCACTTCCAGTTCTGGCTGGAAGGACGCTGTTTCACCGCGTTCATTGACCACAAGCCACTAACATTCGCGATGGCCAAGGTTTCAGAACCGTGGTCGGGCCGGCAGCAGAGACAGCTGGCCGCGATCTCAGAGTTTACTACCGATATTCAGCATGTGTCGGGTAAACTGAATGTAGTGTCAGACTGCCTCTCGCACGCCGTGGCTGCCCCGGTCCACGTAGGGATAGATTACACAGCCATGGCCGCGGAGCAGGTTAGTGACGCGGATGTGCGCGCGCTCCAGTCTGGACCAACAGGGTTAAGGCTGGAGAGCAGGGTGCTGCAAGACAGTATGCCCCCCCTAATCTGTGATGTCTCCACGGGGCGACCGCGTCCCGTGGTACCGGCCGCGTGGTGCCACCGTGTTTTTGACTCGATTCATTCTTTGGTGCACCCGGGAGTGCGCGCGTCGGTCAAAATGGTAGGAGAGAAATTTGTGTGGCCGAGCCTTCACAAACAAGTGAAAGAGTGGGCAGCAGCCTGCATGGCGTGCCAACGAGCCAAAGTACACAGACACACGAAAGCTCCCTTGGAGCCGTTTCGCATCCCGGCTAAGAGGTTCGACCATGTTCACATGGACCTCGTGGGCCCCCTCCCGCCATCACAGGGGTGCACGCACCTTCTGACAATGGTGGACCGCACCACGCGCTGGCCGGAAGTGGTTCCACTGGCGTCAACCACAGCCGAGGAGGTGGCGTGCGTGTTTTTAACAGCATGGGTGGCGCGTTTTGGAGTCCCGTCGGACATTACGTCCGACAGAAGCCCTCAATTTGTTTCCGAACTTTGGTCAACAATGGCCCGCAGCCTGGGTGTCACAATTCACCGCACAACCGCGTACAATCCGCAGGCTAATGGGTTATGCAAACGTTTTCATAGGTCATTGAAAGCGGCTCTCAGGGCGTCACTGACGGATGCAAATTGGGTAGACAAGCTACCGTAGGTTTTATTGGGGTTACGTTCTGCGCCTAAAGAGGATTTGGAAGCTTCCCCAGCTGAACTCGTTTTTGCGCAGCCACTTTGGCTGCCCGGGGAGTTTCTCCCAGATACTCCTGCGCCGGGCAGCTCCCCGTCTCAGCTGTTGCAGCGTAGCATAGACGCAAGCACGCTGCCGGGCCCTGTTCTCCACAGTTTTCCACGCGTTTTTGTGCCTAAAACTTTGAAAAACGCGGAGTTCGTTTTTGTCAGATACGATGCACATCGCCCCCCACTGCGCCCACCTTATGATGGACCGTTCAGAGTGCTGGAAACAGGGGACAAGCATTTTTTGCTAGATTTGGGGGGTAGGAGGGAAAAGGTTGGCATAAACAGACTCAAACCCGCTTTTGTGGTGGCGGACGAGCAAGTGCTGTTGGCGAGGGCCCCTCAGCGTGGAAGACCCCCACGGGGAGCTTCCCAGAGAAAAGTTTCCCCAGAACACCCACAGGGACAGACAAAAGGTTTTCACCCCCAAACATCAGCTCCCCAGCATGACAGCACCGCGGAGGCAGTGAATCCTGGTTACAGCAGATACAGGAGAAGACTGAAGCCCAAGCAGCATGTGGATTGATGTTTAATGGTTCTGTCACAGCATACGGACTGTTATTCTTTTATTCTATCCAATATGCTCGGGGGGGGGGGTGGTGTAGAGGCACATGGGGAAAACATAATGTGTAACATCTTAGATAAGAACAAAGAGCAGAGTTTTCCTTGGAGATAACAGGGAGGTGTGAAGGATGAATGCAGTGTGATCTTTTGTGGATCAGAGACTGCTAGGAGGATGTTAAAAGGATTAAGGAAGTGAATGCAATGTGACCTTTGATGTGTAGAAGCTGCTGTAAGAAGGCCTGAGTATTTAAGAGAAGAGTCTTGTCTGAGATGTTCTCTTTCTGACTATGCTTACGTGTGAGATGTGTAATAAACTGTCTGAGTCAAATCCACCTCGTCATTTACACACTCCATATCATAAATGTTAGGTTCTGAGCATGGTCGGGGGACCATGCTCACACTTTAAGTTCATTTTTGTTATTCACTGTTTTCTTCACCTCAGCCCAGTTTGGTTATTGTGTTTATTGTCACAGTCATGTCCTCACTAATGTTCCCTTGAATTTCCATTTATTTCTGTTTGCCATGATTATCTTCTGAGTTCTGTCTCGTCTTACTCCTTACCTTAGTCTTAGTTTAGTCAATCATCGTCCTGTTTATTAGTATTATGTTTATCATGATCACAGTTATGCTTGGGTTTGATGATTATTGTTCTCATGGTTATGTTATATTTATCCCTGTCATGATTTTGGTTTGGGCTTTTGTTTTGACAGTGCCTTTTGTTTACTTCCAGTTTTGCATTGTGAGTTTTTTGCTTTGCTAATTATTCACAGCTGTTTTTGATTTTTTTGATCACCGATTGTCCACGGGTGTTCCTGATTTACTGAATTATATATACACAAGATAAGATAAGATAAGCCTTTATTAGTCCCACAACGGGGAAATTCCAGGATTGCAACAGCACAGGGATAGCAACACTCAGAGCAACAATCAGAAGGCAAGAAAAAAAAAGCAAGAGCAGCTAATATACATATGTACATATTACTATAAATATATTACTATATTTTACTATAAATATATATATACTATATACACACAGACACACAGTGCAGAGCATTGTAGCTGGATGGAATAAATATATGAGTATATAAACACAGTGCGGAGCATTGTAGCTAGATGGAATAAATAGGTAGATATATAAACACCCACAGTACGGAGCATTGCAGCTAGGTGGAATAAATATGTAAATATATAAACACACACAGTGCGGAGCAATGTAGCTAGATGGAATAATATGTAGATATATAAATACACAGTGCGGAGCATTGTAGCTAGATGGAATAAATATATAGATATATAAATATAAACACACCCAGTGCGGAGCATTGTAGCTAGATGGAATAAATATGTAAATATATAAACATGCCATATGTACATGCCTCAGGGGGTGCATTTCACAACAGAAGATCACCACCAGTTTGGACCCAGCAGACTGTGTTTGCATGGGCACTGGGGACTGGTGCCTGAGCAAACAGCAGCTGTGGGGCGCAAGGGAACTGTGGGACCTGGTTGCCATAGCTTGCAGCTGCATGACGGCGTGGAGGGGTTCAACCTCTGGGGATCTGTGGCGTGAGCGTTGGAGCGTACCCCGGGTCTGCAGGTGCTTCCGTGGGTACATAAGCTGCCCATTTTCCTCTCTTCTTCCATCGCCTTCTCCCAGGAGCCAGCTGCCTCTCCACCTCGGACCAGCATGGAGAGGTGGAGAGAGTGATGGAGGGATTAACGCTGACACCACTCCTCTCGTCACGCTCCATCAGCACCAGCACCTGCAGCCCCCACCAGACAATCTCTGCAGCCCGGCAGGAGGAGTCATCTGGCACTTCAGCGGCAGCAGAGTAAGGGAGGCAAGTGCCTCTTCATTTATCAACACCCATTAATGAAAGGGCTTGCCTTTCTCCTAGTGGGGAGACTTGGCAGCAGCCACCTACAGCTGCTGAGCCTTCACCATCTGAACCCAGTGTAAAATCTGCTGCTGTTTCCTCACCTGCCTCTCCTTCTCCCCCGCTCCCGGGCACCATGTCTGGGATTCATCCAGTCCCTGCTTCCATGCCTGAGGACCTGGCCTGCCGCAAAGAGTTGCTGGCCGCCATCGAGGAGCTGGGGGAGTGTTTCAAGCTCTGCCAGAAGAGGAATGGGTGGCAGAACTGGGCATGGTGGGAGGCTTGTCAGATCACAGCATCCAAGCCCCACCTCTGGGAGAACATTCCGGCCCTCTTCAGGGAACTACTGCTCTCTGACGAGTTCTTCTCCACACCAGAGATGGACAGACCATCAGCCCCTGGCTCTTTGGAAATGGGGGCCTCCTCTCCAGCCAAGGCTCTCCAGCTCCCCTCTATGTTGTCGGCATCAGCTCCACCGGTTGTCCCAGATGCCAGTGGGCCTCAGTCTTCGTACCCCAAGACCAACGCACCTCCGTCGCCTGCAGCTCCGCCAGTCATCACGCCTGAGGCTCCGCCTGCCATCATGCCAGAGGCTCCGCCTGCAGAGACTCTGCCTGTTGTCATGCCAGAGACTCCGCCTGTCATTACGCCAGAGGTTTTGCCTCTCGTCATACCTGTTGCTAGGACTGCAGCAGCAGAATCACCGGAGTCCTCGGCGGCGGTGGAGCAAGATTTCAGGTAAGTTCTCTTTTTTGTATTTACGATATCAGTTTTAGAGAGATCTTGCCTTACTCTTGGCGGGGAGACCCATTTGCAGCTGCCATCTGCTCCTGAGCTCTCCCTGTCAGGCTCCACTGCCGCCAGTTACAGTGACTCAGTGTTTGTCTCTTCCTCCCCATCCGAGGTGGCTGTGTCAGGGATGGATCCCCAAGTGGCTGGGCTTGAGATGCCCCAGTCCAAATCACCTGGGCTCTCCACTGATCAGCAGTCATCGTTTGGTTTTGCCGCTGTTCAGCAGTCATCGTCTGGTGTCGCCACTGGTCAGCCTTCATCGTTGGTAGTCGACACACCCCAGCTGCTGTCTCACAAACTCCACACTTCAACCCCTGTGGTCCACATGGAGTGCGTTTCTCAGCTGCCGTCTCCAGGGGGGTGGGACACATCATGCTCCTTGGTCTGGTGGCCTAGGGGCTCTGGGAGACCATGTGACATATTACACCCTCCAATCTGGTAGCCCAGGGACGCTGGGAGGCCACCCAGCAAATCATGCTCCATGGTCTGGTGGTCCAGGGATGCTAGGAGATCACCCAACACATCATGTTCCCTGGTCTGGTGGTCCAGGGGCTCTGAAAGACCATCTGATATATTATGCCCTGCGGTCCGGTGGCCCAGGGATGCTGGAAAGCCATCCGACACATCACGATCCATGGTCTGGTGGTCCAGGTATGCAGGGAGACCACCCAACACATCGTGCTCCCTGGTCCCTGAATGATATGTCAGGTGGTCTAGGAGACCACCTGACACATCATTCTCCTTGGTCTGGTGGTCCAGGGACTCTGGGAGACCACCCAACACATCACGGTCTCTGGTTTGGTGGTCCAGTAACGCTGGGAGACCACCCGACACATCATGCTCCACGGTCTGGTGGTCCAGGAATATTCTGTCCTGGTAATACGGCTGGGTATTGTAGACAGATAGCGAACAATAAAGACAGCAGGCTGATTCCAGGTTGACTGATTTACTGAAATCCGTTTTTGTCTTGTTTGTCTTTTTTCTTTTTAAACTGAAACACAATGAAATATACATAATACAGAATGTTACATAAGAAATAATAATACAACACTCTGTATATAAACAGTTTCTCTTATTACAGGCACTTAACTCAGGTAAGTAATTTGCTCTACAGATTCAAACTAAGGTAAGTATTTCACAGTTTCCACAGGTTACAAAGTTAAGGTAAGTTAAATCAGGTAAGTATTACGAAATTATACTAACACATTTTTATTTTACAGAGGACAGCTACACAGCTAAGTAAGCAGGTAAGCATAGCCAAATGAATAGCTAACTAGCTTTCACACGAAGCACCATTACAACACAATATAACTTGGGCTAACAAAGGGCTAAATGACTCAGCAGTTAGCTAAGTACCATTGCAAACGATTAGCCATTAACACCTTTTAATCGCGATCTTTTTATAGCTTAAATTTAGCATTTTTAACATCATATTCCAAACTATGGTCATCTTAAACAAGTATTACAACAATTTTCAGCATTAACTTACTGTTGGTTCCACTCCTAGGTTAGTACAACCAAATTTCTGGCGAGCACATTTTCACATTGCTTTCATCATGGCAGATTGAACAAAGAAAGGGTTTTTATAGGAAACAGGAAGTAGCTACAATTAAAGGTGCAGTAACGCAAACTACCACTAGAGGGAACATAACCCCACCCAATATCTGACAGGTCAGCACACTCCCCGCTTGGTATACATGTATACCACTATTTACTCTTCTCTAGTGACATCAATAGCACAACATCAGAGATGGGTCTAAGGTACTCTTTAACTACCCCTTGGCTAGAGGTCTTAACTGTGACCTTACGGACCTTGTTGTCTGAACTAGGAATGGCCTTAACTATTCGCCCTAGAGGCCACATGTTGCGCTTTGCTTGATTGTCCTTTATCAAAACAATGTCACCTTCCTGGAGACTGGACTTCTCGGAGGTCCACTTCCTCCGTGGTTGAAGTGTGGCCAGGTACTCCGACCGCCACCTCTTCCAGAAGGAGTCCGCCAAGCTCTGGACCTGGCGCCACTGGACCTGACTGAGGTGATCCAGGTCGAAGTCTCCCAGGGGTGCAGGACTGACACTCGCCTTCTGGGTGAGCAGAGTGGCAGGTGAGAGGATTTCAGGTACCTCTGCATCGTTGGAGACTGGGACTAGCGGGCGTGCATTCATGATAGCCATAACCTCAGCCATCAAGGTTGTAAGGACTTCATGAGACAGTCGGGTAGCACCATCCTTCGCAAGCAGTCCATCCAGTATGCGTCTTGCCACTCCAATTGACCTCTCCCAGGCTCCACCCATGTGGGAAGAATGGGGAGCATTGAAGGTCCATGTACATCCCTGCTCTTGCAGATAGTTCTTGATCTCAGGATCATCAGAGGAGATGTCTCTCACCAATGCCTTTCCCTGGACAGTGATGGGAGAAGCGAATCCAAGGGGATCGTAAAGACTGTTTATGGTGGACAGCATGCCTCTCCGACTAAATGGCTTAATGTCTCTTGAGACTCGGAATGTGAAGCTGTCAGTCTGGAGCATCCAGTTCAGGCCTAAGCTCCTTTGAAGGGGCAATGGGTCTGCTCCCAGATCGAGATCTTTCAGGTCACTTGCTCGTTCCTCCACTGGGAAAGCCTCCATGACCCTCGGACTGTTTGAGGCGATCTTGTGGAGTTTTAAGTTGCTCTCAGCTAGCAGAGCCTTGGTTCGCTGCAGGAGATCGATTACCTCATGCTCCTTGGCCAATGACGTGAGCCCATCGTCGACGTAAAAGTTCCTGAAGATGAACTCCTTTGCATCACTACCATGCTCAGCTTCTCCTTGCTCTGCAGCTCTCCTCAGCCCATAAGTCGCTACTGCTGGAGACGGGCTATTGCCGAATACATGCACAGTCATCCAGTAGTCAATGATGTCCTTGTCTGGATCATTGTCTTTGTACCAGAGAAACCTGAGGAAGTGGCGGTGGTCCTCTCTGACCTTGAACCCATAGAACATTTGCTCTATGTCGGCGGTAGCAGCAATTTGTTCTCTTCTGAACCGTAATAGGACTCCTATTAGTGTGTTGTTCAGGTTGGGTCCACTGAGAAGCACATCATTCAATGATGTCCCCTTGTACTCCGCGCTGGAGTCAAATACAACTCTTATTTTCCCCGGCTTCTGGGGGTGGTATACGCCAAATGTCGGCAGATACCAGCACTCCTGCCCGAGCTGTAGTGGAGGAGCTGGCTCGGCCTGTTGGTTGTCAATGACCTTTTGCATAAAATCAAAGAAGTGCTGTTTCATGTCAGGTTTCTTCCTGAATGAGCGTTGGAGGGATTGGAGTCTTTGAGCAGCCTGCTCTCTGTTGCACGGAAGACGCTTACGAGGAGTATGAAAGGGTAGTGGCGCCACCCAGTGGTTTTCATTGTCCATATACACCTCGTCTTTCATTATTCTCAGAGACTCACTGTCATCTACTGACATGGCTGGTTTGTTGTCGGCTGGTGTTGTCTGGAACACACTTTCACCAAGACCATCCCTACATGTCTCTGGAATGGCTTCCTCACTGCGAGTTGGGAACTGAAGGCTGCACTGAATCGGTTCACTGGGTCTTTCCTTGATGTGAATGCTGTTAGTGCAGGGCTTAAAGAAGGAAGGGCGTCCATTTTGGAGGACATGGGTCTTATAAGCATTGACTTCCTGAGTCTTGTGAGCGCCACCCAGACACAGCTCTCCCACTATAACCCAGCCGAGATCAAGGCGCTGAGCGTATGGCGAGTTGTTTGGTCTGTTGCGCTGCTCTCGCACCTTGTGCAAGCTCAAAACATCTCGGCCTAGTAGCAGAAGAATGGGTGCACTGTTGTCAAGTGCAGGGATTCTGTCAGCCACTGGTCTGAGGTGAGGGAAATATTGTGCGCACTCAGGGGTCGGGATCTCTGACCGGTCACCAGGTAAGTATTCACACTCCAGCAATGTGGGCAGTGTGACCTTGGTCTTCCCATCGAGAGATTCCACAATGATGTTGGTTGCTTTCCTTCCTGCTGTCTCCACTCTACCTGAGCATGTTTTTAGCATGTAGGGGGATGCCCTGCTGTTAATACCCAACAGACTGAAGAACTCAGATTTCACTAAAGACCTATTGCTTTGGTCATCGAGTACAGCATATACTATGTGAGACTTGCTTGGATTATCAGCATGGGAAACCTTGACCAAGCAGATTTTAGAACAGGATCTAGGCTGGGGTGCATCGCCACATATCTCTGTGCACTTAGAAGTGACAACAGGAGTTGCTGCAACTTCACTCTCCCCGCTTTGCTCCCCTCCTTGCTCCCCGCTCTGGTCATTCCCAGGTGAGTGCCCAGCCTGCCCATGAGGCGACCATGGTGCTGGACCAGGATGCATCGCTGAAGTGTGCTTGTCACTCTCACACTCTCTGCATTTGAGTGCGGTCTTACAGTCTTTGGCAATGTGCTTGGTGCTGGCACAACATCTAAAGCAGATCGAGTTCTCCTTTAAGTACGCTTTCCTCTCATCCAGGTGCTTTCCTCGGAACCCACGGCATTTTGTGAGCGGATGTGGTTTGTTGTGGATTGAACATTCTTTGTCCGGTTCAGTTTTCTTCACAGATGTGCTGTCCCGAGATGCACCACCTGCGGCTGTGATATCAGTTTTCCTCACTGTTACAGCGGATTTGTAGATGTGTTTTTGGTCTTTCTCACCTTTTGACTGATTGGGAGTAGAGGAAAAGTTGAATGCGAAACTGGGGTCATTGCGAGTCTTAGCTTGAGAACATACAAATTCCACAAAGTAGCTGAATGGAGGGAAAGGCACATGATAAACTTCCTTGTACCTGGATCCCTGTGTCATCCAGCGTTCACGAAGTGAGAATGGAAGCTTCTCTACAATTGGATTTACCCCTCGAGCTGTATCAAGATACATGAGCCCAGGTAAGAATCCCTCTGACTTAGCAGCTTGTAGCTCTTTTAACAAGTCTCCTAACTCTCTGAGCTTGTGTGTCTCTTTGTTAGAGATGACTGGGAAGGCGTCCAATTTTTTCATTAGGGCACTTTCAATCACCTCTGGGCTTCCATAAGTTTCCTCCAAGCGCTCCCATACCGTCCACACACCTAGTCTAGGATTGTTTACATGCACAGACCTGATCCTCATGGCTTGAGCTGACGACTTGGGCCCCAACCATTTGATCAGTAGGTTGAGCTCTTCTTGCTCCGAGAGGTTAAGCTCCTTTGTGGCTGCTAGGAAGGAGGCCTTCCACGCCCAGTAGTTTTCTGGGCAGTCGTCAAAGGTAAGGAGTCCTGAGCTCACCATCTCTTTTCTCATGAGATACTGGGCCAAGACAACGGTTTGTGTTGATGGAGGTGAAGATTTGTTTCCCTGGTTGGGATGAGAGGCTGGAGGGTTAGCTGCAGTGTCTCTCCTTTTAATGTCAGGGAGAACAGGTGAATGTTCCTGCTTTGGAACAAATGGCCTTAGGGCAGAATGAGGAACGTTGTGTCCAACCATCATGGGCTTGTGTTCATTTCTGTCCACGAAAGACTCATACAGTGAATCTTGTTCTTTAATGCTAAAGAGGTGTGAATTCACCGGTGCTTGTTGATCAATTTGTTGCTGTGGAGTTGGGCCTGGTTGCAACTGTGGTGCATGTGCAACGAATGGCTGTGTTTCCACGTAGCGTTGTGTGCGTCTCACTGGATCATCAAGGGCTAGATTCTGTAGCTCACCAAGAGAGTCGCTGTGTCTTGGATCGAGCTCTGCTGCTGCAGCTTCTTCCAATATAGCTGCCTCTCTTGATGCTGCAGTTGCTTCTTTCTCTTGTTGTAGCACGTGAAGATTTGCGTCTATTGAAGCCCTTTCTTTAATCACGGCAGCCTCTACTGAAGCCCTTTGTTTAATCATGGCTGCCTCCTTCTCTGCAAAGGATGCTTTGACTTTAGCTGCTTCAGCCTTAGCTCTGGCTCTTGCTGCAACGATGCTGGCAGATGACCGGGTTGATGCCCTGGAGGACTTGTGTGTATTTGAGGCTTGAGACCTTGTCTCCAACTGAGACGGACGGTCCTCCTCACCAGCGTGGCTCATCTTGGCTTGCTTCTGTGTGCTGTTCACCATATTTCAGCTGCCTATCCCCGCTGCGTGGTCAACATTTTACTATTCTGTCCTGGTAATACGGCTGGGTATTGTAGACAGATAGCGAACAATAAAGACAGCAGGCTGATTCCAGGTTGACTGATTTACTGAAATCCGTTTTTGTCTTGTTTGTCTTTTTTCTTTTTAAACTGAAACACAATGAAATATACATAATACAGAATGTTACATAAGAAATAATAATACAACACTCTGTATATAAACAGTTTCTCTTATTACAGGCACTTAACTCAGGTAAGTAATTTGCTCTACAGATTCAAACTAAGGTAAGTATTTCACAGTTTCCACAGGTTACAAAGTTAAGGTAAGTTAAATCAGGTAAGTATTACGAAATTATACTAACACATTTTTATTTTACAGAGGACAGCTACACAGCTAAGTAAGCAGGTAAGCATAGCCAAATGAATAGCTAACTAGCTTTCACACGAAGCACCATTACAACACAATATAACTTGGGCTAACAAAGGGCTAAATGACTCAGCAGTTAGCTAAGTACCATTGCAAACGATTAGCCATTAACACCTTTTAATCGCGATCTTTTTATAGCTTAAATTTAGCATTTTTAACATCATATTCCAAACTATGGTCATCTTAAACAAGTATTACAACAATTTTCAGCATTAACTTACTGTTGGTTCCACTCCTAGGTTAGTACAACCAAATTTCTGGCGAGCACATTTTCACATTGCTTTCATCATGGCAGATTGAACAAAGAAAAAGGGTTTTTATAGGAAACAGGAAGTAGCTACAATTAAAGGTGCAGTAACGCAAACTACCACTAGAGGGAACATAACCCCACCCAATATCTGACAGGTCAGCACAAGGAACGCTGGGAGACCACCCGACACCTCACACTCCATTGTCTGGTGGTCAAGGGACGCTGGGAGACCACCCAACACATCATCCTCTCTGGTCTGGTGATCCAGGGATGCTGGGAGACCACCTGACACATCATTCTCCTTGGTCTGGTGGTCCAGGGACTCTGGGAGACCACCCAACACATCACGGTCTCTGGTTTGGTGGTCCAGTAATGCTGGGAGACCACCCGACACATCACGCTCCACAGTCTGGTGGCCCAGGGATGCTGGGAGGCAACCCAACACATCACGCTCCACAGTCTGGTGGTCCAGGAATGCTGGAAGACCACCTGACACATCACGCTCCATGGTCTGGTGGCTCAGGGATGCTGGGAGGCCATCCGACAAATCACGCTCTATGGTCTGCTGGTCCAGGGACACTGGGAGACCACCCAACGCATCATGTTCTTTGGTTTGGTGGCTCAGGAACTCAGTTCGGCCACCAGACTCACCACACTCTCTGGTGTGGGGGTTCATGAACGCTGATCGGGCCCCAATGCATCATGCTCTTAGATCTGGGGCCAGGGACTCTGGTTCGCCCCAACTGACTGTTTTGTTCTTGTTTTGGACTCTGTGGGAGGGGCGTTGTTTTGGTTTGTTTTTTGTTGGTGTTGTTTTGGGGTGTCTGGTTTCCACCCCTTAAAGGCGGGGCTCTGTTAGGTTCTGAGCATGGTCAGGGGACCATGCTCACGCTTTAAGTTCATTTTTGTTATTCACTGTTGTAGCATCATCTCACCTTGGCTCATCAATAAGAATTATTCTTCTGCTTAAAGACATTGTTTCACCCAGGAAAAAGACAGCAAGGAAACTACTCTTTTACCCCAGGCCACAACTGAACTCACATTCCTTTGTTAAAACCAGTCTAGGGAATTCACCCTAATGCATTTCCTGTTTTGACTTTATGGCTCCATAAACGTGGAGACATGGAACAGAACCCTGGAGATGCCAGGAAAAGTAAATGGACCCTTATGTTTTAATGTGAAAATCAATCAATGGGTGTGAAATATATTAATCCGTGATTTTATATATACACTACCATTCAAAAGTTTGGGGTCACTTAGAAATTTCCTTATTTTTGAAAGAAAAGCACTGTTTTTTTCAATGAAGATAACTTTAAACTAATCAGAAATACACTCTAATATCTAATATACATTGCTAATGTGGTAAATGACTATTCTAGCTGCAAATGTCTGTTTTTTGGTGCAATATCTACATAGGTGTATAGAGGCCCATTTCCAGCAACTATCACTCCAGTATTCTAATGGTACAATGTGTTTGCTCATTGCGTCAGAAGGCTAATGGATGATTAGAAAACCCTTGTGCAATCATGTTAGCACAGCTGAAAACAGTTTAGCTGGTTAGAGAAGCTATAAAACTGACCTTCCTTTGAGCAGGTTGAGTATCTGGAAAAAATTATTATTTCAAATACAAATCATTATTTCTAACCTTGTCAATGTCTTGACTATATTTTCTATTCATTTTACAACTCATGGTGGTAAATAAGTGTGACTTTTCATGGAAAACACAAAATAATTGTCTGGGTTATCCCAAACTTTTGAACGGTAGTGTATATGCATGTTAAAATGTTTAAATGAATGTTCATTCCTGCATGTTGATTTATAAGTTGCATGAACACTGAAATAGGTTAGAGTTATACATAAATGTATAGAGGAATATTGCAGTATTGAGTATTAGAATTTGGAAAGCGTATCTCAAATCATATGACTGCCAGCAGCCAATCTCTGCTTGACAGCAGCTCTCAGTGTTGTTTGTTCCAGACAAAAGACTGTTTGCTCATTGGACTAAAGTTCAAAAAGCCCGCCCACGAAGGAAGCCTATTGGCTGAGCTCCTGTCAACCCAGAAGCCCGCGAAAGCTCGACTGAATTTATCAAAGGAGGGAGACCCCTCGCTACTTCCTCTTTCCGCCATCTCTCTTTCAGCTTTTCACTTTTGTTGTCTTCACGTCTGTCACAGCGGAGAACTATCGGAGAACAAAGGGACTTATCCCACATGTTTTCTTTTCTACTGTGGAGAATGGGGAAAGATGAGGCTGAGTTTATTTCTCAAGTCAGATTTATTCACATTCTCCAACATCATCCAAACACAGAAAGAGAAAAGAGAATGAATCTTCCAACATCTGTCCCTTTTATACTCAGGACATCAAACATACAGTCACATGGTACTTAATCCCAGTCACAATGCAACTTCCCCGATCTTAACACACTCCACCTCTCAGTCTCTGGCCGCTGGGCGAAATCCCCCAAGGTTATCTCTTTGCATGCCAAAGACTAAACTTCACACCCTCGTGTTATCTCCAGAGCGGCTCAGTCCTTTGTTTCGTCTCAGATGTGAAGCCTAAGGTGGTACAGTGATCCCTCACTTATCGCGGTTAATGGGTTCCAGAACCGACCGCGAAAAGTGAAAAACCGCGAAGTAGCGTCACCCCTAATGACGCCATCCATAAATAATACGTACGTTCATTCTCCCACTCTCTCTCTCTCATATGATACGTGTGTGTGTGTACGTGTACATACATACGTAGATGTAAACAAAGTGTACATAAATATGTTTTTAAAACTCTTTTATTCTTATAACAAGATACGTAACTCAAGATGAAAATGATTTACTGCACAGGTTAATGAGAGCTTTACTGCTCCTCAGGTGACGCCTCATCGTGAGGTGCTGGAGGCTCAGGATCATCGAGGGCAGCTTCCGATAGAGCTGAAGCTGGAGGAGGCGGCGTAGTGGCTCGACGGGAAGACTATTTCACACAAAATGGCACAAGAGAACAGCAAAAAGTTCCACGCGGCGAGACTAAGTAACACGAGCGATAAAAAGCAATGAATGCGGTCTTCCTTCCCTTCATGGGTGCTTGGCAGGGAGAGGAGGTGGGTGAAACGTCTCGGCCAATCAGCTTGCGAGATTTCCGAGCCGAGCAAACACGAGAACAGCGAACAGAGAGTTGTGCTGCTCTCCGTGTTGACACCTGATGGTCTAATGTAGTCTCCCTGCCTTCTGCTATCATTATTTCTCAATTTTGAATTTTTGATGAATATTTTTGAAAAATCCGCGATGCACTGAGGGCGCGAAAGGTGAAGCGCGAAGTAGCGAGGGATCACTGTATACGTATGAATCATCCAGTCATATACAAATGTGCATATATGTGCCCCACATGACCCCCCCCCCAAACATCTAAGATGGAACAACCGTAATAACAGTCTGCAAGTCATGGTAAAATTATTACACTTCAGTCCACATGTCGCTTGGGCCTCAGTCGCCTCCCATATCTGCTGTAAGCGGGCTTTACCACTCTCGCGGTGCCCTCCTGCTGGGGAGCTGCTGCCTGAGGATTAGAACTGTTAGTCAATCCCTGTGGGTGTCCTGATGAATGCTCCTTAGGGGGTCTGCCGCGCCAAGGAGCCGTAGCCAACAGCACATTTTCGTCAGCCAACACAAAGGCGGGTTTGAGTCTGTTTATGCCAAGCTGTTCTTCCTTGCCCCCCAAATCTATCAAAAAATGCTTATCCCCCGTTTCCAGCACTCTAAAAGGTCCATCATAAGGTGGCCGCAATGGGGGGCGATGCGCATCGTGTCTGACAAAAACAAACTCCGCATTTTTTAAAGCCTTAGGCACAAAAACGCGCGGAAAACTGTGATGAACGGGGCCAGGAAGCGTACTCGATCCCGTGTCGCTCTGCAACCGCTGTGCAGGGGGGCACTCTGGCGCAGGATTATCTGGGAGAAATTCCCCGGGCAGCCGGAGTGGCTGTGCAAAAACTAACTCAGCTGGGGAGGCTTTTAAATCCTCTTTAGGTGCAGAACGCAACCCCAATAAAACCCATGGTAGCCTGTCCACCCAATTTGCATCCGTAAGCGACGCTCTGAGGGCTGCTTTCAATGACCTATGGAAACGTTCGCATAAACCATTAGCCTGCGGGTTGTACGCGGTAGTGTGGTGGATCGTTACCCCCAGGCTGTGGGCCATCGCTGACCAAAGCTCGGAAACAAATTGAGGACCTCTGTCGGACGTAATGTCCGACAGAACTCCAAAACGCGCTACCCATGTCGTTAAAAACGCGCGCACTACCTCCTCGGCTGTGGTTGATGCCAGTGGGACCACTTCCGGCCAACGCGTGGTGCGGTCCACCATTGTCAAAAGGCGTGTGCACTCCTGGGACGGCGGGAGGGGGCCTACGAGGTCGACATGCACATGATTGAACCTCTTAGCCGGGATGTGAAGCGGCTCCAAGGGAGCTCTAGTGTGTTTGTATATTTTGGCTCGTTGACAAGACACGCAGGCTGCTGCCCACTCTTTAACTTGCTTGCGCAGGCTCGGCCATACAAATTTCTCTCCTACCATTTTGACCGATGCGCGCACCCCCGGGTGCGCCAGAGAATGAATCGAGTCAAAAACGCAGCGGCGCCACGCGGTCGGTACCACCGGGCACAGTCGACCCATGGAGACATCGCAGATTAGGGGGGGCATACCATCTTGTAACACCCTGTTCTCCAGCCTTAACCCTGTTGGTCCAGACTGGAGCGCGCACATGTCTGCGTCACTAACCTGATCCGCGGCCATGGCTGCATAATCTATCCCTGTGCGGACTGCGGTGGCGCGCACTTCCGCGTCGCTAGCCTGCTCCACGGCCATGGTTGCACAATCTACCCCTACGCGGACTGGGGTCGCTACAGCGCGCGAGAGACAGTCTGCCACCACATTAAGTTTACCCGCTACGTGCTGAATATCGGTAGTAAACTCTGAGATTGCAGCCAGCTGCCTCTGCTGCCGGCCCGACCACGGTTCTGAAACCTTGGCCATCGCGAAAGTAAGCGGCTTGTGGTCAACGAACGCGGTGAAAAGGCGTCCCTCCAGCCAGAACTGGAAGTGACGAATGGCTAAGTGGAGAGCTAACAACTCCCTGTTGAATGCGCTGTATTTTTGCTCGCTATCGCGCAACGTCCTGCTGAAAAAGGCAAGCGGCTGCCACACCCCGGCAACCTGCTGCTCTACGACCACTCCTATGGCCACATCTGACGCGTCAGTAGTGAGCGCTATGCGGGCCGTGGGGTCTGGATGTGCTAACAACGCAGCGTTTGCGAGGGCTGTTTTGACCTCCGCGAATGCGCGCTTCCGCTCAGGAGACCATTCGATTTTGCTTGTGGGTTTTTGTTTTTTTAGCGCGGCATACAATGGTTGCATGAGCCGTGCTGCGCGGGGGAGGAAGCGGTTATAAAAATTTACCATTCCCAAAAACTCTTGTAGCGCTTTGACCGTTTGTGGCTGGGAAAAATTTGTTATTGCGCGCACTTTGTCAGGCAGAGGGACGGCTCCTTCTGGAGAGACGCGATGCCCCAAAAAATCAATCTGCGTCACCCCGAACTGACACTTCGCTGGGTTGATTATTAACCCGTGCTCCCCCAACCTCCGGAAAACTGCCGTGAGGTGATTTTCGTGTTCGTCTTCAGACGCGCTGGCTACCAAGATGTCGTCCAGGTAGACGAACACAAAAGGGAGATCACGCAACACCGCGTCCATCATGCGCTGGAACGTCTGCGCAGCGCCTTTAAGCCCAAACGGCATGCGCAAAAACTCGAAAAGGCCAAACGAAGTTATTACCGCCGTTTTGGGGATGTCCTCAGCGCGTACTGGGACTTGATGGTACCCGCGGACCAAGTCTATCTTGGAAAAAATGCGCGCCCCCGCCAAATGAACGGAAAAATCTTGGATATGCGGGATTGGGTAGCGGTCATGCGCTGTAGCGTTGTTCAGCCTGCGGAAATCTCCGCAAGGACGCCATGAGCCGTCGGCTTTAAGGACCATGTGAAGCGGGGAAGCCCATGGGCTCTTCAAACATCTGATGATGCCCAACTTTTCAAGGCTGGCGAACTCCTCGTGCGCTATGGACAGTTTAGCTGCATCCAAGCGCCGAGCTTTTGCAAAAACGGGCGGTCCGGTGGTAGTAATAAAATGTTCCACTCCGTGTTTAGCGACAGCTGCTGAAAATGTGGGAACCGTGAGTGCTGGGAACTGAGTGAGCAGTGTGTGAAACTTACCACCTGCTGTTGCGACGTTTGCTTGTGCTGTGGGCGGGGTCACTCGGGCTGTACAGGGAATAGAATAAAAAGAAAGTGCATTAACCAGGCGCCTATTAGCAAGATCAACCAACAAACCATGTGAGCACAGAAAATCAGCCCCTAACATATTGAAGTTCACTGCAGCTATAACAAAAGTCCACTCAAATGTACGGCCGTGGAGGGACAGAAGCAGAGTCTTCTCACCAAAGGTCTTAATCCTCGAGCTGTTCGCTGCTGACGCTCCGTGACCTCAGGGACCCGTCAGCCGGTCAGCGTATGTAGGCATGATGAAGCTCACTTGGGAGCCTGTGTCCACGAGGAATTGCCTCCCCGATCGCACATCCGTCAAGTAGAGCAGCTTGTTCTCCTCCCCGAGGGCCGCAGCTGCTATCGACCCCCGGTCTTGGCGTTTCCCGAGCTCCTGAACTGGCACGGTGGTATACATTTGCGTGCCCTCTCTGCGAAGCGGCGATGGTAAAAACAGAGGTCGTCTCCGCCGCGATCCCTGGCCCTCGCCGCCGCCGTTGTCTGTGGGTCTGCTACCGCCGCCTCTGGCCTCCTGTCGCCTCCGGCCGCCGCACTGAGTTCCGTCGCTGCTGCGGTGGCCGCGCGCTGTTTGCTGGCGTTGAGAATCCGTTGTGCCTCCTGGGCCAGCGCGCGGAAGTCCCGCTGGGCCATCAATGGTGAACCAGCCAGGGTCGCTCTCGTGGCCGACGGTAGGGTTCTCAGGAAAATGTGGGTGAAGAGGAAATCGTCGCCGTCTGAGCCCCTCAGCCTCAGCATGTCTTCCATCAGGTCGACAGGCGTGCTATCTCCCAAGTCGTTCAGGGCCAGGAGTCTCTCCGCTCTCTCCTGGACTGAGGGAGTGAAACGCTGGATGAGCGCAGCCTTCAACCCGCCGTATTTGTCGTCGGCCGGTGGGCGCTCCACAAAGCTCTGCACATATCGAGCCGTGCGGTTGTCGAGCTTGGAAATGACGTGGTAGAATTTGGTGTCATCTACCGTTATCCCCCGGAGGGCAAACTGTGCCTCGATCAAGTGGAACCAGGAGCACGGGTTGTCTTGCCAGAAGTCTGGTAGCTTGACTGTGGCTGCGTTCGCCTGGCTGGCTCCTGACAAGTCCAGCTCGGGAGAATTATTTCTGCTCATGATACGTCATAGGGTCACCAGTGTGGAGAATGGGGAAAGATGAGGCTGAGTTTATTTCTCAAGTCAGATTTATTCACATTCTCCAACATCATCCAAACACAGAAAGAGAAAAGAGAATGAATCTTCCAACATCTGTCCCTTTTATACTCAGGACATCAAACATACACTCACATGGTACTTAATCCCAGTCACAATGTAACTTCCCCCCGATCTTAACACACTCCACCTCTCAGTCTCTGGCCGCTGGGCGAAATCCCCCAAGGCTATCTCTTTGCATGCCAAAGACTAAACTTCACACCCTCGTGTTATCTCCACAGCGGCTCAGTCCTTTGTTCCGTCTCAGATGTGAAGCCTAAGGTGGTATACGTATGAATCATGCAGTCATACAAATGTGCATATATGTGCCCCACACTACGATCACAGAGCCTGAAGTATCCTGTTTTGGTTTTTTTTGTAATCTTTTTGTATCTTAATGTTTCTTTAAATGCCTAAGAATTCTTTCTCTCTGAGCTCAAATTCTAATTAGGAGTTAAACTTCAATCCTAGACGTTTATTTCCACCACTTTTTCCTGTTAAACTTTCTGTAAAACCACCGTTTTACACCGTTTTTTAATTTTAATTTAAATTTTAATCTTGACTTCATTTTTATAATATTTTTATTGACCAATCCCACACTAGAAGCTCTTTTATCTAAAGTCTGAAACTCTTTGACTTGAGATCAGATTAGATATATTTAATTATTATTGAATTCTTCTGGGAAGCCGCTTGCCAATGAAGAGGAAAGGAGACGCAGCTCGCCACGATCACGCGCAGCTGAAGAAATCACCACACCACGAGGAGGAGACGCCCTGGGCCAGATCGCAGCCCAGGTGATCAACACATCAAAATCTCATCTTGTGAAAACCAAATATTTGCTGGACAAATATTCTGGGTTTTGGCACTTTTCCACATCGAAAACTTCCAGACGGCGACACAGGAGAATCTTCATTTCCAACTGCCACGCAAGGAATCACGTGAGCGACATTCTTGTTTATCTGCTGAGTTAAACTTCTGAGGTTCGATAATAATATCTGATCAGATGCAAAATTAAAGAGCAAGTAATATAACCTTTCTTTTCATTAAAATCCCATTTTCATTTTCTTAGAGTAATCCAGAACTTTTCATATAATTAGTAAAATGTTCTCCATAAATTTACGTTGTTTCCATAATCTGTTAACTTCAAACTGATCTAAAGTCATTTCACAGTTAACCGTGGTTCTGCAAATGTTGACATTGTTATTCTATCATTTACAAGTTTAATTTTATGGTTAACGAAATCACTGCAATGTTTTTTTTTATCATCATTTCATTTAATAAATATGTGAAAATGAGAGAAGTTGTTGAGAATTTATTTAATTCTGAGTCTGGTTTAAGTCCCCAGTATCGAATTCACTAAAATTTTGAGACTGATTATTAATTAATTTATTGAGTGATTAAACAGGTATAAAGTGAATTTAAAGATTAAATTGCTTCTTAGAGATAGAAGCTGGTGCCCCACGAGTGTTATTAACTTTTCCGGTGTATATGAACCGAGAATTCATCTCAGGTTCCAATACATTAATATAAATTAAATAATTTTTATACCTGATCATAATTATTAATTCATATACTGTTACATTGTTTTCTTCACCTCAGCCCAGTTTTGTTATTGTGTTTATTTTCACAATCATGTACTCGTTTAATGTTCCCTTGAATTTGCCATTTATTTCTTTTTGCCATGATTATCTTCTGAGTTCTGTCACGTCTTACTCCTTACCTTAGTCTTTTTTAGTCCATCATAGCCCTGTTTATTAGTATTATCATTACTGTACATATTTTCCATAATCCTTGGGCCATTTTACTCTATTATGTGTTCTGCACTCCGCACTTCTATGTACATACAGTAGTTCCATCCGCGAAGCCCCTACCATACCTGTGTATATACCTATGGGCTATTTATTATTTTTATTTTTACCTTTACTTCTGTCATATGGTTAATCGTGTGTTCTGTAACTGTTTTATTTCGAATTCTTCTCACTTACTTTATTGCGCAGTAGCCTGGTGGAGCACCCACAATTTCGTTGTGCTGTACAACTGTACAATGACAATAAAGCCTATTCTATTCTAGTCTTTTCTGTTATGTTTATCATGATCACAGTTATGATTGGTTTTGATGATTATTGTTATCATGGTTATGTTATATTTATTCCTGTCATGATTTGGGTTTTGGCTTTTGTTCTGACAGCACCTTTTGTTTACTTCCAGTTTTGTGTTGTGAGTTTTTTGCTTTGCTAATTATTCACAACTGCTTTTGATTTTTTGATTACTGATTGTCCACGTGTGTTCCTGATTTACTACATTTTATATATATAAGTCACACACTGCCCTTGGTGCGGCAATCTACTGGGATGTCATGTCAAGTTATGTCACGTTCTCGTCACGTCTAGTTTCAAGTTTTTGCCTAAAATAAATCACTGCAAACTACAGCTCCAGCGCTTGGGTCCAGTCATTCCTGTTTGTGTGCCACGAAGGGGCACATTTCACAACAATAAAGGTAAGATAAACATGGACAGCTTTATGCAGTGTTGCCAAATCTCACTCAAAAATGAGGAAATTACTGGCATTATCATGTTGATTTTCTTTAGATTTTTCCCACAGTAAGAGCTCTCAAGGCAGGATAAAGCAGACTGAACATGTTCTAAAAGCTCTGTCTGAAACAGTCTGTTTTCAGCCTGACATTAATAAACCCATAATGTAGTCCATTAATTAAATTATCTTGCTATGTGTGCAAGGTGATTTAAGTATGCATTTAAAAGTAACGTGAGAGTTACTTTTCCAAGTAACTAGTTGCTTTAATCATACAGTAATTGGTAAAGTAACTCAATTATGTCGGAATGAACGACAACGGACAGCGGCTGCTTGAGTTCTGCACATATCATGATCTGTGCATCACAAACTCGTTCTTCAAGACCAAGCCCCAACACAAGGTTTCCTGGCAACATCCGTGCTCAAAGCACTGGCACCAGCTGGACTTGATCCTGACCAGGCGCACCTCACTGAAGAACGTGCTAATTACCCATTCGTTCCAGAGTGCAGATTGCGACACAGACCATTCATTGGTGTGTTGCAAGGTCAAGCTGCAGCTGAAGAAATTCCATCATGCTAGACAGCCTGGAAAGGCACGGATTGACACCAGCAAGATGGCCCAACCAGAACTTGTTGAGCAGTTTGCCTCCACCTTTGAGAAGGAACTTGGTGTACCACAAGAAGGAGAATCTGCAAAGCAGAAGTGGGAAGAGCTGCGAAACACCATCCACCGCACAGCCTTGGCTACCTTTGGGAGGAAGACCTCGAAGTCACAGGACTGGTTTGATGCCAAGTTGACCGAGATGACCCCCGTCATTGAAGCCAAGCGCTCAGCACTTGCTGAGTACAAGAAGTACCCAAACGAGAAGAATCTCCAGATTCTCAGGGCTGCGAGAAGCAAAGTTCAGCAGACTACTCGGCACTGTGCCAACGAGTACTGGACTCAGCTCAGCCAAGACATTCAAACCGCTGCCACAACAGGGAACATCCGTGGTATGTACGATGGCATCAAGAAAGCACTTGGTCCGGCTCAGAGCAAGACGGCCCCCCTCAAATCCTCCACTGGGGAGGTGATCGCAGAAAAGAACAAGCAGATGGAGAGATGGGTGGAACACTACTCCGACCTCTACTCCAGACAGAACACCGTGACACCGTCAGCCCTTGATGCCATCGACTGCCTGCCATCCATGGATGAACTTGACGCCGAGCCACCCATCGACAAACTCAGCAAGGCCATTGATAGCTTGGCCACTGGCAAGGCACCCGGCAACGACAGCATACCCCCCAACCTGATCAAGCACTGCAAGACCGCCCTACTGCTGCCATTGCATGACGTCCTCTGCCAGTGCTGGAAGGAAGGTGCCATACCACAAGACATGAGGGACGCCAAGATCATCACCCTCTACAAAAATAAAGGGGAGAGAAGCGACTGCAACAACTACAGGGGCATCTCCCTCCTCAGCGTTGTTGGCAAAGTCTACGCACGAGTTGTTCTCGTTCGTCTACAGAAGCTTGCCGAACGTGTCTACCCCGAGTCTCAGTGTGGCTTCCGCGCTGAGCGATTGACGGTAGACATGATATTCTCCATCCGCCAACTCCAGGAGAAATGCAGAGAACAGAACATGCCCCTGTACGTCGCCTTCATCGACCTCACCAAAGCGTTCGATCTGGTCAGCAGAGAGGGCCTTTTCAAGATCCTGCCAAAGATAGGATGCCCACCAAAGTTGCAAAGCCTCATCGAATCGTTTCACACCAACATGCAGGGAATAGTGCAGCACGACGGCAACGTCTCAGAGCCATTCAGCATACGCAGCGGAGTGAAACAGGGCTGTGTACTTGCGCCAGCCCTCTTTGGGGTTTTCTTTGCTATGCTCCTGAGGCATGCCTTCACACAGCAACAGAGGGAATCTACCTGCACACAAGATCTGACGGCAGGCTCTTCAACCTCGCCCGCCTGAAAGTCAGAACCAAAGTACGCGAGGCTCTAATCAGAGACATGCTGTTAGCAGACGACACTGCAGTCGCAACCCACACACAGCAGGAGCTTCAGACCCTGATGGACCGCTTCTCCCAGGCATGCAAGGACTTCGGGCTTACCATCAGCCTAAAGAAGACTAACGTCTTGGCGCAAGGCACAGAAGCACCACCAACCATCACCATCGACGACTACGAGCTGGAGGTTGTGAATCAGTTCACGTACCTGGGGTACACGATCAGCAACAACCTCTCCCTTGATACAGAGATCGACAAGAGGATTGGAAAATCAGCCTTCACACTCGCTCGCCTCACCACACGAGTGTGGGAGAATCCCAAACTCTCTGTCAAGACGAAGATGGCAGTGTACAATGCCTGCGTCATCAGCACACTGCTCTATGGGAGTGAGACGTGGACAACATACGCCCGGCAGGAAAAGAGACTGAACTCCTTCCACTTGCGCTGCATTCACCACATTCTGGACATATCCTGGCAGGACAAAGTGTCCAACACAGAAGTTCTGTCCCGTGCCGGCCTTCCCTCCATGTTCACTCTACTCAGGCAGCGCAGGCTCCACTGGCTAGGCCACGTTCACCGTATGGAGGATGGCAGAATCCCCAAAGACGTCCTCTACGGAGAACTGGCGACTGGCAGGAGAGACGTTGGCCGCCCACAGCTGCGCTTTAGAGACGTCTGCAAGAGAGACATGAAGGCCCTGGAGATCAACACAGAGCGCTGGGAGGACCTTGCAACGGACCGCTCCAAATGGAGAGGCACCCTGACCAGACAGCTCAAGGCGGGTGAAGAGAGACTGACTGCTGCAGCAGATGAAAAAAGGACCCGCAGGAAGAACCGCCACAGACCCAGCAGCACGGACACCACCCACAAGTGCGACCTGTGTGACAGGGACTGCCATTCACGCATCGGCCTGTTCAGCCACAGGCGGTGCTGTTCCAGCAGAGTAGACGTTTAGGATTCTCTTCCATGGTCATCATAGACCGACGGAGGCCGACGAATTGGTAAAGTAACTCAATTACTTTTGAAAAGAAGCAATTAGTAACTGTAATTAGTTCCTATTTTTAGTAACTTGCCCAACAACAATAAACAACAACAACAATAAATCTTTATTTCGGATAGATTAAAAGTAAAGATTAAAAGAAAGGAACAGAATAATACAACAAAGGGGAAAAAAAACATCTTACAAGGTCAAATTAAACAATAACTCCTCTGATCATACAGCTCAACATAAGTTATCCGAAATGGGTGATGGCTGAAGCCGCAGCTTATATTGCCCACCTATATTCCATCCAAGAATTCAAAAGAAAAACAAAACAAGAGCGATTACAATTCAGAACAAAGCTAAGACAAAACATGACAAAAAACTAATCAACAACACAACACAGACTGGATATGACAATCCTTATGTGATTTTACATGTCATCTTGTATATATGTTTGGAGTATTTCTTCCTTTAGTTTTTGTTTAAATTGTCCAAGCGTTGTACATGATTTTAATTCAGGTCCAAAAGCGTTCCTCAATCTGACTCCTTGCACTGAGACACAGTGTTGCTTGGTGGTAGTTCTCACTGAAGGTTTTTGAAATGTACAGTACATGTTCCTCTGAAATGATATTGTTTCTCCCTTATTTGGAACAACTTTTGGATATTTGCGGGCAGTGATAGACTCTTCACTTTAAATATTATTACTGCAGTTTTAAAGTCAACCAGATCTTTCAACTTGAGAGCTTTTAATTTAAGAAAAAGTGGGTTTGTTGGTTCCCTGTAAGCAGCTTTGTTTATTATTCTAACAGCTCTCTTCTGAAGCATAAAGACTGGATATATGTTTGTTTTATATGTAATTCCCCATACTTCAGTACAATATGTCATGTATGGGAGTATTAATGAATGATACAGAGTATATAGTGTGGGTTGATTCAGCAAATATTTCACTCTGTGGAGTATTGCAATTGATTTAGATATTTTACCTTTAATATAATTAATATGTGACTTCCAACACAGTTTATTATCAATTATTACTCCAAGAAATTTAGTTATGATACCCTTTCAAAGAAAAATTAACTAATTTGAAGAATGAATGAATGAATTTTATTTTCGGATAATACAGTACAGGTTAAAAGAAACTGTATAATATAACAACAAGGTCAAATTAGACAAAGACTCCTTCTACTAAACAATTCCACGTGAGTTATCCGAAATGGGTGATGGCTGAAGCCGCAGCTTATATTGCCCACCCATATTCCATCCAAGAATTCAAAGAAAAAAGAGTAAACAAGACAAGAGTGATTGCAATTTAGAACAAAGCTAAGACAAAGTGTGACTGAGAGAAAAAAAAAACAAAAAACTAAGCTAAGCTAAGTTAAGCGGTTACTATTCAAGACAAATCTAAGACAGAATGTCACAGAGAGAGAAAAAAAAAAAAAAAAAAGCTAAGCTACAACACAACACAGGCTGGATATGTCAATCCTTATGTGAGTTTACATGTCGTCTTGTAAATATGTTTGGAGTATTTCTTCCTTTAGTTTTTGTTTAAATTGTCCAAGCGTTGTACATGATTTTAATTCAGGTCCATAATCGTTCCATAATCTGACTCCTTGCACTGAAATACAGTGTTGCTTGGTGGTTGTTCTCACTGTAGGCTTTTGAAATATACATGTTCCTCTGAAGTGATATCGTTTCTCCCTTGTTTGGAACAACTTTTGGATATTTGCGGGCAGTGAAATTCTTCACTTTGAACATTATTATTGCGGTTTTAAAGTCAACCAGATCTTTGAACTTGAGAGTTTTTTGTTTAAGAAAAAGTGGGTTTGTTGGTTCCCTGTAAGCTGCTTTGTTTATTATTCTAATAGCTCTCTTTTGAAGCATAAAGAGTGGATATATGTTTGTTTTGTATGTATTTCCCCATACTTCATTACAATATGTCATGTATGGGAGTATTAATGAATGATACAAGGTGTATAGTGTGGGTTGATTCAGCAAATATTTCACTCTGTGTAATATTGCAATTGATTTGGAAACTTTACCTTTGATATAATTAATATGTGACTTCCAACACAGTTTGTTATCAATTATTACTCCAAGGAATTTAGTTTCAGATACCCTTTCAATCTCTACACCATTTACACTGAGTTTGGGTACTGGATTGTTGTGATGGTTGTTAAAGACTATAAATTTTGTCTTACTTAAATTGAGCGTTAATTTGTTTGAATCAAACCACAGTTTATGCTTTCCTAATTCCTTCCCGAGTGTATCCAGAAGTTGTTCCAAATTGTTTCCACTGCATAGCAGATTAGTGTCATCGGCAAACAATATTAAGTCCATTTTTTCTGAGACTTTACATATATCGTTTATATACATATTGAATAATAATGGTCCCAAAACTGAACCCTGTGGGACTCCACAGGTGACCTTCAGCAACTCTGAGTTTTTGTTGCTAACACATACATACTGATATCTATTCTTTAAGTAACTACTTAACCAGGACAGTGCTACCCCTCTAATACCAGAATTTTGTAGTTTCTCTAATAATAAATTATGATCTACTGTATCAAATGCTTTTTTAAGATCTAGGAATACTCCAACTGAATACTCTTTATTTTCAATGGCTGTTGATATTTTTTCTGTAAATTCCATTAGGGCATATGCAGTTGTCCTCTTGTGTCTGAACCCATATTGCTGCTCACATAATAAATCATTCTTCAGTATGAAGTTGTCAATTCTCTCAGAATATTTTTTCAAGTATCTTGGAAAATTGCGGTAATAGTGAAATTGGTCTATAGTTTGAGAGTTCCGCTCTGTCGCCCGTCTTGTATATCGGAATTACTTTAGCTATTTTCATTGCATTGGGAAATATACCTGATTGGAGAGACAGGTTGCAGATATACGTCAGTGGTTTTACTATGCATTCGATAACAGTTTTGACTAGTAGCATGTCGATACCATCACAGTCAGTAGATGTTTTACTTTTGAACGATTTAACAATTTCAATGACCTCTCTTTCGTCTGTGTTCTTTATGAAGATGGAGTCTTTTACAGCAGTGTTATTGCATATTGTATCACCTGTTGGCACCGTAGTGGGTATTTCTCGGGCCAGTTTAGGTCCAATGTTAACAAAAAAATTATTAAATTCATCTGCAGGTGAAGCAATATTCACACTCTGAGTCGTTTTATTATTTTTTGGAATATTAGTTGGGTAGCTTGTATTTCTGCTTTTATTTCCAAGGATACTGTTGAGTATTGTCCATGTATTTTTAATATTGTCTCTGTTTTTCTCCAGTTCTTTACTGTAATAGTCTCTTTTACTACATCTTATTATATATGTTAACTTATTTTTGTATGTTTTATACCGCTGCTCTGCTTCTTTTGTTCTTTTCTTTAGGAAAGCTTTATATAATAAATTTTTCTTTTTACACGCCTTTTGTAGTCCTTTGGTTAACCATGGCTTATTAGCAAATTTGTGTTTAAGCTTTTTTATTACTAATGGGCAGTTTTTTTCATAAAGAGTGGTTACAATGTTTATAAATGTGTCATAGGCTTCATTTACATCTGATACATAGACTTCTGTCCAGTCTTGCTTCAGCAAGTCCTCTTTAAGAGAACTGATTGCATTTGGTGATTTGTGTCTGAACGATTTTGAAGTTTTTTCTGCGTTGGGCCCCGTGTGGCCATAGATAAGTGCAAAGGTTGGCAAGTGGTCACTTATATCATTTATCAATAATCCGACAAGAGCAAAAATATCACTTAAATCTAAGCGTTAAAATCCTATTTTCACTGGATTAGATAAACTAAATGATGACATATTTAGGTTAAATTTGTATGAAATGCCCAGTAAGTGATCGTGCTTTTCAGAGTTATGGAACACGGCTTAAACACGGGAGTGTATGTGGCTTAGCACATGTGTAAGGTGTTAACTTTTAACTTAAATTGACTTGGCAATTAGCTATGTTTATATGCCATTTCTTATGTGTTTTTATTCTGATTGATTGAAAGTAATGGTGTACATTGTAACTGTGTGTACGTATGCCCGATGGGGTTTTCCTGAACACTTTCTGTGCTATGCATTGCCTGTGTCTTGTTGCTGAGAAATATATTGCACTATTTTTTGCACTCCTGTCCAAGACAAACTTTTTTTCTTTTCTTGTCTTCATTGATATGCGCTTCAGTTGGACAAAACTGTTAAATATAATATTATAATGTGTTCATTATCTCTGCCAGGGAGTAAATGTTTTCATGTTGGTCTGTCTGATTGTTAGCAGCATTATGCAAAAATTACTGAATGGATTTTGATGAAATTTTCACCAGAGGTGGCTCTTGGGCTATAGATGACCCTATTAGATTTTGGTGACGAACTGGATCAGGATGCAGATTCTGGATCACTTTTTCACTTTCTTTAACATTGCAAGAAAGGGCCTTGGTGGAGGTATGCAAATAAATAGAGGGCACTGAGAGAGTGCATACCTCTGCCAAAGCCCACCATCTTGCAATGCTGGGCCTTGACAAAAGAAGCCAACCACTGTATGGTTGGCTTCCTAAATTCTACCAGCATGTCTCCTGTCACACAAGAGGGGACAAAACATTGGACCACGTTTACACCAATATTGTGGGAGCCTACACAGCAACTCCCCTCCCCCACCTAGGTCAGTCTGATCACTTATCTTTGTTCCTTACCCCCAAGTATGTACCACTCATCAACCAGGTGAAGCCATCAGTGAGGACCATCAAAGTGTGGCCAGAGGGGGTTGACTCTGTACTCCAGGAAAAGTTTAGGAACACAGACTGGAGTATGTTCACCTCTCAGGCTACCTGTGGCTCCCACATAAACATCGACTCTTACACCCACTCAGTTCTGGACCATATCAACACCACTATTGACAGTGTCACCACGGAAAGACAGATCACCACGTACCCAAATCAGAAGCCGTGGATGAACAGAGAAGTGCGGCTTCTGCTAAAGGCACGTAACAGTGCCTTTAGATCTGGTGACGCACAGGCTTACAGTTCATCCAGGGCAGATCTGAAGAGGGGCATCAAGAAGGCCAAGCACAGCTACAAGCTGAAGGTGGAGGAACATTTTGGGGACTCTGACCCCCAACGCATGTGGCAGGGCATTCAAGCTATCTCTGATTATAAGCCCAGCAACTCCATACCTATAGCCATGACTGTGTCCTTTCTCAATGAGCTAAATGACTTCTATGCTCGTTTTGACAAGGACAATAACGAAAAGAACATCAATTTCCCACCCTCTGACGACCTCCACCACCTCACACTCACCCACACCGACGTCCGTAACGCACTGAGTCATGTCAACGTACGTAAGGCTGCTGGCCCTGACGGCATTCCTGGGCGTGTGCTGAGGGCATGTGCTAAGCAGCTGGCAGGGGTCTTCACAGACATCTTCAACCTGTCCCTGGCCCAGGCCGTGGTACCAGCGTGCTTCAAGACCACTTCTATAGTACCAGTGCCGAAACACTCAACACCATCATGCCTAAATGACTATCGCCCTGTGGCACTGACGCCCATAGTCATGAAGTGCTTTGAGCGACTGGTCTTGGCACAGCTCAAAAAATGTCTGCCCCCTACACTAGACCCTCACCAGTTTGTCTACCGGAGCAACAGGAGTACAGAGGATGCGGTTTCTACAGCGCTGCACTATGTACTCTCACACCTGGATG
This sequence comes from Pholidichthys leucotaenia, assembly GCA_020510985.1. NCBI lineage: Eukaryota > Metazoa > Chordata > Actinopteri > Cichliformes > Pholidichthyidae > Pholidichthys > Pholidichthys leucotaenia. The sequence goes on from CM035845.1 coordinate 157,248,866, forward strand.
ACAAGAACACATACGCAAGAATGCTGTTTGTTGACTTCAGCTCAGCATTCAACACAGTTATCCCCTCCAAGTTGATCACTAAACTTAGGGACCTGGGAATTAGTACCTCCACCTGCAACTGGATCATGGATTTTCTGACCAACAGACCCCAGCATGTTAGGTCAGGCCCCAACCGTTCTTCCGTCATCACACTCAACACTGGTGTACCACAGGGCTGTGTGCTCAGCCCATTCCTCTACTCCCTCTTCACCCATGACTGCAGGCCTATGTATGGATCCAATTCCATCATAAAGTTCGCAGATGACACCACGGTGATCGGACTCATCAGGGACAACGATGAGTCAGATTACAGGGCAGAGGTTGAGCACTTGGCTACTTGGTGCGCTGACAATAACCTGCTCCTTAACACCAGCAAAACCAAGGAGCTCATAGTGGACTACAGGAAGGAGAGGGGAGAGACACATGACCCCATCCATATCAATGGCATAGCTGTTGAACGTGTCCCCAGTTTCAAATTCCTGAGGACCCACATCTCGGAGGACCTGTCCTGGTCAGTTAACACCACCAGCCTGATCAAGAAGGCCCATCAGCGCCTCTTCTTCTTGAGGACACTGAAGAAGAACCATCTGTCAACTGACATCCTGGGCAACTTCTACCGCTGCGTGATAGAGAGCACCCTGACCAACTGTGTCACAGTCTGGTATAGGAGCTGCTCTGTCGCTGACCGTAAGGCGCTGCAGCGGGTGGTGAAAACCGCCCAACGCATCACAGGGACTCCACTTCCAGTTATAGAGGACGTCTACAGGAAAAGATGTCTGCGCCGGGCACGCAGCATTCTTAGGGACTCCAACCATCCTGCTCATGGACTGTTCCAGCTTCTCCCCTCCGGAAGGCGTTTCAGAAGCCTTCAGACTAGAACCAGCAGGTTTAGGAACAGTTTCTTTCCAACAGCTGTCACGTTATTGAACTTAGTTCCCCGCTGACTCTCTTACCATCGTCTCTTACCATCCTCACCTGTACATAACTGCCCATCTAACTTATTGTACATTATTTGCACATAACAGTACTCTTAACTTTCTGCACTGCTGCATATATTTGCATATATTTGCTTAAATTGCACATACTGTCAATTACTGTATATACTGCACTGTTGTCCTTTGCACTTCTGATTGGATGCTAAACTGTGTTTCGTTACCTTGTATTCATACATGTGTAATGACAATAAAGTTGAATCTAATCTAATCTAATCTATGAATGAACCAATCCAGAACAGCAGTCTCTTCTATAGTAAAACCCTGCCATTTTAAACACTATTAAAAAGGGATGTTGCCTCTGTTTCATGCCAATATCTACACAGGACTTGGACAGACAGAGGAAACGTGGATAGGGGACACAGCACTGGATGACAAGCTCTCAGATAAACCGTGTTTGTGTTGCGGGTCAGAAGGGTCCCCCATGACTGTCTGTATAAGTGTTCAGACTGTTGATTTCCTCTTGTGTTCTACAGCTGGCTAAAGCATACATCCATTTGTGTTAGTCCTCTTCATTTTACAATGTCCAGACCTCACAACCATTCCCAGATTACTACTTTTAGCTTAGAGATATTTCTCAGCTTCATCTGTGACAGAGAACTGAAAAGCATCCACAATCATAACACATTCTGAAAAAAATACAGAGTAGAAAAAAAATACACAGTAGATAAAAAAATCATAGCCCAGATCTGAAAAGACTTAACCCCCCCCCCCACACACACACACACACACATACATACACACACAGACAATTGTCTTCATTGCATTAGAAGAGATGCAGAGCTTGCAGAACAAGGAGAGGCTTCACTCCTCCAGTAAAAGAGTTGGCAATAAATAAAGACCACACCATATATGTGCATTTCCTCTCCATGGCCTTATGGAAACACATCACCTGGAGGTGCAACCCCTCGACCTTGTCTTGTCACAGCACCCTGAGCATGAGACAACGCTCTCAGATTTACAGGGGAGGCGATGCTCCTCCTGGCAGGCTGTGGTGTCTCATTTGACCATAATAGGCCTTGTGGTGGTTGAAAAAGTGTTGCCTGTAATTGAAGTTTCTCTGAGCTTCAGAAGGACAAGATCTGCTAAAATCCAGTAGGCGGAGAGGCCTATAGGGGCACAGAAAGGTTTTGTGAGGTATACAGAAGTGCGGTTGCCACAGTAATGAGGGAAAGCTCTTTTAGGCTCATGAGGCAGAAAAGTATCTTCCTCCCAGAAACAGCTGTGAGGCCCATGAATCTGCAAGTCATGAGAAATATGATTCAAGGTAGTGGGTCTTACCTTTTATATCCCTGTACAACGATCCATAAATAGTTTTCACTTTTGCTTCATTTCCAGGAAAATGTTGAAATGTAGCAACTGTTGGTCACTTTCATTGCTTTAGTTTTTCTCCTACCTTCTTGTGTTCAGCTGTTTTGGCCCATTTTTTTTTCCATTTATTTTTTATCATCGCTCTTTCTTCTTCTTCTTCGTCGATCACTAGATGGTCACACCAGCTGCCCTGACGAATGCTGCCGTCCTGCGGAGGTCCCTGAGGTCCCCGTGCATCTTTTGGTTCAGCGATGTGGGGTCAGGCCACGTAGCTCGTCTGAGTGCAGCGTGGTCTGGGCAGTCTTGGAGGAGGTGTTCGCTGGTCATTTGGGCAGTACCACATGGGCATCTGTCCGATTGTCCAACTTTAAGTTTCTGGTGCATGTGAGCATGCATTCTGTTATGTCCAGTTCGGAGTCTGAACAGAACGACTTGGTCAGCCCTGCTCAGACTATAGTAGTTGTCATCCTTGCAGAAGTTTGGGTGTTGCTGCTGCCACTTCTTGTGAGACAGGGCCTTAATAATGGTTTTCTCCTCACTGTAAGAGACCTGCCTGTCTTCCTGGTCTTGCTGCCCACCCTCCTTAGCAAGTCTGTCAGCCGTCTCATTTCCATAGATTCCACAGTGGGCAGGAATCCATTGGAGTGATACGTTCACCTGTGTTGCTAGTTGAGACAGAGTGAGGGCGAGTTCATTCAGTTCTTTGCGTCGGGGGTCCTGAAGTGCATCCAAGACAGAGAGGGCATCAGTGAAGATGACGACCCGCTTGTGTGCCTTGCCTTGATGTTCCCTGACGTGGGCCGCTGCTGTTCTCAGGGCCTCTGCCTCAGCCCTGAAATTGGTGGCGTACTTTCCAGTCGCAATGGGAATATGGGTCTCCTCGTCAGCGTACCTGATGTACACGCCGCCTCCGCCATTCCTGGTTGCTTCCATGGCAGAGCCGTCTGTGTAGACGTGAGTCCACTGCTCTTTAGGGTAGGCAGACTGAATGAACTCCAGGGCCAGCGACTTCCTCTCTTGGTCTGACTGTGTTCCTTTCTTCCCAATGCCCGATATGACTGTGCGTATGGCTGGGAAGTTCTGTCGGTTCCAGGAGGGAACAGATGCTATGGGTGGTATTGGTGTGGGTATGTGGTCCATCAGTTCTGGGTCTCTCCTTTCAAGTGTCCTGCTCTGGTGGATGAAGCTCGATCTCTTAAGTCTCCCTTTTGTTGGCTTGTTCAGTCTGTCCTTCATGGGATGGTTTTCCAGTCTTTTGAATTTGGCGGCCTGGGTCAGTACCTTGACGTTTCTTCTGTCTTCCAGTGGTGCAAGGCCTGTTGTTGTCTCCAGCGCTTTGATAGGTGTACTGCGCATGGCTCCTGTCATCATTTGCATGGCTTGGTTTTGGAGTCTGTCCAGCTTCCCAGTGTTGCTTTTGGCAGCTGTTGAGGTTGCTGCCATGCCATACTCCAGAACAGGCCGAATCCTCCCCACATAGAGCTTCTTCAGGACACCCTGGTCTGCACCCCAGTCTGTTCCTGACAGTTTCTTCATTAGGGCCATCCTGATCTTTGCTCTTGCCTGGTTCTTGTGCAGCTGGTTCTTCCAAGTCAGTCTGCGATCCATGGTGATCCCGAGGTATGTGGGTGTATATTCAGCCTGGAGCTCATGGGAGTTGATCTGCAGTTTCACCTTCTGGGGTTGGGTGGACAGGGTGAAGACGGTGTATGTAGTCTTCCTCTCATTTAAGCTTACAAGCCATGACTTGGTCCATGCCTCGATCAGCCGGAGAACTTGCTGCACTCTGTAGTTTGCAGTCACGATGCTTTCCTCACTGCACCAGAGGACTAGGTCATCGGCATAGATGGCACCTTGTACGTTCCTTGGCAAACTCTGGATGATGTCCTTAATGAATACAAGGAAGAGTGTTGGGGAGAGCACTCCTCCTTGTGGGACTCCTTCCCTCAACACCTTCTTCTTGCTGGAGTACTGTCTGACCTGGACTCTGGCTCTTCTGTTGTGCAGGTATTGGGCAATCCACTTGTACATGCGCCCAGCGATACCGCACTGGTGCAGTTTCAGCTTGAGGCCATCTTTCCATACCCTGTCAAACGCCTTTTCTATATCAATCCATACAGCGAGGGTGTGCTTTTTTTCTTGGAAGGCATCTTCTATGGCTTGAGAGATGTATGTTATTTGGTCCTCTGTAGACCGGTTCTGCCTGAAGGCTGCTTGCTCTGGGCCGATGTGTTGTTTTCCTTCCAAGTGCCATATGAGTCTGGTGTTGATGAGACGCTCTAGCAGCTTTCCTATGCAGCTTGTAAGGCTTATGGGGCGATAGCTTTCAGCCTTCAACTTATCTTTGCCTTTTTTGTGCACTGGAATCATCATGGCTTCTCTCCAGATCTGAGGCACAGTCCCTGATCTCCAACTGTCATTGAAAAGCTGCAGAAGTTTCTTCTTAGTTTTGGGGCCAAGGTTCAGCAACATTTCATTTGTGATCTTGTCAGACCCAGGGGCTTTTTTCAGCTTCAGTGTTGTCATTGCATCCTCCAGCTCCTTGAGAATGAATGGCGAGTTCATCACTGGTTCAATCTGTGCGTTCTGATGAATTCGCTGGGCTCCTCTGACAACCTTTCTTCTTTCTGGTGGAATCTGAAGATGGCTCGTCTTCACATACTGGTTGATGAAATGGTCTGCTGCTTTCTTGCCGGTCAGCAGTTCTTGATCTGCCTGTACTGTGATCGGTGAGCTTTTGCTGTTCTCGTCGTTGAGGGCTTGAGCCAGTTTCCAAAGCTTGTTGCCATCCTTGTCCAAGTTGAGCTGCTCTGTCTTTTCTTGCCATCTCTTACGAGCTTCCTGTATTAATGTCTGCCTGTGTTTTGCAGTGACCGCCTTCAGGGCAATGTTGTTTTCTACTGTAGGATCTGCTTCTACTTTTTTCCTTGCCTCTGCCACACTGTCTTCAAGCTGCTGGAGCTCTTCTGTCCAGTAAGGCCTATAGTTCTTTCTGGCTCCCCGAGGTATAGATTCATTTGCAGCCTTTAGAATAGCATGGTTCAGCACCCTGACTTTCTTGTTGAGGTTCTGCTGCTTGTGACAGATCTCCGCAGAGTACCGGTCCACCAGTGTTGAGAAGCGCACCCAGTTGGCCTTCTTATAATTCCACCTGGGGAATGTCTTAGCTTCTTGTGGTTTGTAGCTGATGTCCAGTCTGATCTTCACAGGTTTATGGTCACTTCCCCCGAGCTGGCCAAGTACTGTTCTTGTTGCCAACCTGGCCATGTCGTTGGTGGCAAACGCAAGATCGGGCGTGGTGTTACTCAGCCATACCCTGGAGAAGAACGTTGGTGGATCATCAGGATCATTCATTAGCAGAAGACTGTTTTCGACTTGCTAATCTTCCACTTCCTCTCCTCTTCTATCTGCTTCACTGTATCCCCATGCCTCTGAGTGACTGTTGAAGTCACCGATGACTAAGCATCGGTGGTCTGGGAGTTCCATTTGGTCAAGTGAGAGCTCTCGCTCTGGGGGGCAGTACACATTGAAAATCGTGATGCTTTCATTGTGAACCATAATTCGAACTCCATGGATTTCTGCCTGGTTGTTGGTACTGACGTCTAACTCTTGTGCTGGTATGGCGTTTCTGACAAGAATCGCCACTCCTCCTTTTGTTCTTCCTTTTCTGTCTTTCCTGAAGACCTGGTATCCCCTAACACTGAAGCGTTGGTTTTCCTTCAGGTGTGTCTCCTGTAGGCAGGCTACATCAATGTCTTCTGAGTGGAGTCTTTCGGCAAGGGATATTTTTTTGTTATAGACTCCTTCTGCGTTCCACTGGAGGATGTTGACGTTCCTCTCCTTTGGCGTCTCTTTTCGGCCAGTAGCATTCCTCGTTCCCCGTCCCCTGGTCGTGCAGGATGAGGTGAGGTGACCTCCGGTAGCTGAGGGTGGGCCCCTTTGAGGCTGAGGGCCCGGCACTCTTCCTCCCCGGCGGATCCCCAGAGGACGAGCACCATCACGTGCAACATCAGTGTGACTCATCATAAAGCGAATATGCGTGATGCAGAGGTTTGTGGCACCACAGGGGTCCTGCATCTCCGTCTTCAGCCATGGACGTTTGTTGGGGGTCCCTCCCCTAGACCAACTGCCTTCCATGGCTGGACTGTCGAGAGTTTGGTCCACCCTGTAGAAAGGTTGCCTGCCAAGGCTTTCCGAGACCCTTCTTCCCGTGCAACTGTCTGTCCTCCTCCGCCTTCACAGCCGTTGGGAGTTCGCACTCCTCTCCGCCTGTTCTGCCGTTGGGACATCTGTTGCTGTAACAAAAACTTGGGTTTTACGTGAGTGATTTGTTACATGCTGCACAACCCCCAACCTGGAGGACCAGGGTGCACTCTTTAGTCTGGCCTCTACCCCACGCGGACCTGTTCGACATGGTTGAACCTTCTGGGAGCACTACGCTCCCGTCGACATAGCTCCGGGGGTTGCTGAGGCACGCAAGCCGCTGCACCCCGACAAGGTATGTGCACCATTGGCAGCGGATCGCTCTTTGTGTTCTTCCTCAGTGTCTTTTTCTAGATGTTTCTTGTGTAAACTTCTGTGTTGGACACTGCTAACCCACCGTCTGCTCTATTTGTTACACTTTGACAAGGTAATGTTGCTTCAAATCTAATAAGTTCGGGGGGAGGGGTCACGTGATGTGTTGAGGTGAACAGACGTCAGTTTCCTCATATCAGCACTGGATTGTCAGAAAAATAAACGTTATCATATTTTACCAGTGAAATCCTGCCCTGAAAATACCCATAATGTCATTGGACAACTTTTTTGCGAAGCCTGGACCAACTAAGAAAAAAGATATGCGTAAAAGAGGAGGAAAATGTTATGTCCGAATAACATGACACTGGAGCTACTCTCAAGTGAACACTGAACTGACTTTATTATCGAGACCAACACAATAAACACTCCAGCCATAGCCTGCCTGACATCATTACCCCAACCCCCTCAGCCAGGCTATGGCAAGCCCCAAGAGCCAAATCTCACACATAACATCCCCCCCCCTTCCTCACAAAGTCAAAGAACACCCCCCCCCCCCCCGAACAGGAAAAAAAAAAAAAAAACACAGTGTTGTCTCCCTTTTTTTTAAACTAAGTAGGCAAAATTCAGCCAACCAAACGGGCATCTGGGTAGTCTACCAGAACGCCCCACCATGTTGGAGTGGGTTATTCTGCCGCATAGTCCCAACACACATTAGCTAGTACTGTCTTCAATGCATAGTCTTCCAGGTACCTGGGCCTCTGACGAACTCTAGCCGGGCGTCCCCTAGGCGGGGACTCTGCACCAGGCACCGTCAGCTGCACCTACAAGTTCTCACCACTCCAGTCCAACAAGTCCCATCTCACATCAGGTTGTCCCGCCGTAGCTCTAGTCCTCTGTTCCAGTGTTGACTTTCTGAGTCTACTGGAGTGCCACCGCGACCCATCCGCAAGCTCGAACGTGTCCTGGCCCCATCGTCTCGTGATCCGCAGGGGCCCCGTCCAGAATGGCTGCAGCTTATGCGTGCGGTTAGGGTGTTTGATCCAAACTTGATCTGACACCTTCAGTCCATGGGTTCTCGCCCTGTGCTTCCTGTCAAATCATTGCTTCATCTTGTGCTGTTGCGCAGTGACCCAGTCCCGTGGAGAGTCCATATTCCTTGGAGGAGGTGTTGTGGGCGGTCTCAGTCAATCCAAAGGCAGAAGTAGTTTGTGTCCCAGCATGAGAGCCGCTGGGGAGCATCCTGTTGTAGCATGGGCTGTTGCCCTGTAGTGGAGGAGTATGTTCTGGAGGGCGTCCAGAAATACGAAGCCGTCTGCCAAGTGGGCTCTCAGTCCGTTTTTCAGGATCTTGTTAAAACGTTCAACACCCCCATTGGCCTGGGGATGGTAGAACATGGTTTTAATGTGTTTCATGCCCCTAGCACTCAAGAACTCTTTAAACACCCCAGAGGTGAACTGCAGGCCATTGTCAGTCTTGATTACATTCGGGACCCCCCCACCTGGCAAACAGTGATGAGAGGAAACCCGTAACCACATCCGTCGGGACTGAATTAGTGGGTAACACCTCCGGCCACTTTGAGAACAGGTCGTAGACCACAAGCAGGAACTGGCTGTTCGGGGGTGCTGTATGTAGTTTGCTGCAGATGTCCAACTGTATGTGTTTCCAAGGGCCCTCCGGGTACGACAGCGGCTGCAGGGGTGGAGGGGGTGGTCCGCCGGTCTTCCCACTCTCCAAGCACGGAACACAGTTTTTCACCAGAGCTTCAATGTCCTTATCAATACCCGGCCACCAAACTGAATCCCCGCAGCGCTGTTTTATCCTGACCATGCCCAGGTGGCCCTCGCGGAGCATCGCTAGGACACGTGATCTCAGAGACACCGGGATTAGCGTGCAGTGTCCCCTCGCCACACACACCTCATTCCAACAGCTCAGTTTGTCTTTAAACCCGTGGAAGGGTGCCAGCCCGCCCTGCACCTTTGCAGGCCAACCCTCCTTAATCACCAAGCACAGCTGTGACAGCACGGGGTGTCGTTCCAACTCTGCCCGAAGTTCTTGGTGGGATACTATATCCCGGAGGGACCCGTGCAGTGCATTGACTAGATCCGCTTCTGTGGGATCGTCATCATCCGATTGTATGGTGTTGGCCGTGGCACGGGACAAGAGATCTGCCAGTACGTTATCCTTACCAGGAGTGAACTGGGTGGTAAAATTGTAGGCCCTCAGCTGCTCCATCCACCTGTGGATCTGCAAAGGTCTGTGTCCTGAACCCGACATCTCCAGTAATGTTGTCAGCGCTCAGTGGTTCGTCCGCAGAGTGAAATGGCGCCCATAGAGGTAGATATGCCACCGTTCACACATCCAGACGCAGGCGAGTGCCTCCCTCTCACCCACGGCGTACTTTTTGTTCAGCTGCTGAGAGAGACCTCGATGCAAACACCACCGGACGCTCTGTACCATCTTGTACCTGGGACATAACCGCCCCAACGCCAAGCCAGACATGTCACAGGTCACAATGGTTGGCCGCTTTGGATCAAAGTGGGCCAACACCGTAGGGAAAGTGAGTTGAAACTTCAGCTTAGCAACCACTGAGCAGGCTGTGGTCCATTGCCACGGCGCATCCTGTTTCAATAGGGCCCGGAGGGTCCAATCATTTCCGAGTAGCGGGGAATAAGACGCCCATAAAAGTTCACCATACCCAGAAACGAGGAAATCTGTGCAGGTGTCGATGGTTCTGGGAGGCGCAGGACCGCCTCCACGTTCGAATGCAGGGGCCTCAGCACCCCCCCCCCCCGCCCCGCTGTCAACCAGAACCCCACAAACTCGATGAAGTCCACCGCAAAGATGCACTTTTCCCCATTTAGGGTGACTCCGTGTTCCTGTAGTACCATCAGCACCTGTCCCAACCGATCATCTTGTTCCTCCCATGATGTGCCATGTACCACGATGCCATCCAGGTATGCCACCACACCCTTGAGGACGGCCAGAATCGTGGACATTATTTTCTGAAAACAGCTGGGTGCTGAGCTCAGACCAAAAGGCATGTGGGTGTACCTAAACACACCCATGTGGGTCATGAACGCTGTCAGGTTCCTGCTGGCTGGGTGGAGGGGCACCTGCAGGTAACCCTGGCGAAGATCCAGCTTTGTGAATACCTTTGAACTGCTGAACGTTGCGGTGAGTTCCTCCATCGTGAGGAGCGAGTACTTGTCCGGGACGATTGCTTTATTCACCAGCCTAAGATCAATACACAGTTGGATGCCACCCAATTTTTTCTTGGCCACCACGATATCTGATATCCAGGGTGAAGCATCCACTCTCTCGAAGATGCCCGTTTCCAGTAGTTTGTTCAACTCTGCCGTGACATCGTCCCGTAGGGCGAGGTGAAGCCACCATAGCAGTTGAATTTTCGGCATCACACTTGGATCTATGAGTGGGCAGGGGTGGAACACACAGACACATCCCAGGCCTTTGAACAGCGTCAGCCAGTGGACATGCCATTAGGCACATTCAATTTATACACTGTCAGCACCATTGAGCCCTCTGGGTCCTTGATGGAGAATCCCAATTCACCCATTAGGTCTATCCCTAGCAAGTCCGCCCCCTGGTGCGAAATTTGGAAAGTGAACGCGTGAACAGTCTTCAACCCACATTTCACTGAAAAGTCAACTGTGCCCGCCATTTCAATTTCGACGTGGCCATATCCAAACATTTTCACTGCTCCAGCATTGATAATTTTATTTGGGAAAAGTCTCTTCAAAGTAGCCCTTCTCAGTATGGACCTACTGGCCCCTGAGCCCACCATAAGCAGCACGTCGACTCCCTCGAGTTTTAACACGTACCATTTCAACCGTCCCTTCTTCGCGCGGGCCACACACACCCATGTCGTGTCTCTGGACTCCGCTGCCGATGACTTAGTAGTGATAATGTAGGCCCTGTCCCGCACCACAGTCCACCGCCTCCTGGGAATCTGCCCCGGAGAATTAGCTACCTTGCTAACAGCTGTGCTTGGTGGGAAAGCTTGGGTGGCTACACTCCCTTTAGCCAACACCGGCAGACTCAGCTGAACTGCACCTTTGCGGGCCAACTCTCCCTAATCAGTGATCTGATTAACTCGATCTGCATGACCAGTTCGAACACCTCTTCCAACAAGAGAGTATCTTTAGTTAGCTTTAGCTTGCTCTTCAGCCACACGTTGTTAGTATCATGGGCTAGCTTATCCCAGACCAGCTCCTCTTCGATAGGCCCAAAGGTGCATTCTCTTGCTAGGCTACGGAGCTCCATAATAAAGGACTGAGTGGACTCACCTGCTCGCTGTTGGTGGTCATAAAACTCATATCGCCACGCCGTGATGGTGGAATGGTCTCCAAAAACACAGTCCATTAATTCCAAACCGTCTTTCAGTGAGCCACTGCCACACAGCCCAAAAAATATCTGCTGGCCTTCCTCACCGAGGTAGTGGACCATTAGGCTCCTCCTTCTCTCTTCATTGACACCGCTCAGGCCGGCCACAGCCACATACACGTCGAACATCTCCCTCTAATGGACCAATGGTATAGCTGGTGTGCCAGGAGATTGTAAAAATGGAGGTGGTTGTCCTATACACACTCCCATGGTTTATCCTCATTGCCAAATGTTATGTCCGAATAATATGAGACTGGACCCACTCTCGACTGAACACTGAACTGACTTTATTATCGAGACCAACACAATATAGACTCCAGCAGTAGCCCTGTAGGTGAAGATTAGTGCATGGAGCATTCGGGGATCTAATAATGTAGTTAAACGAAAATCTGTTTTGAACTCTTAAAAAGGATAGGGTCCAGATAGCTTTCTTACAGGAAACACATCTAAATGATGATGAGCATAAGAAGTATCATAGAGAATGGGTAGGCCAGATCTTTTTCTCATTCTATTCAACCAGTAAGAGAGGTGTAATTATTTTAGTACATAAAAATTTGCCCTTTACTCTCACAGCTTTGTACAAAGACACAGAGGGAAGATATGTCCTGGTTAACGGGGTGCTATATGGTGAAGATATTTTGTTGGGAAATGTGTATGCCCCTTATGTCCAAGATGAGGAATTTTATGCATCTTTATGAATGAATGAATGAATCTTTATTTCGGATAGATTAAAAGTACAGATTAAAAAGAAACAGAATAATATAACAAAGGGGGAAGGAAAATCCAACAAGGTCAAATTAGACAATAACTCCTCTGATTATACAGTTCAACATAAGTTATCCGAAATGGGTGATGGCTGAAGCCGCAGCTTATATTGTCCACCCATATTCCATCCAAGAATTCAAAAGAAAAACAAAACAAGAGCGATTACAATTCAGAACATAGCTAAGACAAAATGTGACAAAAAAAACTAAGCAACAACACAGCGCAGACTGGATATGACAATCCTTATGTGATTTACATGTCATCTTGTATATATATGTTTGGAGTATTTCTTCCTTTAGTTTTTGTTTAAATTGTCCAAGCGTTGTACATGATTTTAATTCAGGTCCAAAATTGTTCCATAATCTGACTCCTTGCACTGAAACACAGTGTTGCTTGGTGGTAGTTCTCACTGAAGGTTTTTGAAATATACATGTTCCTCTGAAATGATATTGTTTCTCCCTTACTTGGAACAACTTTTGGATATTTGTGGGCAGTGATAGATTCTTCACTTTAAACATTATTACTGCAGTTTTAAAGTCAACCAGATCTTTCAACTTGAGAGCTTTTAATTTAAGAAAAAGTGGGTTTGTTGGTTCCCTGTAAGCAGCTTTGTTTATTATTCTAATAGCTCTCTTCTGAAACATAAAGACTGGATATATGTTTGTTTTATATGTATTTCCCCATACTTCAGTACAATATGTCATGTATGGGAGTATTAATGAGCTGTTGATTATCTTTATATAATCAACTTGGTAATCTGGACTGTACCAAGATTATTTTTGGGGGGGATTTTAATTGTACATTGTGCCCCACGATGGATAGGCAGCCATCACATACAGCTCAATCTAAAAGTACTAAGACTCTTTTAAATATTACGAAGGAGTTTGATCTCTTGGACATGTGGAGGCATCATAATCCCCTTGTAAGGTAATATATGTTCCATTCTTAACCACATCTGTCAGCATCATGCATAGATTATATTTTTGTCTCTAGACACCTTAATCATTTAGTTGAACAGGTAGACATAGGTTCTATTGCTCTTTCAGACTATGCGCCAGTAGTTTTGTCTATGCAGCCCCTTAGACCTTCTGAACGCTCATTTTTCATGGAGAATGAATGTGTTGCTGCTTTTGGATGAAGAATTTGTTAGGTTTGTGGAGGGACAAACAGATTTATTTTTAAATATTCAGTTAAATGATAAAGATGACATTGACCCCAGGATCCTATGGGACAGTTACAAGGCCTATATGAGGGGCGCGATTATTTCACAAACATGTTATATAAAAAACAGTGAATAGCAAAGCAAAAGAAAAGAAAATAAAACAACTAGAAGAGACTTTTTATGCAACAAAATCAGAGGTGACATTATCTGAACTTAAAACTACCAGGACTATGTTACATGATTTGATAACTAGAAAACCAGGAAAGAATATATTGTTTGCTAAGCAAAAAATGTTCGAAATGGGTAACAAACCCAACCACCTTTAAGCACGGCTGGCAAGGAATGCTCCAGTGAAATCTTTTATTCCAGTCGTACTAAATGACAATAATAAGATAAGATAAGATAAGCCTTTATTAGTCCCACAATGGGGAAATTCCAGGATTGCAACAGCACAGGGATAGCAACACTCAGAGCAACAATCAGAAGGCAAGAAAAAACAACATCTAGTAAACATATGTCTATATTACTATAAATGTATATACTGTATATAGACACACAGTGCAGAGCATTATGGTTGGTTGGTGAATGTGCAGCAGAAAGTCTAAGCTCTCTCTCCGCGGATGCAGCGGGCCAGCTGGAAGTCTTTGGGCATGATGGTGACCCCCTTAGCGAAGAAGAGACCCACCAGGTGGGCCTCGCTGGTCTCCTGCAGAGCCATGACGGCGAAGCACAGGAAACGCAGGACGGTCTTGAAGTCCTGAGCGATCTCCCTCACCAGGCGCTGGACGGGCAGCTTACGGATGAGCAGCTCCGTGGATTTCTGGCAGCGACGGATCTCTCTCAGAGCCACGGGCCTGTGACGGCGAGGCCTCTTCACTCTGCCGGTGGCCGGAGCGCCTCTCCGAGCAGCCCTGGTGGCTAGCTGTCTCCTGGGGGGCTTCTTCCTCCAGTAGATTTTACGGGCGGTCTGCTTGGTTCTTGCCATCGCTCTTTATTATTCTGTCTTATATTTCTTGCACGCCGCCTAAACTCCAGCCCGGCACCCGCGTCGTTTTCGCTACAGCTCCCGGTATGTCGAGTTTCCCATTAGCACCGGGCGGCGGCCAAGTGCTAGCTAGCACTAGCTCCTCCCCGCTGTAGCGTCTCCCGCTGCAAACCGTGGCTCCGTCCGCTGACCCGGGAGACCCCTGGGGCGATCCGTGCGTCCATGATATATATACAGAGTGAAAGGTGTAGAAAGAAGAAGGAAGATTAAAAAAAAGGCTGTTGCAACGGGCAGCCGACTCGTGTGGCGCCACCGGTCCGGCGGAACCGGAACTGGGAAAAAAAGACAATCAAAGACAAGTAAATAATTGTCATATCAATGAGAGCTTCAAAGAATTTTACACTAACTTATGCAGATCACAGGCTTATGAGGGGAGACTTGGATCAGGTTTCTTCTTAAATAATTTAAGTTTCCCACAGATAGCAGAGGACCAAGTTAAATTTTTGGAATCACCTGTATCCCAACTTGAGATAGATATGGCTATCTCAGCACTTCAGTCAGGGGAATGTCCAGTAGCAGACAGCTTTCCTGTTGAGTTCTTTAAAGTGATGAAAGGGAAAATCAATAACATGCTATTAAGGGTTTTTAATAAGTGATTTGAGGAATCCAAACTTCCAGAATGTATGTATAGAGGAAATATAATATTAATAGCAAAAAAAGGTAAGAACCCAGAAACATGCTTTTCTTACAGACCCATTAGTCTCCCGGGCGTGGTCAGCAAAATACTGTCTAAGATACTGGCTATTAGATTAGAGCAGATTTTTACCATCCATTGTGGATGGTTTCATCAAAGGTCAGAACTCATACTATAACACAAGATGGCTTTTCAACATTGTTCACTATCTTAATTTTCATCAGACTCCTGGGGCCATTGTTTCAATGGACACTGAAAAGGCGTTTGATAGAAATGAATAGGAATATATGTTTAAAGTGATGAGAAGATTCAGTTTCAGGCCAAACTATCTGGAATGGGTCAAAGTTTTGTATAACGCGCCAACTTCTTCCCTGTCGGCTCCATTTAAATTGACTAGAGGCACAGTACAGGGAAGTCCACTATCTCCTCTCCTGCTTGCTATGGCCATTGAGCCTTTAGCAATGGCTATCAGACAAAACCCACATATTCAGGGAGTAACTGTTGGAACAAAACAACATAAAATTGTATTATACGCTGATGATGTCTTGCTGACATTAACAGACCCGGCTAAATCATTACCAGTAGTGGCCCAGTGTGTCCGGGAGTTTGGTCTAATATCTGGCAATAAGATAAATTTTGATAAGTCAGAGATAATTTCCCTAGGTTATATGGGAAACATTGAACCTATGTATGTCAAACCCTTCCGCTGGGCTCCGTCAGGATTTATATATTCAGGAATTAAAATCACACCTAAAATTAACCAATTATATGTAGAAAACATTAACTCCATGATAAAAGAGATCAAAGAAAGTTTGAAGTTTGAGAGAAGAGCTTCCCAATATATTTTTTAGGCAGAATTAATCTCATTAAGATGACAGTTCTCCCAAAAATAATATATCCTATATCTATGCTGATTGTGATTTTAAAATCAGAGGATATCAAAATGATTACTAAAGCTTTATCAGACTTTATTTGGGCCGGCAGGAGAGCTAAGGTTAAATTAGGGGTACTACAATTGCCAAATGATCATGGAGGGTGGGGGTCTTCCAAACATGGAAAACTACACTTTGGCTATTCAGGCCAGAATTTTCTCCTCCTGGGTTAATGAACAATCATATCAGTGTCTTTGGTTTGAGATGGAGTCAGTGCTGTGTAAATCCCTTTCCCCTGTGAATCTGTTGGGAAGACGTCTAAATGAGTTACCACCTATTGTTAAGGATAATTTCCTGATAAAAAATGTATTATGGGCATGGAAAAAAAATGAGGAAAATATTTAAAAGTAACCCACTTAATACCTTTATAACATTAGATAACCCAGAACTCTCATTACAAAGTGCAGGATTAAATTTTACAAGCTGGCAAAGAGCAGGTATAAAGAGAATCTACGATCTCTTTGAAAATGGAAGATTTAAAACATCTGATTTGTCATGAACCAAGCCCATGTTTCCTGTGGGCTCGGTTCTGATCGATCCTGGTGGCTCAGGCAGTGGGTTTATTATGTGGAGTTGTGTTTTGATTTCTTGTTGTTTTCATTTCCGTGCACTGTTTCTGTTCCTGCCTGTAGCTGCCACTCTGGCCTGTCTGGCCACGCCCCCCTCTTTCGGTCAGCCAGCTGTTCGCCCCGGTAATCATCTTTCCCGCACTCGCCCAGGAGTTCCCTATTTGTCACGCCAGCGGCGTCTGTATTAAAGGAGCTCTTCACTAGAAAGACGCCACTGGATCATTGTGTGCGTTAGACGATCGTTCTCCGCCGTCTAACCACCACTTCTATGAAGGACTGTGTTCTGTGTGTGCTCACTGGGATCCTGGGATTTCTCGTACAGCCCCCCTCACCGTGAGTAAACTGCTAGCGATCCTTTGTGCTGCCTTTACGCTGTGCCAGAAGCGTTCCTGTTTTCGGTTCAATCCCGCTTCATTTCTGGTAGTGTTTCCTCCCCGCAGCACGATCGTTACGCTTTGGCTCAGCCCAGTTTATCCTCCGGTGTGCGTGTAGGGCGTCCTGACAGACTCTTTAGCGTACCCGAGCTGTCGTGTCTGTGTATGTGTCATTTTGTGTTAATAAATGTGTGTTTGGTGTAGCCCTGCACTTAAATCCTCTCGTCCTTTCTCCCCTCGCCGTGCGCATTAGAGAGGCTCACGGGGAGCTCATGACACAATGATCCAGCCATAAAAGGATTTAGCGGGTTACACCCACACTAATCATTTTTTTTTCATTTTTGGACTGTCTCGTTTTTCACTCACATACTTTCCAGGCACTATGGCTGAGCTGTTGGAGAGGGAGCTGCGCTCGCTCTGTCTGCTGGAGGACCTTCTCTCGTGGGTGCTGGAGCCCTGTTCTCCTGAGGCAGTTCAACGGGCTTGGGACGCTGCAGTCAGAGTGATGAATCGGGATAGCCTGTGGGACCATCCGGAGGTGGCCGAGATTTTCCGAGAGATTGTCGCCGTGACGTCCATGGGGTCGGGTGAGGAGCTCCCAGCGCTCGAGCCCCCCGCGGCTACACCGCCTTCGCTCCCTGTTTCTCCGGAGATCATTGGCCTTGATTACTTGCGGCCAGATGGTGTGCTCAGAATCCCAGACTATCTGATGCCCCAACCGACCGTGAGGAAAACAAAACCTCGCCGGAGGAAGCCCCTCTCGTCTTCAGCGGCCGTCATCGCTCCAGTCGCCGAGAGGCCCTCTGAGATTGTCCCGGCCACGCCCACCTCCGCGTCATCGGAGCCGGCTCCTCCACAGTCCTTTGAAGGGGTCAGTGACATGGAGAAGGGTGACTGCCAACTATCTGCAGCTGTCAACATCGGGAACCGGGATGACAGGCAAGTGTTTTTTTCTTTCCACTCAATCTAATTACAAACCTTGTCTGTCTCCCGAGGGAGAGGCCCAGTTTCAGCAGTCCGCTGGGTCCCCTCCTCCGGCTGCAAATATTAATTCACTTTTTCCCTTCTCCGTGTCTCCTCCCATTCTCCCTGAGGGCCAGCGGGCCCAAGGTCAGGGCCATCAGACAGTGGAGGAGCCAGTGGCTTCGGATGATCCATTCCCAGAGTCAGCATGGAGAGGTCCCTCTGCAGCCACGCCGGTGGAATCCCCAGCGTTGGAGCTGCTGCAGGTGGACAACAGGACTGCCAACACCATCCTGCCAGCTGCGGAGGCATCTGCAGCGGACTGGGAGCCGGAGCTGGGCCTCTTGGAGACCGGGCCCGAGTGTTCATCACCGGGATCGACGGAGTCCTGGACTGCGGTGGAGCTCAAGCTCAGGCAAGTAATCTCTCTTGTTTTTCTTATGTCAGTTTTAGAGAGATCTTGCCTGGCTCTGGGTGAGGAGAGTCAGGCGCAGCGCACAGCTGCATCTGAACTTCCTTCTCCGGGCTTTGCCGCTGCCGGCGACCCTAACCATCTTTCTTCTTCTGCTTCCCCTGAGCCTTCAACCAGGGTCGCCGGAGAGGGTGTGTCGCCGCCGGAGGTCGCTGAGGGTCCGGTCCTGCCTAAGGAGGACTTTGCTTCTCCAGCTTCTCCTGCCAGGGTCGTCAGGGCTCCTCCCATCAATCGTCTCCTCAGCTTGGTGCTCCTGCGGGTTGGTCCGCTCACTGTGAGTGCAGCTTTGGCCCAGTCGGAGGTCACCATGGGCACTGCTAGGCTCCCGCTGGAGTCCATCATGGGTGCAGCGGAGCCGGCCCAGTCAGGGGCCACCGCAGGTGCTACTGAGGACGCCATGGAGGTTCCCTCTCCCCGGTCCGGTTGCCCTCCAGGTCAGCCTTCCGGTGGGCAGGCCGCCTCCTGCTTCACCCCCTCCATCCTGGTGGCTGAGCAACGTGGGCCGGCCACCAGAAGAATTGACTCCCGGGGTCTGGTGGCCCATGTTCTCCGGCAGGGCACCGGATTCTGTCCACCGGATCTTCTGCTGGGCCTCGGACTCTGGGCAGCCTCCTGAGCCCCAACGCCCGTGGACTTGGGGGGGTTAATTGTGGACCCTGGCCAGAGTATTGTGTTCCCTCCTTTCCTGTTCCCCCTACCTCCCACTCGGGTTCGTGTGTTATTATTTTGCCTGTGGGATTGGTGGTGGTGGTGGTGGTGGGGTCCTTATGATGTTACCGTGGGTGTCTGGTATCCACCCCTAGAAGGAGGGGCTCTGTCATGAACCGAGCCCATGTTTCCTGTGGGCTCGGTTCTGATCGATCCTGGTGGCTCAGGCAGTGGGTTTATTATGTGGAGTTGTGTTTTGATTTCTTCTTGTTTTCATTTCCTCGCACCGTTTCTGTTCCTGCCTGTAGCTGCCACACTGGCCTGTCCAGCCACGCCCCCCTCTTTCTGACAGCCAGCTGTTCGCCCCGGTAATCATCTTTCCCGCGCTCGCCCAGGTGTTCCCTATTTGTCACGCCAGCGGCATCTGTATTAAAGGAGCTCTTCGCTAGACAGACGCCGCTGGATCATTGTGTGCATTAGACAATTGTTCTCCGCCGTCTAACCACCACTTCTTTGAAGGACTGTGTTCTGTGTGTGCTCGCTGGGATCCTGTAATTTCTCGGACAGCCCCCCTCACCGTGAGTAAACTGCTAGCGATCCTTTGTGCTGCCTTTATGCTGTGCCAGAAGCGTTCCTGTTTTCAGTTCAATCCTGCTTTGTTTCTGGTAGTGTTTCCTCCCCGCAGCACGATCGTTACACTTTGGCTCAGCCCAGTTTATCCTCCGGTGTGTGTGTAGGGCGTCCTGACGGACTCTTTAGCGTACCCGAGCTGTCGTGTCTGTGTATGTGTCATTTTGTGTTAATAAATGTGTGTTTGATGTAACCCTGCACTTAAATCCTGTCGTCCTTTCTCCCCTCGCCGTACGCATTAGAGAGGCGCACGGGGAGCTCATGACATGATTCTTTGAAAACTCAGTATCATCTTGAAAACAATAAATACTTACAAAGAAGACATTTTGTGTATAAGAAAGCTAATTCTTTGGATTTTACAGGCAACTCTCACCAATTGGAAAAGTTTTTTTTTTAATAACAGAGAGTACAAACACTTCATATCAAAATTTTATTCAGAAATATATAATTTGAGCTTAATAAACTTGCATGGTTAAGAAAATCCTGGTGTACTCTACTCAAATGTGACATAGGAAATGATGTCTGGGATAAAATGCTGCTGCTGCCTTCCAGAATTTCAATATGCAACAGATTTATGGAGTTACAGTATAATATATTGCACAATGTTTGTATTTTGCCATATATTTACAGTAAATATAAAACAGGAATTTCGCCAAATTGTCCTAAATGTAAAAGTCAAGTTGGTACAAGACTTCATTGTCTGTGGGAATGTAACATCATTCAGACATTCTGGAAAGCAGTATGCACACACATCAGTAAAGCAGTAGTTAAACAGGTGCCAGTCAACCCATTACTAGGTTTACTTGGAAATGTCCCTGACTCTTTGATGCAACATGAGGATGTTATTCAAACACTTTTAATGTTGGCTAGAACAGCCATTATTGACATAACGCACGGCTCAGGAGACGCACACACACAGGCTTAGAGTAGTTCAAAGAGTTTATTAACAGCAGGAGTGAATGAGTGTGTGTCTGCGGGATGTAAATGTGTTGGTGATGGTGTCTGCTCCAGGCACAGAGGCAGGTGACCGTACAGCCGAGCAACCCTATGGAGAGAGCACAGGGAGAGGGTGACGGGCATACACCAACACAGGAGGGATTTATGGCGAGAGAAGGACTTACTTGGTGGGTCAGGACAGCTGGCACAACAAGGGGGCGAAGCCCGGAAGACAGCCACCTGGAGAGCTCTGTACAGCAGCGAGGATTGGGCGATGGAGTGGAGATGTCCGCCGCTGGGGAATCCACCTGTGCACAGGGGAGAAGACTGAAGAAAAGAGGTAAGCGATCTTCTTACCAAAATGGTGACGCTGAAGGGAAGTATGCTCACAACGGTGAGGGACGAAGTCTGACGGCTTCAGGCCGAGCCTCCGGGCGAGACGGCCTTTATCCCTCGCCGCTGATGATTGTCAGGTGCGTGAGCAGGTGGCGCCGCTGATGAATGGCGCGGCGTGACAGTACTCCCCCCTCTAGCAGCGCCTCCTGGCGATGGCTTATCCGGGTGCGCTCGGTGGAAGTCCGCGATGAGCGATGGGTCCAACACAAACGACGGGGGCACCCATTGTCGATGCTCGGGCCCATAGCCCTCCCAGTCCACCAGGTATTGCAACCCACGACCTCGGCGCCGGGAGTCCAGGATGGAGGAGACGGACCAGGCCGGATGGCCACCAATCATCCGGGGCGCGGGTTGCGCTGCAGGAGGAGGGCAAAGGGGGTCAGTGACTGCCAGTTTCACCTTCGACACATGGAAAGTGGAATGGATGCGGAGGGAGGGGGGAATAGCCACGCGCACAGCCACCGGGTTGATGATCCGGGTGATGGGAAAGGGACCCATGAATCGCTGTGCCAGCTTCCTCCTCTCGCCTTTTAATGTGACGTCCTGGGTAGACACATACACGAGTTGCCCAACTCTGTACGCCGGGGCAGGTCTTCTGTGCCGGTCCGCCACGGTCCTGTTGCGCTCCGCCGTGCGTAAAAGCGCATGACGCGCGGCAGCCCAGGTGGAGCGGAACTGCCTAAGGTGCGCCCTAACAGAGGGGACAGTCACCTCGTTCTCCTGCGCTGGAAACAGCGGGGGGTCGTAACCCAGGGACGCCTTGAAGGGGGACATCCCCGTTGCAGAAGAGCGGGCGGTGTTGTGGGCATACTCCACCCAGGCGAGATGGTTGCTCCAGGACGTCGGCTTGGATCTAGTAACACAGCGGAGCGCAGCCTCCAGCTCCTGATTGGTCCTCTCACACTGCCCGTTAGACTGGGGGTGATGGCCGGAGGAGAGGCTCACCTTGGCTCCGATGGCGTTACAAAAGGATCTCCAAACCTCGGATGAAAATTGGGGGCCCCGGTCCGAGACCACGTCCACCGGAATCCCGTGCAGCCTGACCACGTGTTGGACGAGGAGGCCCGCCGTCTCCAGGGCAGTAGGGAGACCTCGCAGGGGAACGAAGTGCGCCGCCTTGGAGAAACGGTCCACAATGGTCAGGACGGTGTCAAAGGAGTTGGAAACGGGGAGTCCGGTGACGAAGTCCAGTGCGATGTGCGACCAGGGCCTGCCGGGGACGGGCAGAGGCTGGAGCAGACCCGCTGGGGGGGCATTTCCCGACTTGCTGGTGGCACAGATTGGGCAAGCCCGGGCGTAGCGGGCTGCATCCCTCCGCAGGCCTGGCCACCAAAAGGACCGCTGGAGGAGGCTGATCATCCGAGAGGTGCCGGGATGACAGGTGAGCCGGGAGGTGTGGAGCCAGTGGATGACCTCTCCTCGGACCGCAGATGGGACGAACAGTCTTCCCTCCGGTCCGCCGCCAGGATCAGGTTCCACCTCCTGCGCCTTCCGGATCTTGTCTTCAATGTCCCAAGAGATGGCACCGAGGACGCACGACCTGGGCAGGATAGTGTGGGGCGTCTCCTCAGCCTCCACGGGGGTGAACTGCCTAGAGAGGGCGTCAGGCAGGCCGTTTTTGGAGCCCGGCCTGAAGGTGATCGAGAAGCGGAACCTGGCGAAGAACAAAGACCAGCGCGCCTGGCGGGCATTCAGGCGCTTGGCAGATCGTAAATACTCTAAGTTCTTGTGGTCCGTCAGGACCACAAACGGCAGGTCCGCCCCCTCTAGCCAGTGGCGCCACTCCTGTAAGGCGAGTTTAATGGCCAGGAGCTCTCTGTCCCCCACATCGTAGTTCCTCTCCGCCGGGGACAGGCGCCGGGAGAAGAAGGCGCACGGCCGTTTGGCGCCATCGTCAGGTGACCGCTGGGATAACACTGCTCCCACTCCCGTGTCCGATGCGTCCACCTCCACAATGCACTGCAGCGCGGGGTCGACCTGGCGAAGGACCCGGGAGGAGGAGAACTCCGCCTTCAGCGCCCTAAAGGCAGCAGCGACCTCTTCAGTCCACCGGAACGGGACCTTCGGGGACGTGAGGCGGGTCAGCGGTCCGACGATTGAGCTGAAATTTGGGACAAAGCGGCGGTAAAAATTGGCGAAGCCAACAAACTGTTGCACCTGCTTCCGGGATGCGGGAGTAGGCCACTCCACCACCGCCTTCACCTTCTCTGGGTCTGGGAGCACCTGATCTTGAGCGATGATGAATCCCAGGAAGGATGTGGTCCTAGCGTAGAATTCGCATTTCTCAGCCTTCACGTACAGACGATTCTCCAGCAGTCTTTGGAGGACCCGCCTCACATGGACCTGGTGCTCGTCCCTGGACCTGGAGAAGATAAGGATGTCATCCAGGTAGACGAACACAAAAAGGCCGATGAAATCCCGGAGGACGTCATTAATGAGGCGCTGAAAGACGGCAGGAGCGTTGGTCAGCCCGAACGGCATGACGAGATACTCAAAGTGGCCGTTCGGGGTACGGAAGGCTGTCTTCCATTCATCTCCCTCCCGGATCCGGACGAGGTGGTAAGCGCTGCGTAAATCCAGCTTGGTAAACCAGGTCGCCCCCTGGAGGGAGTGAAAGGCAGTGTCCATGAGGGGCAGGGTGTAACGGTCCCTCTCAGTGATGTCATTCAGCGCTCGGTAGTCTATGCAGGGGCGGAGGGATCCGTCCTTTTTCCCGACAAAGAAAAACCCTGCCCCCACGGGTGACGACGATGGGCGAATAATCCCAGCGCTCAGAGATTCCTTCAGGTATGTATTCATGGTCTCCTTCTCCGGCGCCGACAGGCTGTAGAGCCGACCAGATGGCAGGGGAGCCCCCTGGCGGAGGTTGATGGCACAGTCATATGGTCGATGCGGGGGAAGAGACATAGCTTTCGATTTGCTAAATACCATACCCAGGTCGTGAAATTCTGGAGGCACCAGTGACAGGTCCGGAGGTGCTGTATCCGCCACAGGGGGAGCCGCGGATGGGGAGCAGGCAGCGGACTGAAGGCAGGTGCCCATACAGAAGGTACTCCATGCCGATACCCCAGCGGACCTCCAGTCCAGGACAGGGTTGTGGAGGCGTAGCCAGGGATACCCCAGGATGACGGGCGACACAGAGTTGGGCAGGACGTAAAATACCATCTCCTCCCGGTGGTTCCCTGAGATGATGACTGGGACAGGCATGGTTTGGTGAGAAACTCTCCCAAGGGAGGCACGGGAGAGATGGACCAGGGAGATGGGGTGTTTTAATGCCTGACAGCGGATGCCCAATCGGGTTGCCAGGCCTTGTGAAATGAAGCTGCCCTCTGCGCCCGAATCCACCAGTGCGTGGGTGAGGTGCCCAGTGGGATTGTGGCAAAAACGGATGGGCAGCTTTAATTGAGTGAGAGAGTCTAACCGGTTGGGATCCGCGAGGCTCCCTACAGCGATTCGCGGACCCCGCCGACTGGCTTTCCGCGGGCAACGCTCCACAGTGTGTTGGTCACCTCCGCAATACATGCAGAGGCCCAACTCACGGCGGCGTTGTTTCTCCGCAGGGGAAAGCTTGGTCCAGCCCGTCACCATCGGCTCCGACTCCTCGGGGCACAATGCTGGCGGCGCCGCCAGGGGGCGAGCTTGGAACAGGTGCGGCGAGACTCCACGAGGGCGAGAAGAAGAAGACTTCCGCCCCGAGGAGCGCTCGCGCAGCCTGTTATCCAAACTTATCGCTAAGGATGTCAGCTCCGCTAGCGTCCCAGGGATATCCCGTCCAGCCAGTTCATCCCTCAGATCACTATTGAGGCTGCGGAGGAACAGGCCACAGAGGGAGCGTTCCTCCCAGCCCAATTCCTCCGCCGCTACCCGGAAGTCGACCGAGTAGTCCGCTGCCGACCGGCCTCCCTGCTGGAGAGCGAGGAGCCGATCGACCTGGACCGTCTCGGTTTGAGAATGGTCAAAGACCTCCAGAAAGCGCCTCACGAACTGGTCATAGGTGAGGGTGGCATAACTGGGCCTCGCCATTACGGCGTAGGTCCAAGTTAACGCACGCCCCTCCAGAAGATTCCCTATGTAACCAATCCGACTGTGATCCGAGGGAAAATCTCCGGGCACACGGTGGAACACGGACTCACACTGCATAATGAACCCCCGCGCTCCGCCGAGCTTACCGCTAAAGCGGGCGGGGGTCGGAATCGGTGTGAGCCGAACCGGTGCCACCGGAGCCGGCTGGACGGCCGCTGGAACAGCAGGAGCCGCGCCACCCTGACGAGCCGGGGGGAACGGCTGTTGAGGATCCAAGCGGCCCAACCGGTTAGTTAAATTCAATAATTGATTAAAGATCACCTGTTGTTGATAAGCTATTTGATCCACTCTAGCCTCGAGAGTGGAAAACCGGTGTGCGAGCCCGCCGTCCGCCGAGCCGCTCTGCTGAAGCCGTACTGACATAACGCACGGCTCAGGAGACGCACACACACAGGCTTAGAGTAGTTCAAAGAGTTTATTAACAGCAGGAGTGAATGAGTGTGTGTCTGCGGGATGTAAATGTGTTGGTGATGGTGTCTGCTCCAGGCACAGAGGCAGGTGACCGTACAGCCGAGCAACCCTATGGAGAGAGCACAGGGAGAGGGTGACGGGCATACACCAACACAGGAGGGATTTATGGCGAGAGAAGGACTTACTTGGTGGGTCAGGACAGCTGGCACAACAAGGGGGCGAAGCCCGGAAGACAGCCACCTGGAGAGCTCTGTACAGCAGCGAGGATTGGGCGATGGAGTGGAGATGTCCGCCGCTGGGGAATCCACCTGTGCACAGGGGAGAAGACTGAAGAAAAGAGGTAAGCGATCTTCTTACCAAAATGGTGACGCTGAAGGGAAGTATGCTCACAACGGTGAGGGACGAAGTCTGACGGCTTCAGGCCGAGCCTCCGGGCGAGACGGCCTTTATCCCTCGCCGCTGATGATTGTCAGGTGCGTGAGCAGGTGGCGCCGCTGATGAATGGCGCGGCGTGACAATTATGGTGAAGTGGGTTGGAGATGATCCTCCCTCCATCTCTATATGGAAATCTTTGGTCTTGGAAACCCTGACTTCAATAAGACTGGGTTATCATATCGATGGAAAAGCTAGGGTTTTTCTACAAAAATGGACGAAGCCGTTGGATGCTCTGTGACTGAACAGTGACTTGGAATCAGTTGGACAGTAGGTAGGTATGTAAGCGGAAGTACATGTACAAAAACTTTTGTTTTGTGGTCCTTTTTTTGTTTGTTTCTGTGCTGCTGTGAATGTGTCTGACTGGTCTTGTATTGTTTTGTGAATTTTGATTTTTGAATAAAGTCTAAAAAAATCTAATAAGTTCACTGTAAATGATGCTTGCAAGGTTTGACTGTGTTTATGCTAATTTACACATTTATGCATTTTGCTATAATTTGTAACGTTAAACCTGAATTCTTCAACAGTGAAGGTAGAAATTTATGATGCATACCAAATAATACACAACAGCTATACTTTAAAACATTCCAGTTTTAGTTTTAGCCAGCTAGCTTATGAAGACGACACAATCATGATAATAAATTACATATCCAAGATCAAAAAGTCTTTAGTTCAAGGCTCATTTTTGCCCTTTGATTTGCTTTTTTCTTTCACACATTCAATTTTTATTCAGATTTTATTTCAATCTTCACTTACTTATTAGACTGTCCTCCAACAGAAAATGACAATAAAAAGCTTCTTCTTCTTCTTCTTCTTCTGGCTGCTCCCTTTAGGGGTCACCACAGCGGATCATCTACCTCCATCTCACCCTATCCCTTGCATCTTCCTCTGTAACACCAACCCTCTCCATGTCCTCCTTCACTACATCCATGAATCCTCTCTGTGGTCCCCCTCTTTTCTTCCTGCCTGGCAGCTCCATCTTCAACATCCTTTGTCCAATATATCCACTATCCCTCCTCTGCACATGTTCAAACCATCTCAGCCTTGACTCTCTTACTTTGTCTCCAAGCCGCTCAACCTGAGCTGTCCTGCTGATATACGTATGACAATAAAAGGCATTTGTACCTGTTGTTATGCCTCGGTGAAAATGGAGGCACAGGTACAGACGGGGAGAGCTTCTCACCAGCCCGTGGAGCATATGTTGTAAATTGTGAACGGAGATGAGGAGACCCGTGAGTCCTGGATAGCTCCGCAGACTGAGACATGCCTCTATTTCTTCTGCTGTGCCATCCAGGAATCACAGGGCCGCCTCGGGAGTGTGGGAAGTGTGGGTGTCCAAAATAAAATCCTCAGTGAGCTGTGCTGCCTAACACTCATCCTCGTCCAAGCCATACAACTTAAAGTCCATGCCCGCAGAGGCCTTTGGTGGCGTCATTCTGTCAGAAGGCAACCTCCAGCAGAGAGGAAGAATGACCCCTTCAGGCAGGTAGAACTTAAAGTGCAAAATGATTTATCAAACAAGCTAAGTAACTAATTAGGGCTAAATGAAAACATGAGTGGCTGAAAGAACTGGGAAAATGACAGTGGAGGCTAAGAAACTTAACTGAACTAAGAAACTGAGGATAACCCAATAAACTAATGATAACAGAATCACTTTTGCAAACATTTCAAAAATAACAGAAGGCCTGGACAAGATGTCCAGATCATGACACTACGCATGCGTGTACTCCAAAACTACTAGATGGGTTTGGATGATTTTTTTTTTTTTTTTTTTTTTTTTAACCAGAGGTGGTCCTTGGGCTAGAGAAGAACCCATAACATTTTGGTGATGATCCGAGAATGCATACCTCCACCAAGTCTCTGGCACCAAGGCATCAGCACCTTGGTGTTTTCATTTTTGGTAGCATTTGCATTTGATTTTAAAGTAAATCCAACATTTTCTTCTAATAATGCTTAAAAGGTGATTGTTCCTCACCTCAGTTTCAAAATAACTTAAATCCAAGTACAGAACTGGGAGGGGTGCAGAATACGCTACCACCCAAAAAGACTCAGTTCGTCTTGACTTTTTGTCATTGCACTTTCTAGCTTGAGAGTCACATTCAAGACTCACTTTTGGTTTAACTATTTACCTCTTTTAGACTTAAAATACATGTTTTTGGGTGATGAGGGTTAAAGCAATTGGTAGATTTAGTCACTCAGATATTTTGGCTAAGATCTGGGTCATGGTTTGGGATTGGTTTAGGAAAACCTGAAGGACTAGTTTGCACACATTGAAACTGTAACTCTTCTCGATGTTTCTTCATATTATCATTTCCTCAACCACTAGAGGGCACTTAATATCCACTTAAAGCAGAACTATGTAACTTTCTTGTTTCAGGTAGGAACATTCAAAAGTCTACAACTATAGTTGAATATGACCTGGCAACTTATGGGTCCTTAGTTGTTGGTGGCAAAAGTTGTGCCCAGTGAATGGCTATAGGGACTGTGGTCATAGTTATGCCTCAGTGCAACGGAGGCATATGGTAATCACGCAATGTGTCTGTGTGTGGTTGTGTGTGTGTGTGTGTATCTGTTTGTCTGTTACCAGCTTTTCAGCTCGCCCGGTCAAAATCAAGTGGAACTAAAGGCTTATATCATTATATTGCCATATTTTCTCAACTTTTAATTTGCCAGAATTTCGAAATAAGACTTTGTTTTCAAAATAAACACAAAATTAACTCACCATTATACCCTTAATGGAGCCGCAAAAAAGGGTATTGTAATAACTAGGCCAGGCCAGTAGAGGCTGCAGCGTAGCAGCTGCACCTTGGTGCTTTCATTACCATAGTTGTCCTTTCTGCAAGGCTGTGCACAGGCCACTTAAGGGTCAGGGGGTCAAATTTTTAAAAAAAAAAGGCACATGGAACAAGATTTGTAAATAATACAAGTATTCAGTAGCCTACCATTACAATGTAAACATCCTGTACATGTCACCCAAGAATTGACAAGGTATATCTGACTTAAAACTTTGATAATGTGTTTGACATTGTTCTGATAGCTATTTAATGTTAAAAGTTAAGGTGGAATATTATTTATATTCTTAATTAATGTTGAATAACACGTTGTAATATTGTGTTGGGTTCACCTTAGAATCGGCATAGTTTGCAGCCGAAGGTGACATAACCTTCGGCTCCGACTAACTGTAAACAGGAAGTCGGTCGGAGTATTGAGAAAAAAGTCAGTTGTGTGTGTTTACTGCCATCAGTTAACTTCAGCAACAGTCACATACATCCTCTGCCCTTGGTAGCATCGTAGGTATGTATTAATTGTTATTGTTTGTGTGCATTTCTGGATGATTTGTTTGAGGTCGTGTTGGGTTTGATGATTTTAGATGCTAAAAGTGGTCTCCCACGATTTACGCTGGCAACAGCCGTTGGATCGGTCGGAGGACATTGACAGATAATTTGGAGGGAAAGCAATTCATTGTGGCGGCGGGAGTTGTTGTGAACATAATTTTATATTGTATTTGAGTTAAAAAGCAAAGTAATTCATATAATTTGTGGGAAGATAAAATATGATTTGTATTAGAAGCTGAGTTCATATATTTTCATTGTAATATCTGTACAACGGTCAAAGAGTGATTATGCCTTGTACTGTATGTTACAGTTTCACCTTTCCTTGCGTCATTAAACCTGTGGACCGAGAGCTGTGTCTTCAGAGTCTTGATGTGAGGAAGGAGTTTAGCTGACTGTCCAATCAGCAGAGGCAGTACAGTGAAACCACGGCTTCCTAGCGGGCATGATAACGTGAACATGCTGGCAGACAGTGAGTAGATCATCGTCACACTCGACCAATAAACGATCAACACATCAGTGTCTATTCAGAAGTACGCTCGCGAACTGTGCTAGTCAGAAAAAAGAGCCATGTCAAAGACACACTCACACGCTTCTTCTGCGCACTCCAGTGTGTCATCTACAGAGTCTGCTGCAGCCAAAGCAAGAGCACGAGCAGAAGCAGCAAAAGCTCGCCTTTCCTACGCTGAAGAGGAAATAAGCCTAAAACTAGAAAAAGCTAAGTTGGAAGCATCAATGCAAATGCTACAATATAAGAAAGAGACTGCTGCAGCTGTTGCTGAAGCAGAAGCGCTGGAAGCTGCAGTTGACAGTGGTGAAAAACGAAGTCGAGAGTTTGTATTATTAGATTCTGCCTCCTTGACAGCCACACAACGCACTCAACAGTATGTTGCTGACCAAGCCAAAGTGTTGGAGGCAGAACACCAGCTATGTGTAGATGATGCCCCAATAAAATCAGACTCACACCCCAGCCTACAGCAGGTTCAGATATATAAGGATGAAAATGTTTGTGACCCACGACAAGTGAAATTTGAAAGCAGCAATATTACTCCAACACAGCACTCCAGATTTCAAAATGACTATTGTGGTACATTTCCCCCATCTTATCCTATACCTCCTAATTCCAACCATAACAGCTCCACTCCAAATGACTTTGTGAGGTACCTTGCACGCCGTGAGCTTGTGTCTACAGGCTTACTTCAATTTAGTGATACGCCTGAGAATTACAGAGCTTGGAAACGCTCATTTCTGTCTGCAATCAGCGGCTTAGATCTAACAGCAAGTGAGGAGATGGACCTTCTTTTAAAGTGGCTCGGCAAGGAGTCAAAAGAACATGTTGAGCAGCTCAGAGTAATTCACATCAATCATCTGGAAGCAGGCCTGAATATGATTTGGGATAGACTCGAGCAAACTTACGGCTCGCCAGAGGCAGTAGAGGACGCTCTTTTCAAACGCATCGACACTTTTCCAAAGATAGGAAACCGAGATTACGCCAAACTGACTAAGTTGAGTGATCTTCTGATGGAACTTCTATCAGCAAAGGATGAAGGAGACTTACCTGGTCTCTCCTTCCTCGACACGGCAAGAGGTGTCAACCCAATCGTGCAGAAACTCCCCTTTCGTCTGCAGGAAAAGTGGGCTTCAGCTGGTGCATCTTATAAGCGACAAAAGCATGTGCCTTATCCTCCCTTTGCCTTTTTGTAAAATTCATTAGCCAGGAAGCTAGCATTGCCAATGACCCAAGCTTCAACTTCATCACTCAGACAGACACTGTTCCCAGGGCTGAAAAGTTAGCATGGCAGCCAAACAAACATCAAAGAGTCTCAGTCTGCAAAACCAAGATATCCACCAGAGCTAATTCTGATTCTACTGACTCCTCATTAAAATCTGATGGTCGTGATAAAATGTTTCCTATTCATGGGAAACCACACCCTTTAAGTAAATGTCGTGCTTTCAGAGAAAAATCCATTGAAGATCGTAAGATGTTTTTGAAAGAGAACACTCTGTGTTTTAAATGTTGTTCATCTTCGTCACACATCGCTAAAAACTGCAAGGCCAAAGTTCAGTGTTCTGAGTGCAAGGGCAAAAAACATAACTCAGCCCTACATCCAGGACCCGCACCCTGGACAGAAGTGAAGGATCCTGATCCAGAGCATGGCGGGGAGGAGGTCGAAACCGTGCCTCAACCTCAATCTGATATTACGAACAAATGCACAAAGGTCTGCGGTGGAGATCTGACAGACAGATCTTGTTCCAAAATATGCCTCGTGAAAGTATATCCAGCCGGTCACAGAGACAAAGCAGTGAAACTCTATGCAATTCTGGATGAGCAGAGCAACGGGTCACTGGTTCGTTCACAGTTCTTCGACGTGTTTGGCGACAGAAGTCCAAGTGCTCCTTACACACTTAGAACATGCGCAGGAATGAAGGAATCATCAGGAAGGAGGGCAAGCGGCTATGAAGTGGAATCTCTGGATGGGACAGTCCGCATTCCATTACCCAGCCTCATAGAGTGCAACGACATTCCCGACAACAGAGACAAGATTCCAACCCCTGAGGTTGCTCTTCATCATACACATTTAAAGACAATGGCGCACTTCATCCCAGATATGGACCCAAAAGCCCAGATCATGCTTCTCCTCGGTCGGGACATTATCAGAGTGCATAAAGTTCGCAAACAGGTGAACGGCTCACACAACCAGCCCTATGCACAGAAATTAGATCTAGGGTGGGTTGTTGTAGGCAATGTGTGTCTCGGCAGCGTCCATAGACCATCAGTAATCAACGCCTTCTACACAAACACCACAGAGCTACATCGGCCATCTCTCTTCGAACCATGCCCTAATGTGTTCTGTGTTAAGGAAAAGTACAGCACCGTCCAGGTCACAAACCACCCACCAGCATATTCTGTGGAGGAAGCTACCTGTGACATTGATCATCTTGGGTGCAGTGTGTTCAAGAGGACCAGAGAGGATAATCAAGTTGCTCTTTCAATTCAGGATGCTTCATTCATTAAAATAATGAATAATGGACTACAGAGAGACTCAAACAACAGCTGGGTAGCTCCATTGCCCTTTAAGAATCCACATCGGCGGCTTCCCAACAACAGGCCTCAGGCACTGAACCGCCTCGTGTCCCTCACGTGAAATTTCGAGAGGAAGCCAGAAATGAAGGAACACTTCCTTAGCTTCATGGGACAGATGTTTAAAAATGGTCATGCTGAGTTAGCCCCTCCCCTCAATGAGGAAGAAGAACGATGGTATTTGCCAACATTTGGTGTGTACCATCCTAAGAAACCAAAAAAGATTAAAGTGGTTTTAGATTCCCGTGCCCGATTCAATGGTGTGTCACTCAACGATGTGCTGTTGACTGGGCCTGACCTGAACAACACATTACTAGGTGTACTGATCCGCTTCAGAAAAGAAGCTGTCACATTTACGGCGGACATTGAACAAATGTTCTGTTCCTTTTTGGTTAAAGAAGAAGATAGGAACTTCTTGAGGTTCCTCTGGTTCCGTGATAACGATCTCTCCAAAGCTGTTGTTGACTATCGCGTGACTGTCCATGTCTTCGGAAATAGCCCTTCCCCTGCAGTGGCTATTCACGGCTTGCACCAGTCCGTTCAGGTCAGCGAGTTTCACATTGACCCTGACGTAAAGCACTTTGTAATGCGAGACTTTTACGTAGACGATGGACTGAAGTCTCTGCCCACAGTCAAAGCTGCTGTTGACTTACTAAAAAAGACACAGGAAGTCCTCTCCAAGTCAAACCTGAGGCTACATAAGATTGCAGCAAACAATAAAGAGGTCATGGAAGCCTTTCCATCTAAGGACCATGCAAGTGACTTTAAAGACCTTGACCTCAGTGCAGACAAAATGCCAATGCAACGCAGTCTCTGACTCAATTGGAGCCTCCAAACAGATTGCTTTGTCTTCGTCGTCTCTGATGAGATAAAACCTTACACTCGCCGAGGTGTCTTATCCACCATCAACAGTCTCTACGACCCTCTTGGGTTTGTAGCACCGGTTACTATCCAAGGCAAGGCTATTCTTAGAGAACTCACTGTTGAGAATGGTGACTGGGATGCGCCATTACCTCAAGAAATGGAGGAAGTCTGGACTTCCTGGAGAGCTTCTCTAAAAGAGTTGTCAAACCTGTCAATCTCCAGGCCCTACACTGAAACTTCACCATCAGCAGCTGTCAGCAGGGAATTATGCGTCTTCTCTGATGCCTCAACAAAAGCAATCGCCGCAGCAGCATATCTCAAAGTCACGGACACTGCTGGAAATAATCATGTCGGGTTTGTTATGGGAAAGGCCAAGCTGGCCCCCCGTCCAGAGCATACAATCCCGAGACTAGAGCTTTGCGCAGCAGTACTTGCTGTTGAGTTAGCTGACCTGATCTCATCAGAACTTGATCTCCATCTCGATGCAGTGACATATTACACAGACAGCAAAGTGGTTCTGGGTTACATTTGCAATGAAACCAGACGCTTTTATGTATATGTAAATAACCGGGTCCAGCGTATTCGAAGATCCTCCAGTCCACATCAGTGGCGCTATGTAGCCACGAACCAGAACCCTGCAGATCATGCAACGCGTTCTGTTGCTGCAGGCCTGTTAAGCAACACGAACTGGTTTAGTGGGCCTAGCTTTTTGTCTAAACCAGAGCAAGATGTCTCCGAAAGTACCTATGACCTTGTGGACTCAAGTTCAGATCCAGACATCCGTCCTCTAGTGTCCACTTTTAGCAGTGCAACTGCATCCAAGCAGCTTGGTTCCCAAAGATTTGCCAAGTTCTCTTCGTGGAAGTCACTGACTCATGCCATCGCTCACCTGAAACACATAGCTCGTTGTTTCAACACAGCCATAATGAACAACTCTTGTAAAGGCTGGCATCTCTGCAAGGCAGAATTTAGTGTTGAGGAACTCAACCAAGCTTCAGCTATCATCATTCAAACGGTGCAGGAAGAGGTTTACAATGAGGAAATCAAATGTAGCAGAATGCACAAAAAGATCCCCAAAAGCAGTCCCCTCAAAAATCTGGATCCGTTTGTCGACACACACGGCCTGCTAAGAGTCGGAGGTCGTCTTCACCATTCAGGTCTTGATCAGAGCGAGAAGACTCCCTTGATCATTCCAGGCAATCATCATATTGCAACCTTACTCATTCGACAGTATCATGAACAGGTCCACCATCAAGGGCGTTTCTTTACAGAAGGAGCTGTCCGTTCAGCTGGCTTTTGGATAGTCAGCGGCAAGAGGAAGGTGAGCAGCATCATTCACCGATGTGTAACATGCAGACGACTCAGAGCCCCAACTAGTAGCCAAAAGATGGCCAGTCTCCCACCAGACCACCTTTCATCAGATCCTCCCTTCACAAACGTCGGGCTTGACATATTTGGCCCTTGGAGCGTTTCTTCACGCTGGACTAGAGGAAGCCTCTCACAAAGCAAACGGTGGGCTGTGATTTTTACATGTATGAGTGTAAGAGCCGTTCATATTGAAGTCATAGAATCCCTCGACACATCCAGCTTCATCAATGCATTAAGACGGTTTCTAGCTGTGAGAGGACTGGCCAAAAGCATTCGTTCAGACAGAGGCACAAACCTTGTGGGTGCATGC
The DNA here is from genome assembly GCA_020510985.1 of Pholidichthys leucotaenia. NCBI lineage: Eukaryota > Metazoa > Chordata > Actinopteri > Cichliformes > Pholidichthyidae > Pholidichthys > Pholidichthys leucotaenia. The sequence goes on from CM035845.1 coordinate 157,283,532, forward strand.
AAGGCTTTGAAGATACCTTCTAACATCAACTACAAAAGTGTGAAATCTTACCTGTCGGATCAAGGATGTTCTTGGACTTTCAATCCTCCACATGCCTCCCATTTCGGTGGGGCGTGGGAAAGAATGATTGGTCTCGCTAGGAAGATTCTGGACTCCATGTTCCTCCAGCTGAAGGACAAACTTACCCATGAAGTTTTGGTAACCTTCATGGCAGAAGTAGCAGCCATCATTAATGCTCGGCCTCTTGTTCCTGTGACAACCGACCCCGACGAGTCATTCATACTCTCACCAGCTGCTCTTCTAACACAAAAGGTGAACTCTGTTCCCGCTCCTGCAGGAGAGTTTGGGCCTTCAGACCTCTACAAGCGCCAGTGGAGACAGGTTCAGCACCTGTCCAACACCTTCTGGGATAGATGGCGTAAGCAATTCCTTCCAACACTTCAAGCACGTAGGAAGTGGCAGTCACCTCACCCAAACATTGAGCCAAAGAGCGTTGTTCTCCTCAAGGACAGCCAAGTACCAAGGAATGAATGGCCACTTGGTCTGGTAATACAGGCCTTCCATAGCAAAGATGGGAAAGTCCGTCAAGTGGAAGTAAAGGTCATCAAGCCAGGAAAAGAAACTTTGTTTGTGAGACCTGTTACAGAAATAGTACCTCTTCTTCCCCAGATGCCTAAGTGGACTAGATGGACTAGACGGACTAGTGAGGTGGCGTAGAATCACGCCAGGTGGGGAGTGTTCTGATAGCTATTTAATGTTAAAAGTTAAGGTGGAATATTATTTATATTCTTAATTAATGTTGAATAACACGTTGTAATATTGTGTTGGGTTCACCTTAGAATCGGCATAGTTCACAGCCGAAGGTGACGTCACCTTCGGCTCCGACTAACTGTAAACAGGAAGTCGGTCGGAGTATTGAGAAAAAAGTCAGTTGTGTGTGTTTACCGCCATCAGTTAACTTCAGCAACAGTCACATACATCCTCTGCCCTTGGTAGCATCGTGGGTATGTATTAATTGTTATTGTTTGTGTGCATTTCTGGATGATTTGTTTGAGGTCATGTTGGGTTTGATGATTTTAGACGCTAAAAGTGATCTCCCGCGATTTACGCTGGCAACAGCCGTTGGATCGGTCGGAGGACATTGACAGATAATTTGGAGGGAAAGCAATTCATTGTGGCGGCGGGAGTTGTTGTGAACATAATTTTATATTGTATTTGAGTTAAAAAGCAAAGTAATTCATATAATTTGTGGGAAGATAAAATATGATTTGTATTAGAAGCTGAGTGCATATATTTTCATTGTAATATCTGTACAACGGTCAAAGAGTGATTATGCCTTGTACTGTATGTTACAGTTTCACCTTTCCTTGTGTCATTAAACCTGTGGACCGAGAGCTGTGTCTTCAGAGTCTTGATGTGAGGAAGGAGTTTAGCTGACTGTCCAATCAGCAGAGGCAGTACAGACATCAAAACAGCCAAAACATGCTTCATTCAAACACAATTAGACAACATCCTCTCATACATGCCAACATGATGGTTCTCCAGAAAACCTCCCATAATTCAAAGCTGTGAGTTCACCCATTAAACAAAACCTACACACAACCAGCAGACCACACACAATATTCGCCCATCTGACCTCGCAACCCACAAACTGAGGTGCTCAATTGCTGTCTGTGGATGCCAGTTAGCTGTTGTCAAAATGTCAGGACAGGACAGTGTTCAGCTGAGAAAACCACACATGAATAGTTGGACCAAGGAGGTTTTATTTCTCTGAGAAACTACAACCTCCTTGGTCATACTCATTTATACACACTGCGGTGGATGATAAAATAAGGCAGCGATGCTGAAGGTTTTAAGGAGAGTTTATTAAATCATACCGCCGTCACGAGCTCCTCTGCCGGCGCCGTGCGTGCGCGCCGGGAGCGAGCCCACGGCTCTCAGAGAAGAGGGACACAATGTCTGTGTCCTGCAGCAGCAGTTGCAGAGTGAGAATGAGAGGATGAACATGAGATTCAGACAGCTTATATACTCAGCTACAACAATACATCAAAGCATTCACATGGGTCTGTCACCATGGGTTGAGATGCCGTCTCGGCACTCAGCCCATGTTTTCCCTCATCCCTGCTTCCCATTGAGCAGCGTCTCAGCTGGCCCCCAGCTGGCAGCATTATGGACGGCTGGGGCCAATTAGTCTTCATCAGCTGGGGCGCTGCCAATGAGGATAAATAGGAGCAGCCTCGATGACTCGGGGCTGCGACATAAACACATTGCTAAGCTGAAGCCCCTTCGTCTGGTGTCAGCTTATACTCCTCTTGCAGCATTCCTGTGTTTGTATCCTGCTGTGAGTATGTACGTCTTGCTACCCCCACGTCCGGTACGAGCTGCTTACCTCTGCGCTGTGCAACCTGTGAGTGTACGTCTGCATGAGTATCTGTGCTATCCTCATCCCTTCCCCTTTACCCTGAATAAAATATCACGACTCACTGGCTTGCCCCTGGCTCTGATTGCCCGGCTCCCTAGAGCCGGATATGACAGTATGTCGCAGCCAGAAGAGCTACCGGCGGCCGTGAGTCGCCGTGGAAATGTACCTTTCTGTCCGGGTGTCAGCGCTGCTAGCATGCCGTTTCCCAGGAGTCACTTCCGGCGCCAGGGCGACGAGCTGAGGTCCGTCTCGGAGGCTGTCGACGGGACGTTCTTCACCCTGCACGACGCCTCCAACGCGAGACGCTGGCATCCGGGCCGTGCTGAGGAACTCCTGGACTGTCACCCTCACTCTCTGTACCATCTGGAGGACAGTGCCAGGATAGACGCTGCAGGTACACAGCGAGAGAAGCTCCACGGGGTGGATGGAAATCCCGGCAGGGAGTCGAAGTGGGCGACGTCTTTCCCCGCTTCGGAGTCCCGTTCCTGCCGCCATTCCAGTCCGGGAGTTCGCGCCAACCAGAGGACTTCCCCCGACCTGCGCCACGTCACTCGGGATTCCCTTCAAGGAGCCGCAGCTGACAGCAGTTATGTCCGGGGTCGAGTGGCTGTCGCGAGCTCTACTGTGTTTCCTATCACCACCTTCAGGCATGTGGCGGCGGCAGTGAGATTGATGGTGAGGACTTCAGGGCTACGAAGCTTTCCCGTGCTCGACGCCTTCCTCGTCTCGATCTCCGATCTGGAGCGGCGAATCCTGGGTTTCCCCCTCGCTTCGTCCCCTGGGAGTAGTCGTCATCACATCGCCGAGTCACCTCTGCACGAACCTCGTCCGGATCCAGTTCTGGGTCATCGTCAGGACCGTTCCTCCCACGCAGCTGTCATCCCTTCGCCTCGTCAGTGTGGAGATTCTACAGCCTCGTCCCCTGAGCCTCGTTCCCCCGCTGTCATTCCTGGACATTCGGGCTGGCTCACCCCGGCTGTTTCCCCCTCCTCCTCGACGCGCTTCCTGACTGCTGTGTGTGCCTGGAATCCCGGCCTGGTGAGCTCTCTGCTGGAGACAACGCGAGCGACCCTCAGACGAATTCCCGGGGGGTCCTCCGTTATCGCCGGGCGGGGAGAGGAAGAAGCAGATTCCACTACAGCAGGCGATACTCAACCTCCAGGGGGCAGGCAAGTCATTGTTTTTTCACACCTGCTTAATGATTTGCTCTGTCACATCCCTGGAGGAGAAGTTCAGGGTTCGCAGCTCCCTGAACTCTCCCCACCTGCTGTAACCTGTATGCCTAATCCCGCATCCTCTGTGTCTCTCTCCGCCGAGCGGTCCCCGGCTCCGGGTCAACGTGGTGGGATATGGAGAGGGCCTGTGGTTCCGCAGCTACATTGCGGACGGAGGAGGGGGACTGACTGCTGCGTGGAGTCTACGCCGACGACTGAGCGGCCCCGGGTCTCCACGGAGGAGCGGTTCGGTCCGGCGGGACGAGATTCTTCTGGCTTCACGCCGAGTGGATCGTCGGCGGGGTTACCTGAGCTGGAGGGATCTCAAGCTGCGCTGACCATCGTGCTGGCTGCGGGGCCCGACGCGGCTAGATGGGAGCCTGACAACGACCTCCTGACGACGGATCCTGGATCTTCGCAGTCCTGGACGGCGTCAGAACCCGAGATCAGGCGAGTGCTCTCCTTTCTTTTCTCTCTTTTTATCCCCGAGCACTTCAGCCTATCTCCAGGGGAGACGAGCCGGGTGCAGCCGTCCACTGCGTCTGAGCTCGTCTCGCCGGGTTCTGGCGCTGCCGGTGATCCTGATCCCGGTTCTGTTTTCTCTTCTGAGCCTTCTTCCAGGGTCACCGGCAAGGAGTTGCTGTTCCTCGTGGTGCTGGAGGGTCCGGGTTCAACGTTGGAGGTCGGTTCTGGTGCAGTATTCAACGTGGGTTCGCCCGAGACCCAGTCGGGGTCCAACGTGGGTTCGCCTGAGGCCCGATCGGGGTCCGACGTGGGTGCTGCCCCAGTATTGTGCAGGTCCGGTGAGGAGGTGGCCGTTTTCCTGCGGCCTGACGCCCGCCGCCCTCGTCATCGGCTCTCCCCAGAGCCTCTTCCACCAGGATCCGCTCTGATCCTTCGCCCGTCTCAACGGTCCTGGTGGTTGAGTGATGCGGGTCGACGACCCGACCCACAGAACTTTCGGTTCGGTGATCTGGTTCCCCCCACTGGTCTGTTTCCCTCTGGGCAGCCTGGTTCGGCTGCCGGTGGACTGGATTCCTGGGATCTGGGTCCAGAGTTCGCCGTCCGAACACTTCTCTTTCCCTGATTCGCCAGCTGGACAATGGGCGGGGAGATCTCCGGAGCCATCTCGGCTATTTTTGGACTCTGCCTGCCATTCACCTCGGGTGTCACTTTTTCTTTTGTTATTAAGGTCACTCGGGTGTAATGTGTTGTCCTGTTGGTGGATTCGTTTTTATAGTGCTGTGTTTTCCATCGCTCATGCTCAGCATTTTACTTTTTGTGCCATGTTTTTAGCCTCGTTTTTTGTATTGTAGAGTTATGTTTTGTTTTCCGTAACACCATGCTCTGCAGTTATCCATTTATTCCAGTCACTTTCATTTCTTTAGGTGACTGGGTATTTATATATTCGTGTGTGTGGGTTTTTCTTTGCCTGCACTCAGTATTTCTTTTTTGTCCTGTTGGTTCATTAGAGTCATGTGCCTTGTTTTTCGTAACACCATGCTCTATAATTGTCATTTGTTCCAGTCACCCTCACTTTTCTTGGTGACTGTGTGTGTATGTACTTAAATTAGCGCTGTGTATAGGTTCCCCTTTATTTAACCGTACTCAGCATTTTTTGCCCTGTACCTTTTTGGTGGTTCTTTTTTTCCTTGCTCTGGGTCACGCATGGTTGGTACTCTCTGGGTAGTATGTAACCGGTGTGCTGACCCGGTTCTTCTCCCCATCTGTACCTGGGTTAATTATTCTGTTTTGTCAGTATTGTATTTGGGATTTTCTTTCCCGCTACCCTACATTGCCCCATTGGTGTTGTCCTTCCCTTGGCTTCTTCCCCTCCGGTCCGCCTCCCTTCCTCCCACCCTAGGTGGGGGGGGGGGGGGGGCTGGGATGTTCCTGGTCGTTCAGGAGCCCGACCTTGAGGGAGGGGCTCTGTCACCATGGGTTGAGATGCCGTCTCGGCACTCAGCCCATGTTTTCCCTCATCCCTGCTTCCCATTGAGCAGCGTCTCAGCTGGCCCCCAGCTGGCAGCATTATGGACGGCTGGGGCCAATTAGTCTTCATCAGCTGGGGCGCTGCCAATGAGGATAAATAGGAGCAGCCTCGATGACTCGGGGCTGCGACATAAACACATTGCTAAGCTGAAGCCCCTTCGTCTGGTGTCAGCTTATACTCCTCTTGCAGCATTCCTGTGTTTGTATCCCGCTGTGAGTATGTACGTCTTGCTACCCCCACGTCCGGTACGAGCTGCTTACCTCTGCGCTGTGCAACCTGTGAGTGTACGTCTGCATGAGTATCTGTGCTCTCCTCATCCCTTCCCCTTTACCCTGAATAAAATATCACGACTCACTGGCTTGCCCCTGGCTCTGATTGCCCGGCTCCCTAGAGCCGGATATGACAGGGTCGATATGAGCATTTGCATATGAGAGGCACAGACAGGATGCATGAACACAATGCATGGATGGCACATTAACCTCACAGTAGTGAAATGCATAAATGGCAGATTAGATCACAGCATGCAGCGGAAAAAACCCAGGAGTAGCGAGCTGTCTGTCCCTGTGTGTTGTGGGGTTTTTCCCAAACCGCCACACACACACACTTAAATTATACAATCAGACTTGGGTAGCGTAGTCCGAAATTATAGTGATGTAAAATTAGTGCAAGAGTAAGAAAGTAAAGTTAGTTGAGATGTGATTTTAGTCTTGACAGTCTGAAAGGTTTTTCTCCTAAATTTTTTTTAGTTTTCTCGTAAATTTACTATTTTTTCTGTATAAATCTGAAATATGTCCATCTTCTACCGCTTAATCCTTTCGGGTCGCGGGGGGGCTGGAGCCTATCCCAGCATCTTTGGGCGAGAGGCAGGGTACACCCTGGACAGATCGCCAGTCCATCGCAGGGCCAACACAGAGAGACAGACAACCATTCACTCTCACATCCATACCTAAGGACAATTTAGAATCCCCAGTTTTTGATGCCAATTAATCTAACTTGCATGTTTTTGGCATGTGGGAGGAAACCGGAGTGCCCGGAGTAAACCCACGCAGACACGGGGAGAACATGCAAACTCCACACAGAAGGGTCACCGATGGTCTGGGGGTGGGATCGAACCCACGATGGTCAAGGGTGGAATCGATCCCATGACCTTCTTGCTGTGCTGCCACTGTGCTAACCACTGCGCCACCGTTAAATTGGTAACTTTTTTCCATATTATTTGTGTTTTTGGTCTTGTAAATTTAGGTTTATTGTACATTTGAGCGTTTATTCTTATAAATTTGTGAGGTTTTCTCAAAACTTTCAGATGTTTTTCTTGTAAATTTATTACTTTTTTCTCATCAATTTGTGCAATTTTTACTCCTAAATTCATCTCTATCTTATAATGAATTTATTGTGTTTTTCCTTCAAAAGTCTGTGGTAAAACTGTGACTTTTTCTACCCATATCTGAATGTTAATTTACAGTGCCAAAACAAAACAATGAATTTACCCCAGATTTTGAAGAAATAAAATTATGAATAAAACTATATTTAATTCAATAAAATTAAATTAAAGTTAATTAAAATTCATTAAAATGACCAAAAGGACCATATTCTGTTGCAATATGTTAATTATAACAGAATTTTTATGGTTCTCACCCTTTTTCCAAAACTACCTACAGTAAATGTTTGTTGGTATGCTGTCATGATTAATTAAGCTTGACAGCTCACGTGCATGATGCCAAAGCACAGGAAGGAACCACACAGAGGGGCACGTTTGAAAGTTTATTAAATAGCAAAAACACAAGCGCACAGCTGCAGAAACAGTCACTCGCCAGAGGAACAGCCCTGGGGAGAGAAGACGAGAGCCGTGAGCAGAGGAATGGAGTAAGGGGAAATGGGCGAGCCAAACTGCCACTTACTTGGGAAATCCAGGGAGAACTGGCAGTAACCCAGCAAGGAATAGACGAACCAGTAGGGTGGGGGGAGATGAGCTGATGGTGCCTGACGGGGTGGAGTAGGAAGCTGAAGGACGGTGAGATGTGGCAGGAGAGCGCGCGCAGTTCTAGAGACACACCTACATTCAATTCAATTCAATTCAATTCAATTCAACTTTATTTATATAGCGCCATTTCACAACAACAGTCATCTCATAGCACTATCAACTGTAGGGAGGACCCCCACAGTTGCAGAAAGACCTCACGGTCTTTCTACATGGTGGCAGCAACCTGGAGGAAGAGGAGAAATAAGGTTAGACAGCGTGTCAACACTTATAACTTTATATTTGCTTGCCTATACACGGGCAGTATACCCAGACGAGCCAGCGTTGACTGCGCGGAGAGAGTGATCTGTGTGGAGTTTGCATGTTCTCCCCGTGTTGCGTGGGTTTACTCCGGGATTTCTCCGGTTTCCTCCCACATGCCAAAAACATGCATGTTAGGTTAATTGGCTGTTCTAAATTGTCCCTAGATATTTGTTTCCTATAGGCCCTTAGAATAGAGGGTTAGTATTAATGAAAGCGCTTTGAGTGGTCTTTGTGACTAGAAAAGCGCTATATAAGTGCAGGTTAGTTAGTTAGTTAGCCTCCTGAAGTACGCTGGCTGATGAGCGGGTGCAGGTGTGTCTTCTGCCTCAGGTGCAGTGATGAGTTGGTGAATGTGAGGCAGGATGGGAGGGGTGTGCTCTCGCTGCCCATGACGGTATACATCCTCTCTTTTACAAAATGAATTCAGACAGACCCAAAAATATTCAACATTTTGCACCATAATCATAAAGCCAAGACTGGCATCATAAATCCTAACATGAATTAATGGTGTGGGTTACCTTTGGAGGAACTGCTGCAGGTGGCCTGGCCCCTCTCACTCTACCCACTGTGGGGCAAGGGATGGTAACTGGTGCCATGATGCAGCATTCACTTACACTCAGAAATCTGACTTTTCATAAATATACATTATAAATTAATAAAACAAAGTTTGATGCCAAAGGCTTAGTCTGGGGCTGGAGCTCAAGCTCCTGAAACACACCTCCTGCATGTTCATGCCTTTCAGTGTTCGTACCGAGAAGAGAGCTGTTGTAGGCAATGCAGGTCCACTCAGGCCATGGGGGAAGTGACATTCACTCAGTCAAGATGATGTACCACCAAAAATAATTTTGGAAACATTATTAAAATGTTACATAGTATGGCTTTAAAGTCAAAACATTTTTAACCTTTTTTATACGGGGGGGGGGGGGGTCTATTGTGATGCAACCTCTCTTTTTGAACAACACCTGGAAGCCACCCAGTACAACCACAGACTGGCCTGTGGGTACTGAAGCAGTTGGTGATCAGGGCCTTGCTCAAGGACACCACAATGGGGTTTAACTAGGGTGGGGCAAACACTGCTAAGTCATCTGTGTTATGTCCATAACTTAGGTTGACAATGAACCAGGCCAGAGGTGCAGTGAACGTAATTTTATTACAATGAACCACAATAATACAGGTGCCCTGTACAGGCCAAGGGGTCGACGGCGAAAGAGACAGCGCTCTGCCGCCTTAGCCCTTTATACCCCTGGTGACGGCAGAACCGGAAAGGCGGGGCCGTTACCCCCACTACACCCCTGGTACACTCAACGCCGTATTGGTACACCCCTCACCCCCCCGCAGAAAAATGTCAGACACGCCAATCAGGCCCTACCAAATTTAAACCCAACTCACACACTAATAGCAATAACACTTATGTACACACAAAAAAATATATATTTATACAGGCCTGTCCATCCACACAACACAAACAAACTAGAGGGGGCCAGGTAGACTGCTGACCCACCTCAACACGGCTACATGGGTTATTCTGCTGTCTTTGAAATGATAGAGTCCGTAGAACAAAATAGCCGTGTTCCTAAAAAAGCAAAACAATCCCAGAACATATATGCACACAATCAGAACTCTCCTAATAACACAAACAGTCAATATGTACACCCATAATTTGTGTCCAACTCCCACCCCAACACCCACCCTATAACTTGGGCAATTCACGCAAACAACATATTTCGAACACAATATAAATAGTGTTGGAGAGTCCCTTTTTCTTTTCTTTTTTTTTTTAACACAGGGCAAAATGCAACAGGCACATATCGACTTCATGACTTTAGGGTAAAATGACATATTAGCAACTCCACCACACCATGCCAATAGCCCCCCCCCCCCCCAGTCACCTTATAGTCCCAATGGGATACCCACTCCCTGGATTTCCGTCTGGCAGATCCCTCCCAGAGTGCCTCTTCGTTTCTGGGGATGAGCCACATCGCCGTTTCTTCTCATCCACTCGCAGCAGTTCGTTAGGGTGTCTCCACGATTCATTGGACAGTCTCTGGTAGCCGTCCTCCCAGGCAGCCAACACCCGCAGCTGCCCCTGGTCATCTCGCCGCTTTCCTTTCTCGTGGGCGCCCCTCAGCCAAGCTTCTTCCCTAGGTCGGACCTTGTCACTGATGCACAGAGGAGCTCAATTTGGCTTCAAATGACCACCATGTCGTGACCAGGCTTCCGCCCTGGGTCGAACCTTGTCATCGACTCGATCCGGAGCCCTCCTTGATCTCCAGTGTTGTTGGGTGGTGTGTCGTGAAATCGTGCCAGACGGTCCTGCCCTGCTCTCTAAACGCCGGCACAGCCATTGCAGCTTCTCGCTTCTCAGTATCACCAGGACAAACTCCGGAAGTCAAGGGGGCTAGCATCTTGGCTCCATCAGCCGTCCAGGGTGTTCCGCTGTGCCGTCCAGTTCCCACATCCAAAGCAACTTGGACACTGGCATTGGAACCCTCCCGTGATGGCACTCCATGTTGCTGGTCCTGAATACCTCCCAAAATACCTGCCAGTCACTGTCCCAAACCACGTCGCCCTTCACATGTGGAGCAGGTTGGTCCCATAATCCACAGCCCGACCACTCTTCTCTGACGCCGCTGGTGATCGTGAACCCCAGGCCATAGAACATATCACACCCCATGATGTTTGACCCAGTAGCGGTCACCACGAATTGGATGCTTGACATCATCGCCAACTTGTACCTCGCCATCAATTCCAGTGAACCCACGATGGCCAACTTGATTCCTCCGTAGCCAAAGTAAGGCATCGACAGGTCACTCACACGGTAATGCAGGAACAGACTCCTCACAGTGGGCCAGTTCAACACCGAAGTCGCTGCTCCCGTGTCTGCCATCAACGGCACTTCTTTTTTTTTGGAACTTATATTTTATTAAAATTTTTTAACAACAGAGTCATTACAGGTATAATTACCATATGTAGTCAAGATTATTTAATACACAAATTCCACATCAATATAAGAGAAACAGCATCTGTCAAAAAAAAAAAAATAGAACCAAGCACTTAATAGCCACCTTGAGCAACTACAGTAAAGAGACTTCTACTGGATGCCATCTTGATTTAAAAGTAGGTAATTGGAGTCTCAGTGCATAAGTAATCTTCTCCATGTAATAAAGTCCTTGTACTTTTTGAAGCCATGCACTGAAGGAGGGTGGGTCTGTTTTCATCCAAGAGGCAGTGACACATTTCAAGGCTGCTACAAAAAGTATATTTAGGAGGTATGTTGGTGCTCTCCCATGCATTTCCGGAGGGGTGATGCCAAGAACTGCTACTGTCAAGTCCCTTGGTATTGTAACTTGAAACATATGATTTATTGCCTTGTACACCTCATCCCAAAATGTTTGTATTTTAGGGCACGACCAGAAAATGTGTGTGTGATTAGGCACTTCTGTACCACAATTTCTCCAACACAGGCTTGGAACATTTGGTGTCATCTTAGCCACAATATCTGGCGTTCTGAAATATCTACTAAATATCTTCCATTTAAATTCCCTCCATGTATTTGAATTTGTGGTCTTATGCGCCACTGTACATACCTCTTCCCACATTTGATCAGAGAAAATTTGACCCGCCTCTGCCTCCCATCTTTGTTTTGCCAGAATAGGTTTATTTTGAGCCATTAAACCAAATATTTTGTATAACTTTGAGATCACTTTTTTATCCTCTTTGTGTTTTTGAGTTTGAATTAAAAAATGTGCAATGAATGATGGGTGTAGTACTTTATCCCACTCTTTATGAGAGATCAAGAAAGATCGTATTTGCAGATATCTGAAAAAATCATTTTTTTGGAGTTGGAAGTGTCTTCTCAAATATTCAAACGATACAAAACCGTCTTTATCGATTAACTGATGTATGTAAATAAGCCCATGATCAGCCCACTTGAGAAAGCTCGTATCCAATCTGCTTGGTATAAAGGATTTTAAATGCCCAATACTAGACAAGGCAGATAGACTAGTTGGTAATTTAAAGGCAATTCCAACTCTCTTCCAGATATCAAGTGTGGTTTTAGTCCACCTTGATAAGCCCACAACTGGAATATTAGCAAATGGCAAAGCTTGTAATGGTTTGAGGCTCAGGTTTTGTTCAATGTCCACCCATCTCGTATGAATGTCATTCTGCATCCATGAAATCAGTGGTTTTAATTGTGAAGCCCAAAAATAATATTTCAAGTTTGGCAGGTTAAGCCCCCCTTCTTCCTTAAGTCTTTGAAGTGTTTTATATTTTATCCGAGGGCGCTTACCCTGCCATATAAACTTTGAGAATGTTTTGTCCATTTCTTCAAATGTTGACTTAGGTATTAGTATTGGTAACATTTGAAACAGATATAAAAGCCTAGGCAGAACATTCATACGAATGGCTTCTATGCGACCTAGGAGAGACAAAGGCAATGATGACCAACGGTTTAGGTCATTTTTTATAGTACTAATTATCCTACCATAATTTGCATCAAATATCTTGTCTAATGAAAGGGGAACATACACTACCGTTCAAAAGTTTGGGGTCACTTAGAAATGTCCTTATTTTTGAAAGAAAAACACTTTTTTTCAATGAAGATAACTTTAAACTAATCAGAAATACACTCTATACATTGCTAATGTGGTAAATGACTATTCTAGCTGCAAATGTCTGGTTTTTGGTGCAATATCTAGATAGGTGTAAAGAGGCCCATTTCCAGCAACTATCACTCCAGTGTTCTAATGGTACAATGTGTTTGCTCATTGCATCAGAAGGCTAATGGATGATTAGAAAACCCTTGTGCAATCATGTTAGCTCAGCAATGCTGTAATTGCTGCAAATGGAGGATTCTTTGACGAAAGCAAAGTTTGAAGGAAAAAATTATTATTTCAAATATAAATCATTATTTCTAACCTTGTCAATGTCTTGACTATATTTTCTATTCATTTTACAACTCATGGTGGTAAATAAGTGTGACTTTTCATGGAAAACACAAAATAATTGTCTGGGTGACCCCAAATGTTTGAACGGTAGTGTAGATGCCCAAATACTTTATACCTTCTTTAGGCCACCGAAAGCCACTTTGTTGTTTAAACTCTGGTGAAATATTGTCCAAAACGTCTATTGCCTCAGTTTTATCAACATTAATTTTATATCCTGAGAAATATCCATATGTTGATATAATTTTCAACGGCACTTCTACACCGTCTAGCAAAACGTTGCAGTAGATTCGTCCATCTGTGCTTGGAAAGATGGTATGAACAACCGTAGGAGTCACTGCGGGCGAATCCACCCTACGTCTTCAGTCCTCTTGCTCAAAATTTTTGCAGGCCCTGGCGAAATGGTGCAGAAGATCACACTTGCCACAGCATTTGCCCTTCACTGGACACTCTTTTGCCCTGTACCGGTGCCTGGTGGACCCACAGCCATAACATCTTGGTGTACCCAGAGCAGACCTCATTTTTACAGCAGCAGCGTATTCCTCTTCATTCACGCTGTCTTTGCTGTCCGAGTCCACAGCCAGCGCCTTCAAATGTGGTTCATTTCGCCCCGATGTGCTTCTCTCACCAAGGTCTTTTGATAATTTCCCCGCTGCCTCAAACTGCTGTGCTATCTCCATTGCTGTGGCTAACATCAGTTCACCCGGGTAAGTCAAGAGCCTCAGTCGTGCCACAGAACAAAGAGTGTGCTCTGCCAGTTGATCACAGACCATCTATTCCTCCAGGGCTCCAAACTGGCACTTCCCAGCCAGCTGACGTAAGTCTGCAATGTAGCGCTGCACTTACTCTCCTGTCCGCTGTTGGTGCTGCCAAAACTGAATTCTCCAGACTATGACGTTTTCCGGAGCGCAAAAATAACACACCCATTAGCTTGACCACATCTTCAAAACTATCAGCCCCTCCTAATGTGCCGAGGAGTCTTTGGCCCTCCATGCCAAGATTATGGACCAAAATCGCTTTTGCACGCAGTTTTTCAAGCTCACCGGGGTTAAGAGCTGCCAGATAATTCTGGATAGCCGCTTACCACCTAGCCCAGGGGACCGGCAGCTTGCCCGGAACCTCCAAAAATGGCCGAAAAACAGAAATAGCTCTCTCCATATCTTTATCCTCATCGCCAAATGTTATGTCCATAACTTAGGTTGACAATGAACCAGGCCGGAGGTGCAGTGAACGTAACTTTATTACAATGAACCACAAGGATAAAGGTGCTCCATACAGGCCAAGGGGTCGATGGCGAAAGAGACAGTGCTCTTCCGCCTTAGCCCTTTATACCCCTGGTGATGGCGGAACCGGAAAGGTGGGACCATCACCCCCACTACACTCCGGGTACACTCACTGCCATATTGGTACACCACAATCTGTCCCACCCAAATCTGATTCTGCCAGTCCAGGAATTGAACTGCTGACCCTACAGTCACTAGTCCACGTCCCTGACCCTTAAGCCACCCCTACCATACAAATAGGGTGTATCACCTGCTGGTAAACATGCTTAGTCAATTTTAGAGGACAGTCTCCTGAAACCATAATGCATAACGCTCAAATTCTCAGATTTATTACATAAGGTAATTGAGTTTGTGCTTTGAATAAGATGAAAGTTTGCTTTAAAATACATGCTGACTATGATAATGTTACCTTTAGAAAAGCTGGAGTACAATACACTCTCACCGTTTTCAATTTTACAACAGCTTTGTGCATGCTTCAGATTTTCAGGACACCAACAGTGAGTAGTAGTCACCCTTGAACTATTTCTAGCACATTCAGGCCTCTTACTAAAAAACAGCTATTCAAAGGTGGTGCTCCACTGCAGCAGAAAAGGGACGATTCCTCAAACATGAAGCCCTGCATGTGTGAGGTACCAAAGCAGTTGTCTCTGCTTCTTTTTTTGCCTGTCCTTGTTCCATGGCAGCAGTAAATATTGATGTCTGACTGAATGACAGCTCATAGCAGTAAAATTTGTCCCTGTATTGAACTCTGGTTTGGACTTGAGCCCCTGCCATTAATTTGGCTATTTTAGCATGCATTTACCACATAGCAGAAAGCCTTGCAGCTGTCCCATGCACTGTCAGCTTCCATGTGGCCTTGGAGTTGAGGCCACAGTCTTTCTTCGATTTACTCAGACAGGGGTATTAAGACCAAATAGTTTTGTCATTTTCAATTTTCTGACTCTTTTCTTGGACTTCAGGAGGTCACTAACATTAGAAAATGTCAGCAGTGATTCTCCCAAAAGTCTGATTTGTATTATTCAACTTAAGCATGGGCAATTACACCAGAATGAGTTGAACATATGCAATCATTTCATTTGAACTCAGGATCATTGTAAAAAATGTGTGCCTCCCTTTTTTCAGTATCTCCTTTCTCTTAAAAAATAGCCTCTACAAGTATATCCAGGCTTCTCAAACTCTGGACCAAAGTCCGCATCCAGACCAACCACAAATCAGTCTGGACCCAAACGTCTGTCACATTAAGTTATGTGTGCTTAGCTGTGCTTCTGTGCTCATAAACTTTTCTTAATCAGGAAAATCAAGAGCCCAAAGAGGAACAGACAGAAAAACATGCACCACCGTGAGACCAAGCATGGCCACCCTGAACAGCACCATCCACAGAACACCAAGGTGAGGACACAAAATCATCTCAACACAACTCAGACCAGAAGCAAACAGCTCTGAACCCCTGCCCCCAAAACCAACCCAAACCACCATGCCATGCCGCTACCGAATGAGCAGCAGGCTCTTCAAAAATTTGCCGCATTGAAAGCCTGGTAACCAACATTTCCCTCAGAATGACAAAGGCATAAATCAAGGTGGGACAGGGAGACATGTCACCCCCATCTGGAAAAAAGAAAGAATTGTCTCCACCAAAATTCTATATCGTGTTACTTTTAAGTAATATTACATAAGAGGGAGTTCGGTATCATGAATGTGTGATTGGTTTGTGCCCTACACGGAGGGCACAAGCCAACTAAACCCTGCTGGAGTTCATATATTCATGATACCGTAAGGAACTTGACTGTAATATTGCTTTTATACAACAGTTCCAGTAAGCAAAACTTATTAAATGACAGAAATACTGGACAAAATATTATGATTTGTTTGTTTATCCAGTTATTTTGGGCAACTGAGAAAAAAAAAGTCCCTACTGAATGTAGCCACTAGCCACTAACTGCTGCTAAACATCTCAATCAGCATGAAGACATGGACTGTCATTTCACACACACATATAAACAAATTATATATTGTCAAGTGCAAAAGTAATGACTGTTTATAAAACATACTTGTTAACCCTTTGAGTGTGTATGGTGCCAAACTGCGACATACACCATAGTGGTCAAGAGTGGTAAATATTTTTTGTCAATAAAATAGTTCAGATTTTCAAGGCTATAACTTGAAAGTGGTAAGAGATAATGGCTTACTGTCAATTAGAAAGATGTAAAATATGATCCAAAGTTTCAGATAGGAATAAATTTAAGCATCTAACTTGCATAATGTTGCAACACCTCTTTAAATTCCATAACTCAGTCAAAACTGGATTTTGGATGTATTTACACAAAAAATGGTTCAGTCTTTTGACACCGTTTTTTTTTTTTTTTTTTTTGTACAGAGGTGCCTCATCATCTTATCTTCAAAGTATATGAACAAGAAATCAGTACATTTAAGAAAAAAAACAGAAATTTCTCACTTACTTTTGACAAAGTCAGAGTGAGAAGGCACGGGCAGCGCCACGCTCTGCCACTGGGGGCACACAAATTCTCACACTCGAACTGTTAAGTCGATACTTCAGAAAATCCCAGATCAAAATGTATCTAATATCGGTCGCCAGAAACTAGTAGTTAGCATGCTAGCGATTTAGCACATTTTGCTCGCTTTTCTTCACATTTTCAGATGAAACAAAGAGTCCATCACCACAAAGGTATTGTGGTTTGTTAATCGCAACAATATCAAACTCTGGCACTGCCTATTTTTTGAACAGACATGAAATCACTCAGTGTAAAATGACTGGGTAGACGGAAGTAGACCTTTGCAAAAGGGTGGGACTTTCGGGTCAGATGTTTAATTTTTTTTTATCAAAACAGTGCTTCACTGTGGAAATTAAGGTATCCAAAACAGTATTGCAATTGTCAGAGCTGACTGAAAAATAATGTAAGTAATTAGCATTACTAGACACCTTTGATGCAGAAGGATACATATCCAGTAAAACTGGAGCACAATTATTGCGGATTATCCACCTTATTCTTGAGGGCGCTGCTGTAGGAACGATTATGGGCGGAACTTCCGGTTTTGGCTGAAGTAGTGTTAAATCAGTTAGCAAAAGTGGAGTAGCAGGGGCATTTAAAATAGCATTTTTAAAAGTTTTTCAAATTCATTTTAATGTATAGTCCACATACATGTTTTGCACTCAAGTGGCAGCTAATTTCAGCACTTGTAGTTTTTGTAGTTTTTTAATGTTTTGGCATAGTTCTGGTACTTGTTGCTGGTGTTCATGGTTGTGCCATAGACTGTATAAATGGAGGCTTCTCACCGGCAATGTGTAGATCATGCACTGAAAACAAAAAAGGACTGTTCGTGTGATCGGTGGTACAGACACAGGACAGACACAAGAGCACACCAGGTATGTTTTTACTTGGATGAATGTCACAGATCTGACGTTTATGTGTTATATACAGTGGTGCGAAAAAGTGTTTGGCCCCTTCCTGATTTCTCATTTTTTGTGTGTTTGTCACGTCATCAAACAAATTTAAATATTAGACAAAGATAACACAAGTAAACACAAAATGCAGTTTTTAAATGAAGGTGTTTATTATTAAGGGGGAAAAAAATCCAAACCTACATGGCCCTGTGTGAAAAAGTGATTCCCCCCTAAGCCTAATAGCTGGTCAGGCCACCCTTAGCAGCAACAACTGCAATCAAGTGTTTGCGATAACTGGCAATGAGTCTTTTACAATTCAATTCAATTCAACTTTATTTATATAGCGCCATTTCACAACAACAGTCATCTCATAGCACTATCAACTGTAGGGAGGACCCCCACAGTTGCAGCGCTGTGGAGGAATTTTGGCTCACTCATCTTTGCAGAATTGTTGTAAATGAACAGACAGATTAACAGACAGAATTAAACAGACAGACAGACAAACCAACGCCGATGAAAACATAACCTCCTTGGCGGAGGTAAAAATAGTAACAGTTTGCTTCCTAAGGCTTAACGATTTAAGAAAGATATCAGTTAGGGTTTTTTTTTTGCTTTTTTTGCATTTGTTGCACTGCCTTGGAAGGGACTAGCAGCTTCAGCATGCATTAATTTTTAAATTATCACAAAATATAGATCAATAAAATTTTGAACAATTGTCAGAAAAGGTCTGTACATGTTAAGTTAAATAACAAGCATTCAGGGCATGACAGGAGCATGAGCATTTTAATTTTGGGATAAAACTAACAGCTTTAGCTGTCTGTATTACCCAAACATTAAAACATCCAAGCACAGTGTTGTGGTTCTTTGTGGCTCTGACTAGATTCTACATCTGCTGTGAGGTAAATTTGATTATGTCCAACATCTTTTAACAAAATGCATCTGACTTTATTGCGTTGGAGACATTGCTATATCTTGGAGCTTTTATTTGTTTACAGCATTAGCATCGTAGCAGTGGCACTACCAAACAGAGCTACTGTCTGCCAGGCCACTTTTTAAGGTCATCTTGTGGTGACACAAAGGAGATGACACTCCACCCAGTACTTTGGGGTGTTGGGAGTGCCAGCCAAGGGCGCCAGAGCACTGGGGGGTATAAAGTAAATAAAGATGTGCCTTTCGCCCCCACTGTGCCAGGCTCACACCTGAGGACGCAGGAGTGCGAATGTATTGTACTAAGCCTTGCTCTGTGACGTGTATGTTAAAGTGTATGTTGATGTGTGTTCACGCTTTGTAACTGGTATGTTAATGTGTTTACCCTGAGTGCCAGTGGCGGGAAGAAAATGTACAAAGCAGATCGCTTTGGCATTCAGAGTTAGTCTGTTCTGCATTGGAGGAGAAATAAACTTCTTTGTCATCAGCTCGTGTCTCGTCTGCTTTCATCCTCCACAATCTTCTCATCCTTCCATAGTCGTGGGAAGTGGTAGGATTATATTACTGTTTTTAAGGTACAAAAGGCCATGTTCCTGCATTTCTGATGCCGAAGTCATTGTTTTTTAACAAGGAAAAGTGTCCCATTTCAGTGACAACCACACATTCTAAACTAGTACTGGAAGTTGCGCCCATAATTCACGCAAAGCATCATGGGGGCTAGGAATAAGGTGGATAGTAACTCCTGGAATCCCTATTGCCCAATCAAATTGCTCAGTCAGAACTAACTGTTGTATAAAACTAAATAAAATGCATCTGAAGCACCAATCAGTCTCTCCAGAATTTCACAGGATTTTTTTTCTATTGTTGCGGTAAGTTGTGGGGCTCTCCTTGGGGATTGCCTGAATCATGCATTGGCTCATGTCCAGACCAGAGAGTCCCAACTTTAAAACTCACTGTCAAGATGTACAGTAGTAGTGACTTTTACCTCTAAAGACATATAAACTGTTACAACACTTGCTGTAATATTAGATTCATTTGGTTTTTGTGTGGTTTTATGGCGTGTCTGGGCGCACGTGCTCCCGAGACAGAGGTGCTTTCAGGCAGGTGGACGTTTTTCAACACAAACCTGGCACTTCATACACGCAGTCGTTACAGAAACTCAAGGAGACATTCACCAGCGGGCCAGGGGAGATGGAGGAAGGAACAATGTGGGAAAATTCGCAGGTGAGTGTGTTTTTTTAATCACACACTGGTTTTTTGCTGATGTGCTCGGTATATACTCACTGTAAACACAGAAGTTGTGGGGGCATGGTGGGGGTTTCTCCACCCAGAGAAGGCAAGGGGAAGGAGAGTACAATGGACCAAAGGAGGAGGTGTCACCAGGGGGTATCAGACAGGACTGTTGGGTCTATGTGCCCCCCGGAGAGAGTAAGAGCTGCCGGTGGCACTGAAGAGAAGAAGGGTGTTGGAGCGGCGCCAGCGTTATGTTATGTTAATGTGCCACACAATTCTTTGTTCAAACAACAATGTGTTATGGTCTGAAGTGCCGGGTCTCGATGCATGGGAATAAAGATATAAAGGAGAAATTCACAGAGACCCGGGACTCTCTTTTGCTGTAAGATATGTTGGAGAAAGAATAAAGTTACTATGTCGTCCAGCTCATTGCCTTGCCTGCCTCCTTTCTCCACAAAGTGAGCACGGTGCAGCGCTGCATTTGATTGGTCAGACTGATGATGTACACATCAGAGCGCTACTGAGACAAATTTGATTAGCAAAATTGGCGGAAGTTGACAACAATTGGCCAAAATTGCAGTGAAGTTGCGGTGATTGGACAAAATTCAAATTATGCAATGTAGCATCTGAATTTTATGGAGGATGGAGAGCTTTCTCTGTTGAACACTGAACTACTTTTATTGAAGTTCACAGCACAATGTACATCCCAGCCATAGCCCACCTGACGTCACTCAACCCCCCAACCTAGGCTGAGCTACGGCAAGCCCCGAAGTACAATTCCCATATGTAACATCCCCCCCTTCCCCTTACAAAGCTCCAGACCACACCCCATTTCAATAAACCAATAAACATAAAACTCATCACATAAACATCATCATTTTTTTCCCAAACCTATGTACATGTATAACTATAAACAGATGAACCCCACGGGCATCTGGGTAGACTGCCAGAACGCCCTGCATTGTTGGACAGGATTATTCTGCCACTAGTCCCAACCGGCGTCAAACATAACAGTCCTTGTAACAAAGTCCTCCAGGTACCTAGGCCTCCAACGAATTCTAGCCGGGCGTCCCCTAGGAGGGGACCCTGCACCTGGCACCGTCGGCCTTGCTTGTGGGCCCTCATCAGTAAGAACCCCCCAGTCCCAGCTCTCACTGAAACGTCCAGCTGCAGCTTCAGTCCTCTGCTCCGGTGGCGACCTTCTAAGCCTACTGGCGTGCCACCAAGACCCATCCTCAAGCTCAAACGTGTCCGGGCCCTGCCGCCTCGTGATCTGTCGTGGCCCCATCCACAGTGGTTGCAGCTTGTGGGTGCAGACAGGGTGTTTGATCCATACCCGGTCTGCTTCCCTCAGTCCATGGTCCCTTGTCCTGTGCTTCCTGTTGAATCTCCGTTTCATTTTACATTGCTGCCTGGTGACCCGGTTAGGCACCGTCTCCATGTCTTCCAGAGAACGCGTCGTTGGCGGTCTCAGCCGGTCTCAGCCGGTTCACCAGCAAGGGCAACTCACGCCCCAGCATAAGGGCTACCGGGGAACATCCTGTCATGGCGTGGACAGATGCTCTCTGGAGCAGCAACGTGTTCTGCAGGGCGTCCGAGAATGCGAAACCATCAGCCAAATGGGCTCTTAGCCCATTCTTCAACATCTTGTTGAACCGCTTAACACCTCCGTTGGCCTGAGGGTGATAGAACGCTGTCTTAAACATGTTCCATGCCTCTGCTGCCCAGAAACTCCTCAAAAGCTCTGGAGACAAACTGTGGACTGTTGTCCATCGTAACCGTCCTCGGAGTTCCCCACCAAGCAAACAGGGATGCTAGGAACCCCATGACCACCTCTGTCGTGACAGAGTTGGTGACAATAAGGTGCTAACTCTCCCTGCACCCCTGCTGGCCAACCCTCTCTGATTGCCGAGCATAATTTTGCCAGCACTGGATCCCGTTCTGATTCCTCCCTGAGTTCCTGAGGAGATACTATCTTCTGGAGAGTTCTGTACAGCGCGTGGATCAGGTCCGCCTCAGCTGGGTCATCGTCAACTTCATCTGGCAGGGAGGAATTAACCATGGCGCAAGACAAGAGGTCCACCACATTGTTATCTTTTCCTGAGGTGAACTTGGTGGTGAAATTATAAGGTCTCAGCCTTTTGGACCACCTGTGGATCCTCAGTGGCCTGTGCCCTGACCCCGATGTCTCCAGCAAAGTCGTGAGCGCCCGGTGGTCCGTCTGTAGGGTGAAGTGGCGCCCGTAGAGGTAAATGTGCCACCTCTCACATGCCCAGAAGCAGGCCAGCACCTCCCTCTCCCTCTCATTTCTGTTCCGCCGCCAAGAGGGACCTTGATGCAAACGCCACCGAGCACTCCGTGCCATCCTGCACCTGGGACATGACTGCCCCCAGTGCTGAACCGGACGCGTCGCAGGTCACAATGGTCGCCTGATTGGGGTCAAAATGAGCCAACACCGGTGGAGAAGTGAACTGTTGCTTCAACTTGGCAGCCACCGCCGAGCAGGCTGGGGTCCACTCCCACGGTGCATCCTGCTTCAACAGAGCCAGGAGGGGTTCAATCGTCTCCGAATAGCAAGGAATGAACCGTCCATAGAAGTTGACCATGCCCAGAAATGACCAGATCTGAGCAGGCATGGAAGGATCTGGGATGCGCAGAACCACCTCCACGTTTGAATGTAGTGGTTGGAACCCTCTTCCGGTCAGCCGAAATTGCATGAACTGTATGGCATCCACTGCGAAGATACACTTGTCGCCATTCAGGGTAACCCCATGTTCTTGAAGTGTTTCCAGGACCCTCTCCAGCCTCTTGTCATGTTCTTCCCATGACACACCATGCACCACGATGTCATCTAAGTATGCCACCACGCCCCTGAAGCCGGCTAGCATCGTTGACATGACCTTTTGGAAACAACTGGGTGCAAAGCTCAGGCCGAACGGCATCAGGGTATACCTGAAAACCCCCATGTGGGTCACAAACGCCATCACGTTCCTGCTGTCCGGGTGGAGTGGCACCTGCAGGCAGCCCTGGCGGAGGTCCAACTTCGTGAAAACCTGAGACCCACTGAATGTCGCCGTGAGCTTCTCCATGGTCGGGAGGGGGTATCTGTCCGGAATGACTGCTTTGTTCACCATCCGGAGGTCTGTGCATGGTCTGATGCCTCCCCCATTTTTCTTGGCCACCACCAGGTTGGATATCCAGGGTGAGATGTCCACTTTCTCGATGATTCAGGACTCCAGCAGCTTGGACAGCTCCGCCGAGACCTTATCCTGCAGTGCAAGAGGAAGTCACTGCAGTGGCTCAATCCTCGGTGTCACGCTCCCGTCGATGAGAGGGCGATGGTGAAAAGCTCCGATATGACCCAGGCCCTTAAACAATGCTGGCCAGTGGAGGGGCGAGCACAGTCGAGCCCTCTGGGTCCCTTATGGAGAAACCCAGCACCCCCAGCAGGTTGATTCCCAATAGGCCTGCCCTCTGGTGTGCCACCTGGAAGGTGAATCTGGACACAGTCTTCGGCCGACATGTCACTGATAATTCTGCCGTGCCCACCATCTCAATCTCTGCATGTCCATAGCCGAACATCTTCACTGCGCCTGCGCTGATAGCCTTTGTAAGGAACAGCCTCCTCAGTGTAGCCAAGCACAAGATCGATCTACCAGCCCCCAAATCCACCATAAGGGGCACGTTGACCCCATCGAGCTGAAGCACATATCACTTTAGCGGCCCCCTCCCCATGTGTGCCACACACACCCATCCGGTGCCGCTGGGCTCTGCCATCATGAGGCTAGGGAATAAAGTGTGGGCCCTGTTACATGCCTTTATCCACCTTTTCTTCTTCTTAGCTCATCTTCGAGGTCTAGTTAGCATGCTAACTGTTGTTCTCAGCGGGAAACCACAAGCAGTCAGCTCCTCGCTACCAGATGTTATTAGCCTCTGCAGTATCGTGGATTCCCTTCGCTTGACTAAGTCCAACACACCTTCTAGTGATAAAGTTTCCCAGGTTAGCCTTAGCATGCTTCTCTGCCATGTGTTGTTGGTCCTGTGAGCTAGCTTATCCCTCATTAGCTCCTCTTCGATAGGCCGAAAGGCGCACTCCCACGCTAAGCTGCGTAGTTCCATAACAAATGACTGCGTGGACTCATTGTTGACAGTCAAAGAATTCATACCTCCTTTCGGTGATGGTGGAGTGGTCACCAAAGGTACTGTCCATTAGTGTCAACCCATCTTCCAGCGAACCGCCGCCACACAGCCCGAAGAAGATACGCTGCCCTTCGGTGCCGAGGTAGTGTACTAGCAGGCTCCTCCGTCTCTCCTCGTTGATGCTACCGAGTCCGGCCGCCGTCACATTCACCTCGAACATGTTCCTCCAGCAAGCCTACGGTATAGCCGATGTGCCCTGGCACTGTAGGAATGGAGGTAGCTCCCTAACACATGCGCCCATTTTTCCTTGTTGCCAAATGTAGCATCTGAATAATGGAGGACGGAGAGCTTTCTCTGTTGAACACTGAACTATCTTTATTGAACTTCACAACACAATATACTGTATATCCCAGCCGTAGCCCACCTGACGTCACTCACCCCCCCAACCCCTGCTGAGCTATGGCAAGCCCCGAAGTACAATTCCCATATGTAACATGCAGGACCTGCTGAAGTCGCGGGAATTGGTAGAATCACAACATCGCGAAATCCTGGAGGGACTGAAATGGTAAATATTAATGCATTTTTTTCCTTTCTTTTCTATTTGTAAATCTACAGGTTTTTTTGTGTTAATCTGCTACTTTTTTCTCATAAATTCATGACTTCCTGATCTTAAATCTGCATTTTTTCTTGTAAATTTGTAACCTTTTTAAGATAAATTTTTGGGTTTGTCCTTGTAAAATTACACCTTTTTTCTCATAAATTTGCAACTTTTTTCCTCTAGTAAATTTAGTTAGTTAGTTAATTCCCTTCCACAGCATGTGGAACACCATTGGTGTATGGGGCGGCGCCTATCTCCGTTTCTCTGACCCTAGGCCACACAGCTACTGTAAGTAGTGAAAGCTACAGTGGGGGGGTCAGTCCTCTGGTAGCTCTGTGCGTAACTTTCCTTTCCCCATTCCATTATGCTGAGCACCACACTAGAAGGCAGAAAGTACCATTTTTATATGGTCTTTGGTATGACCCGGCCGGGATTTGAACCCCTGCCTCCCGGGTGTGGGGCGGATGCTCTACCTCTAGTAAATTTGGCTTTTTGTAAATTTGAATATTTATCTTGTAAATCTGCAAGTTTTGTCTCATAAACTTGTGACTTTTTTTTGTAAATTTGCAGCTTTTTTCCGCCTTAAGTCCATTTTTTTCTCAAAAATTTGTGGCTGTTTATAATAATACTTATAGTGTCCATTCAATATTTATTCTGAAGAAAATGTTCTGTTTATTGTCTCCCCCAACAGAAATGAAACATCCACTGTTGGCATTACTCTGGACCTCCGGCCCACCAGAAAGAAGAAACGCGGACCCCTCACACAAAAGTTTGAGTTCTTTTTCATTTTCCCAGTCTTCAAAGCTGCGACTTTAGTTAACAATATACCTTATTTTGTCACTTTTTATGAAAAGAGCTGAACCTTGTTAAAGTGACACTGCCAAAAATCAAGTTTTTTTTTTCTTAACGTGTCTGTAACATGTTTTTTTATGACTTACAAGGCATACCAAGAGCGAAATCACTCAAATGTCTTATATGTTATTTTTTTGCTTTAAAGTTTCACTTAAGTTCCGCCCCCTGAAAAAAGGTGACTTTGGTGATGTAGATATGCACAGCTGGCACGTGAGTAGTACTGAGCCAATCAGGACTCTCTGGTCTAGCTGAAGTTAGCTTCTGGTTAGCATTTTTGGGCTAGCGGCTTTGAAAACTTGATGCAAATTAAGATGGATTTTGTGGCGGTTTGGGAAAACCCCCACAAACAGACTAAGGACAGACAACTCGCTACTCCTGTTTTTTTCCGCTACACTACTGTGATAATGTCACCGTTCATGCTTTGTGTTCATGCGTCCTGTCCTTACTGTGACCTAGAGACTCAGATCAATATGTAGATGTGCCTGTTAACCCCTTTGTTCTGCACCTAGAGCACAGTCTAGCAAATCTGCCTATTGTGATGTATGCCTCTCAAATGCAAATGCCATACTCCCTGCTGCGAATGCCTTTCATGCATTGTTTGTAACTGGTATTTAAGCTGACTGAAATCCATGCTCTCTCTCTCACTCACACTTCACCCTCTGCTGCAGGACACAGACTTTGTGTCCCTCCTTCTCTGAGAGCCAGAGGATCCCGCTCCAGCCTGCATACACTTGGGCTGGAGAGGGGATCCCGTGACGATGGTATGATAATAAAACTCTACTTAAAACCTCCAACAACGCCGCTTTATTTCATGCCGCCGCACTGGTGACCTGACGCTGAAACGAACACGCTGCCAGCGAACGCAACACCCGGCGGTGATTCTCCGACGACAAGCGAACGCAACAGCTCCCTTCTTCTTCAGGGAGATTTCGACGCAGAGTTTCCAGGTTGAAACTCTCCGGAGACCACCCACGACCGGGAAAGCCGCAGCAACGTTTCATGGTGAGATCTGCACGCCTAGATCGGCACATCCACGCTGGACCGGCCGTGCTCACAGCTCCTCCACACGTGAGCACATGCACCTCGTCCCCTCTCCACGACGGCGATCCCCATGGTTGACGGAGCACACGTGGACCTGAACGCACCATGACCGAGCGAGTGACAGAGCGTCTACTTTCCTTCACCGCTCCAACAGACAACAGGGATGATCTCCAGCAAGCTCCCTGACCCTGGTTCTCCTCTTCAGCGGCCCACCCACGTACGGGACCCCGGCACACGCACCGGGGAGTCACGGGCATGGCGCACCACGCACGGGACACATACGGCTCCACAGACTGCCTTCCTCCTTCGCCGCTGCCCTTCAGGGTTGCTCGCTCACCTGAGGCACGCATGCAGCATGCTCGAAGGATTTGTTAATGGTCTCAGCCACGGCACACATAGGGAATTCAGCTGTTTTGCGATTCCCGAGGACTTTAGGGCTGCGCCCGCACCTAAACAGACACGCCACGTCCCTCTGCTTTTGTTTTTCCCCCCACAGCCGCCCCTGCTTTTCTTCATGGCCACGAGAGGAGCCAGAGACTAATTTTTCTTCTTGTTATCTCCGCACGCTCAACGGGACAGCCCCTCGACATCGCGGATCAACAAGCAATTTTTGCGCGGCCTGGACGATTTCACCGTCCCCGGCAACCCCCACCCCCCTCCACCCCTCCTGCACAGAGCTTTTCCCTGCTCGCTGCCCAAGCTGCACTATGGAGGTCTCGACCACCTGCCGAGCCCTCTGGGGGGGAGCTGTGGCGGTTTGGGAAAACCCCCACAAACAGACTAAGGACAGACAACTCGCTACTCCTGGTTTTTTCCGCTACACTACTGTGATAATGTCACCTTTCATGCATTGTGTTCATGCGTCCTGTCCTTACTGTGACCTAGAGACTCAGATCAATATGTAGATGTGCCTGTTAACCCCTTTGTTCTGCACCTAGAGCACAGTCTAGCAAATCTGCCTATTGTGATGTATGCCTCTCAAATGCAAATGCCATACTCCCTGCTGCGAATGCCTTTCATGCATTGTTTGTAACTGGTATTTAAGCTGACTGAAATCCATACTCTCTCTCTCACTCACACTTCACCCTCTGCTGCAGGACACAGACTTTGTGTCCCTCCTTCTCTGAGAGCCAGAGGATCCCACTCCAGCCTGCACACACTTGGGCTGGAGAGGGGATCCCGTGACGGTGGTATGATAATAAAACTCTACTTAAAACCTCCAACAACGCCGCTTTATTTCATGCCGCCGCAGATTTTACCATTAACATGCTTTTAAGGACTGATGCACTTTCAGTCATTATCCTGGGCCAATGTGCATACAACTAGGCATGTCCTTCAACCAGTAAGTCTTTTTATCACAGGATTTATGCTGTTTGATGTGGCACTAGTTACTATTAGCCTTGTGGTATGTGGTTTGGGCCTAGTCACCGATTGTGGCCTGTTTTTTGGGGGGGGGGGGGTGAAAAGATTTTGACACAAAACTGTAACACAATATAAGGTTCTGTTTGTAGGAAAAAGGGCATAAGATACAATTTTAGACAATGTAGCTTTGTTTTTATAGGGGATTCATTGCCACCGGAGTGTGTGTTTAACTAATGTCAGCAGTTCTTCAGATTTAGTTACATAAGAATCAGAATCAGAATCAGGTTTATTGCCATTGTTCATGTAGTACACAAACTAGGAATTTGTCTCGGTACAATGCTGCAACATTAAACATGATAAGATAAGAGAAATAAACTATACATGTAATAAAGTGTAGGATAAGATTAAGTGATACTGGTCAACAGTTAAAATATATATTAGCCAGCAGCAGATACTGTGGAGAACTATATAGTGCAGTCGGTAATGCAGGAAGAAAACAGTGATGATTGACATGAGTCTGGTTGAGCTGCTGTACATGGTGCACGAGAGCCAATAAGTCACTTAGTGTTCAGCAGTCTAATGGCAGAGGGGAAGAAGCTGTTCATGTGACGGGAGGTTTTAGTCTGGATGGACCGAAGTCTTCTACCAGAGGGGAGGGGGGCAAACAGTACGTGACCAGGGTGTGAGGGATCGGCTATGATCCGGCCAGCACGCCTCCGGGTCCTGGAGATGTACAGATCCAGGAGAGATGGGAGCTTGCAGCCGATCACCTTCTCAGCAGTGCGCACGACGCGCTGCAGCCTTAGTCTGTCCCTGGCAGTGGCTCCTGCGTACCACACGGTTATGGAGGTGGTGAGGATGGACTCGATGATGGCTGTGTAGAACTGCACTAACATCTTGGTGGGTAGCTTGAGCTTCCTCAGCTGCTGCAGGAAGAACATCCTCTGCTGGGCTTTTTTGATGAGTGAGCTGATGGTCAGCTCCCATTTGAGGTCCCTGGTGATGGTAGTGCCTAGGAAGCGGAAGGAATCAGCAGTGGTGATGGGAGAGCCTGAGAGGGTGAGGGGGGGCAGAGGAGTAGTGACTTTCCTGAAGTCTACAATCATCTCCACTGTCTTCAGAGCGTTCAGCTGCAGGTTGTTATTGCTGCACCAGGACGCCAGCTGAGCCACCTCTCTCCTGTAGGCGGACTCGTCGCCGTTGGAGATGAGCCCGATGAGGGTGGTGTCGTCCGCAAACTTGATCAACTTGACAGACTGGTGGCTGGAGGTGCAGGAGTTGGTGTAAAGGGAGAAGAGTAGGGGGGAAAGTACACAGCCCTGGGGTGATCCGGTGCTGATGCTAGTATAGTCTGAGACAGTCTTTCCCAGCCGCACATGCTGCCTCCGGTCCGTCAGGAAGTCGATGATCCACCTGCAGAGGGAGTCAGGCACGTTGAGCAGGGACAGCTTGTCCCGGAGCAGAGCGGGGCGGATGGTGTTGAATGCGGAGCTGAAGTCCACAAACAGGATCCTGGCGTAGGTTCCCGGGGAGTCCAGGTGCTGCAGGATGGAGTGGAGGGCCAGGTTGACTGCATCGTCTACAGACCTGTTGGCTCGGTAGGCAAACTGCAGCGGGTCCAGGAGAGGGGTGGTGATGGACTTGAGGTGGGACAGGACCAAGCGCTCAAAGGACTTCATGACTACAGAGGTGAGCGCTACAGGTCTGTAGTCATTAAGTCCAGTGATCCGTGGCTTCTTGGGGACAGGGATGATGGTGGAGGATTTGAGGCAGGACGGCACGTGGCATAACTTAAGGGAGGTGTTAAAAATGTCTGTGAATACAGGAGCCAGCTGTTTCGCACAGAGTCTCAGGGTGGAGGGAGACATGCCGTCTGGGCCGGGGGCCTTGCGCGGGTTCAGTCTGGAGAACTGTTTGAGCACATCCTGCTCACTGATGATAAGGGGAGGGGGGGAGGAGGGGGGGGGGGTGCCTTAAATGAAGTAGGGAATGTGGAGGCTGTGGAGCTGGAGGGAGGGGGGGAGTTGGACACAGATGACGAGGTGTCAAAACGGGCATAGTGTTGGGACAGTCTTTGACAAAGGGCTTTGTCATCCTGACCTTTAGGAGCCTTAGGTCGATAGTTGGTGATTTGCCTCAGTCCTCTCCACACGGAAGCCGAATCATTAGCAGTGAACTGCTGCTGGAGTCTCTCTGAGTATAGAGATTTAGCCCTCTTCAGCTCTCTGTTAAACCGGTATTTAACCTCCCTGTAGCAGTCCCTGTCTCCACTTTTCAGCGCTGCTTCCTTCTCCTTCCTGATCTGTCTGAGCTTAGCTGTGAACCAGGGTTTGTCATTAGAGTAACTCACCCTGGTGCGTGATGGAAGAATGTTCTCTTCACAAAAGTGGATATATGAGTTCACAGTGTCCGTGTACTCATCCAGATCATGCGTGGCTCCTTTAAGCATGCCCCAGTCAGATATTTCCATGCACGTTTCCAGCTTCTCCTCAGCATCACTGGTCCGTATCTTCGTAGTGCTCACAACAGGTTTAGTGAGCTTCAATCTCTGTCTGTATGTGGGAATGAGGTGAACCATCACGTGATCAGATAATCCCAGCGCAGCTCGAGGGACAGCGCGATATGCGTCTTTCACTGTGGTGTAACAGTGATCCAGTGTGTTTAATCCTCTGGTGGGGCATTTAATAAACTGTTTGTAGCGGGGGAGATCGTGGCTCAGATTGCACTGATTAAAGTCACCAGCCACAATAATCAGCGAGTCTGGAAAACTCCGCTCTGTATGTTGAATGTGATCCGCGAGCACGCGCTGAGCTTCGCGCGTGTCCGCGTCGGGAGGGGCGTACACAGCGATCATTATGAAAGAAGCAAACTCCCGCGGGGAATAGAAGGGCTTGCAATTGATAACAAGAAATTCCAAGGCAGGAGAACAGTGTTTGGAAATTACCGTTACATCAGAGCACCAGCTGCAGTTGATGTAGAAGCAGACACCGCCTCCTGTGGTCTTGCCGGAAAGCTCTGTATCACGATCAGCACGGAAGAGCTGAAAGCCGTCGAGGCGCAGCGCGCTGTCCGGTATATTTTCCCGGAGCCAGGTCTCAGTAAAGCAGAGGACAGCTGAGGAGGCGAGGTCCTTAAAACGCATCAGCAGTCTCAGTTCATCTACCTTGTTAGAGAGAGAGTTGGTATTGGACAGAAATATGCCAGGCAGCGCCGTTCGCGAGCCTCTCCTGCGAAGCCGCACGAGAGCGCCCGCTCGTCTTCCTCTCTTCCGCCGTCTCACTTTCCGAGCCAAACAATAAACCAGATCGGCGGCAGGGGCTAGAAAAACTGGGAGGAGGTCCGTGGGGGTGAAAGTCCTGATATTTAGAAGTTCTTCACGGGTATAAGTGCAAGCAGACACACAATTGACAAACAAAAACAAACAAAGAGCGCAGCGAAGCACCATGTCGACCGCTGTGGGCGCCATCTTGGATATATAAGCGGGGTAATGTGCCATCACATTTGGTTCATGAAAATCGTATAAGTCTGTCCGTCTGACTCAAGAAGCCTGATGATTTATTACAGTAAAACTTCTTGTTTTTAGAGCAGGTTGAGTAGGTTAACACAGCAGTTAAAAAGCTGAATTTGTGTAGCTGATCTGGCAGTAGAGCAGAGCCAAACTCGCTAAGACTACGTTTTTATTCCCCATTTGTCTGCGCTGTCACACATACACCAGTACTTCCCCTCAATCAATCTACACACTCGCCCACACAATGTGCTCTGTCACCCTCCTATTTCTTCTTCTCTTGTCTCATGTCACCCTTGGTCTTTCTTTGCTCCATCTAACTTTTTCTGGTGCCTGACGTGGTCTATATTAATCATATATCCCATAACCTACATATGTTTAAGCATGTGAGAGTGTTTAGTGATTACATATGTAAAGCGACTTCACACTTCAGAACAGGACAAAGGGTCTCAACCGCCAGTGAAGATCAAAGAGCATCCGAGGCACTGCGGTGGAGACCGGACGGGTTGCCCTGACTCCCCAGGGCCAGGTGGAGGAGTACGAAGACAAAAGAGGGGATTAAGATAGTGAGGGATGTCAGCTTTTGATATGCATGTCTTTTGTTATGTGCGAGTATAAGTTCGTAGAGCCGAAGGTGTTCGCCCTCTTACTTCTTCTGCTGCTGCACCTAGATGAGACTTGTTAGAGGAGCTGATGATAAACTTTGGTTTATGAATCACATCGCCTCGTTATTTCAAGCTCCTCTACACTGGTGACCCTGACGCGAGAATGGACCAGAGGCGTTCCCCCGCGATCGACTCATCTGTGGCGACCCAGGCAGACGCCGGTGCCCATGCAGACAGGGGAACAGATAGACGACGTTCCCCCACGGCAGAAGTGATAGAGAGGGCTCAACCGAGCACCAGCACCGTGGAGAGAGCCGAAGCAAGGCACTCTCACCCTGCGGACACATCAGTGACGGTCCACACAAACGCCGTCACCGTCAAGCTGCCGGACTTCTGGCAGGAAGACCCCGCCTCGTGGTTTCAGCAAGCTGAAGCCCAGTTTGCACTTGCGGGCATCACGGCTGACGATACAAAGTTCTATCACATCGTCGCCAAACTCGACGCCGCCACTTCGAGATGTGCGCGGAGCATAATCCAGCGGCCGCCGGCCCAGGACAAATATAAAGAACTGAAAGCGACCATCGTGGCAAATTACGTCCCCTCAGCCGAGGAGAGAGCCGAGAGGATCCTGGCGGTCTACGGCCACAGAGGAGGCAGACCCAAGGCCCTCATGGAGGACTTGCTGCAACTTAAAGAAGAGGATAATGACAACTTCCTCTTCCATTTCATATTCCTGAGTACGCTGCCGCCACACATGAGAGGGACGCTTGCCAACATGCGATGCAGCACCCAGCAAGACTTCCGCACGCTGGCTCACGAAGCTCAACGGCTCGTCAATTCCTGCAAGGAGCAGACACCCACAGCAGCATCCGCAGACCTCAACGCTGATGTCCGGAGCCACGAGGAGCCACAAATCACCGAGCAGAATCAGCCCGCGGTGACAGCGACACGGCCAGGACGCAACAGACGGAGCGACGTTTGTTATTACCACCACCGCTTCGCCGAGAAGGCTTACAAATGCATTCCCCCCTGCAAATTCACGATTTCGGGAAAACGCCGAAGCCGAGAGCCGTTAACAGCGGCGCTTCTCGGCGAAAAAAGCAAGCTTTTATATGTGACGGACGGACACACCGGCAAGCAGTTCCTTATCGACACGGGAGCTCAACTAAGTTTTGTCATGCCCTCCCAAGCAGACCGGGCCATGGGCCCCCGGGGCAATGGAGCGGTGGCAGCCAACGGCTCCATCATCGACACTTTTGGCGAAAAGAGCCTGCCCCTCTGCATCCACGGCCGCAACTACAGGTGGACATTTGTTGTAGCAGCGGTGAGTTTTAACTTGTTGAGCGCAGATTTTTTGTGTGCACATGGGTTATTAGTTGATCTAGCGAACAGACGCTTGGTTAATGCACTGTCCTTTGCTTCTATTCCCTGCTCAGCTCAACTTTCTCCACCACCCGTACAGGCTAGCGTCACCACAGCAGGAGGTAAGTTTGATCAACTCCTCACCCAATTTCCAGCACTCACAATTCCCAAATTCTCAGCCACAGTGGCTAAACACGGGGTCGAACACTTTATTCCCACAACGGGCCCACCCGTATTCGCCAAAGCTCGGCGCTTAGACGCGACCAAGCTCGCCATAGCTCGGGACGAGTTTACCACCCTTGAAAGATTAGGCATTATCAGATGCTCGAAAAGCCCCTGGGCGTCACCACTTCACATGGTCCCGAAATCCGACGGTTCTTGGAGGCCGTGCGGCGATTACCGCAGATTAAACAATGCCACAGCGCATGACCGCTACCCAATTCCTCACATTCAAGACTTTTCACTACATCTGGCGGGTGCGCGCATTTTTTCAAAAATAGACCTAGTCCGCAGTTATCATCAAGTCCCAGTTAGAGCAGAGGACATTCCTAAAACAGCTGTAATAACCCCCTTCGGTCTTTTTGAATTTTTGCGGATGCCTTTCGGCCTCAAAGGTGCTGCTCAAACCTTTCAGCGGATGATGGACGCAGTATTACGCGACCTCCCTTTCGTGTTCGTCTACCTCGACGATATGCTGGTAGCCAGCTCGTCTGAGGAAGAACACGAGCAGCATCTCACTATGGTTTTTCAGAGACCAGAAGAGCACGGGTTAATAATCAATCCAGCCAAATGCAAATTCGGCGTGTCACAAATTGATTTTTTAGGACACAGAGTTTCTCCGAAGGGGGCAGTCCCACTGCCAGACAAAGTTCACGCAGTAAAAAGTTTCCCACGGCCACAAACGGTCAAATCGCTGCAAGAATTTTTGGGAATGGTTAATTTTTACAACCGTTTCCTCCCCCACGCAGCTCAGCTCATGCAGCCCCTATATGACACGCTCAGAAAACAAAAACCTTCCAACGCGGTCGAATGGACCCCGGAGCGCGAACGCGCCTTCGTGGAAGTAAAAAGTGCCCTAGCTAATGCCACATTGTTGGTTCACCCCGATCCCTCGGCCCGCATTGCGCTAACCACAGACGCTTCAGACCTGGCCATAGGGGCAGTTGTAGAACAACACATCGGCGGAATCTGACAACCTTTGGCATTCTTCAGCAAATCGCTAAACCAAACTGAGTGTAAATACAGCACTTTTGACAGAGAGCTGCTAGCGCTTCATTTATCCATCCGCCACTTCCAGTACTGGTTGGAAGGGCGGTGTTTCACGGCTTTTGTAGACCACAAACCGCTCACCTTTGCAATGGCTAAAATTTCCGAACCGTGGTCAGGCAGGCAACAAAGACAGCTGGCTGCGATTTCAGAGTTCACCACAGACATTCGACATGTGGCAGGCAAACTTAACGTGGTAGCAGACTGCCTCTCTCGCGCTGTGACATCGCCAGAGCGCGAGGAGACAGATTATACTACCTCAGCCGCTGAACTCTTCGCCAACGCGGACACATACGCAGCACCAATCCACGCAGGGATAGATTATGCAGCCATGGCAGAGGAGCAAAGTAGTGACGCGGACGTGCGTGCACTCCTGTCTGGACCAACAGGGTTAAGGCTGGAGGAAAGGGTTTTACGCGACGGTGTGCCCCCCCCTAATATGTGACATCTCAACCGGCCGACCTCGCCCGTTAGTCCCAGCTGCATGGCGCCGCCGTATTTTCGACTCGATTCACTCCCTCGCGCACCCAGGTGTGCGCGCTTCGGTTAAAATGGTCGCCGAAAAGTTTGTGTGGCCTGGCCTGCGCAAAAACGTAAAAGAATGGGCAAAGACTTGCATTTCTTGTCAGTGCGCCAAAGTACACAAACACACAAAAGCCCCTCTGGAGCCTTTTCGAATCCCTGCTAGAAGGTTCGACCACATTCATGTCGACCTCGTGGGGCCACTACCTTCCTCCCAAGGTTTCACACACCTGTTAACAATGATAGACCGCACCACGCGCTGGCCAGAGGCAGTCCCTCTGGCGTCAACCACAGCGGAGGAAGTCGCTTGCGTTTTTTTTGACAAACTGGGTGGCACGTTTCGGCGTCCCATCGGACATCACGTCCGATAAGGGGCCTCAATTTGTCTCGGAGCTTTGGTCAGCCATGGACAGCAGCTTAGGGGCGACAATTCACCGCACCACCGCTTATCACCCTCAGGCTAATGGGTTATGCGAGCGTTTTCACAGATCTTTAAAGGCCGCCCTCAGCGCCTCACTAACGGATACAAATTGGGTAAATAAACTTCCCTGGGTTTTATTGGGGTTGCGTGCTGCGCCCAAAGAGGATCTAGACGCCTCCCCAGCAGAATTAGTTTTTGCACAACCTCTCAGGCTCCCAGGTGAATTTTTACCAGAGAACCCAGAGCCAGGGCATCTTCCAGCCCCGAGGTTTTTAGGCAGCAACGGACCGGACTCTCTCCCCGAACCGGCACATCACTCTTTTCCACGGGTTTTTAGTCCCCCAAGCTTTAAAAAACGCTGAATTCGTTTTTGTTAGGCATGAAGCTTTAAAACCAACTTTCCACCCACCATACGATGGGCCATTCAGAGTGCTGGAACCTGGTGATAAACATTTTGTGCTTGATTTTGGGGACAGAAAAGAAACAGTCAGCATTGACAGACTTAAACCTGCCTTCTTGTTGAGAGACGAGCCTGCACGGTTGGCGAGAGCACCTCGGCGGGGTAGACCCCCCAAGAGAAAAGACTCAGCCCCCCTGCAGGGAACAATTAATCACTCTCCTCCCCAAGCTGCAGATTCCTTACAGGAAGGTCCCACCAGGACGCCCAAGCAGACCCACAGCAGATTGGGGAGAAGATTAAAACCCAGACGGCACAGAGACTGATGCAAACTACTCAACAGTTGTTCACTAATTGTGCTGTAACAGTTTAGGACTGACTTGTGATTTTACTATGCTGTTATGATTACCACTGAACTCTCTTGGGAGCATGGCTGCTGGAAAGTTTCTTCTGTGTCAAGAGGTGTAGCAGTTAGTATGTCATAATAATTATCTTAAACTGTGAATTTTTCTATTGTCCTTTTCTTAGTCGTTTGGGGGGGGGGGGCTGTGGTCTATATTAATCATATATCCCATAACCTACATATGTTTAAGCATGTGAGAGTGTTTAGTGATTACATATGTAAAGCGACTTCACACTTCAGAACAGGACAAAGGGTCTCAACCGCCAGTGAAGATCAAAGAGCATCCGAGGCACTGCGGTGGAGACCGGACGGGTTGCCCTGACCCCCCAGGGCCAGGTGGAGGAGTATGAAGACAAAAGAGGGGATTAAGATAGTGAGGGATGTCAGCTTTTGATATGCATGTCTTTTGTTATGTGCGAGTATAAGTTCGTAGAGCCGAAGGTGTTCGCCCTCTTACTTCTGCTGCTGCACCTAGATGAGACTTGTTAGAGGAGCTGATAATAAACTTTGGTTTATGAATCACATCGCCTCGTTATTTCAAGCTCCTCTACACCTGAGTTCAAAATCATGCACTCATATAATATAGGGACTTCTATATAATGAAGGCAGTCTATCAGAAAAGTGAAATGACACAACACTAATTTGCTTATGTTGTTGCCTCTATTACTGTATATAATTAGTATTGTACAATCTACATTAACCAAAAATTTATTCTTACATATTTTCCACCTTATTCCTGGGGGTACCGCTGTAGGAATGATTATGAACGGAATTTCCGGTTTCGGCTGCAGTAGTGTTAAATCAGTCAGGGGAGTGGCAGGGGCATTGAAAATAGCGTTTTTAAATAGCGTTTTTTAAAGTTTTTCAAATTCATTTTAATGTATAGTCCACATACGTGTTTTCCACTCAAGTGGCAGCTAATTTCAGCTCTTCTAGTTTTTGTATTTTTTGAATGTTTTGGTGTAGTTTTGGCAGTTGCTGTTGTTTGTGGTTGTGCCAATAGACTGGATAAATGGAGGCTTCTCACCACACAGTGACAGACGACATCCAAGCCTGGTGTTCTGGTGTACATCTGCTCTAAGGTAAATTTGATTATGTCCAACATATTTTAACAAAATGCAGTTGACTTTACTGCAGTGGAAACGTGCTGGTTGGAATGCCCACCGCGTCATTATGAGTACAGGCAACGAGAAGTCAATCATGACTCTTTCTTTGTTTGGTAGCGGCAAAGTCCCAGGAAACCCCCCATGAGTGTCTGGTATCATTGTAAAGCTTAGAAATTGTACTTTCTAAAAATACCTATGGTTTTGTGGAAGAAGTAACTCCTGACCGATTGAACGCAATTTTCAACCTACCTAAAATATAAACAAATCATCTTTTTCTGGGTCAGTTTTTGCACACTACCTACAAATTAAATATCATTTGAAGGTCTTTCAATACAGAATATGAAAATAACGTTGCATCAGTTTTGAAAATGTCCTCAGAGTGACTCATTTTACCAGCAAGGGTCATTTGTTTACATTGTTGCTTACGATAAGAGGCTAACCACTTTTTAAGGTCATCTTTCCATCCCTCAATAGTCATGGGAAGTGGTATGATTATGTTAATGTTTTGAGGTACAAGAGACCGTGTTCCCACATTTCTGATGCCGAAGTCATTGTTTTTTAACAAGGAAAAGTGTCCCATTTCAGTGACAACCATATGTTCTAAACTAGGTACCGGAAGTTGCTACGATAATTCACGCAAGGCATCATGGGGCCTAGGAATAAGGTGGATTCAATATGAATTTGTAAGCTAAGTACTTCTGCCATCGGTATCAGATGTGAAGGGAAGTTGCATGCTCATTGTGTGGTGGCTTGCCAATTTGAAGGTACAAACCAATTAACCCTTTAACTGCCAAATTCGCCATATGGCGCCTGGGGCAACGCAAGGCAACTCAAGCCCCCCCCCCCCAGTGGTCAAGAGTGGTAAAAATTTTTGTCAATAAAATAGTTCAGATTTCCAAGGCTATAACGTAAAAGTTACAAGAGATAATGGCTTACTGTCAATCAGAAAGATGTAGAACATGATCCAAAGTTTCAAATAGGAATAAATTTATGCATGTAATTTGCCTAATGTCACGGCAGCTATATAAATTACATAACTCAGCCAAAAGTGGACTTTGGACACATTTACAAAAAGAATGGTCCGTTTTTTTATGCTGATTTGTCTACAGGGCTATGTTTTTATCTAATCTTCAAAGTATATGAACCAGAAAATCAATAAAATGTAAAAAAAACAAAACATATTCCTCTCTTACCTGTTACCGGAAGGGGGGCTTGCCTGCCCACGTGACCGGTCCATTTTCATCCATTATAGCCTATGTTTGTGTGTTTGCTCAGCCATTTACACCGTGTACCACATCTACAAACTCTTATGATTACCCCACATGAATTTCATTTGTGTTACGTGGCTATTTTTTCTGTTTGGTGCATTATTCCTGTGGGAATCCATGCCACTCGTGGGCGCCGCCATCTTGGTACTGGGAGCTTAGTTTTTTTGTTACATCGACCTCGATGTAACACGTTTAGTAATTTACATCCGTGTACCACATCTACAAACTCTTATGATTATCTCACGTGAATTTAATTTGTATTACGCAGCTATTTTTCCAGTTTCATGCTGTTTCCGTCATCATGGCTGTCGCAATGACCAAACACGGCAGCATCCACATTGGTGTGTGAACTCAAAGCGGAAAAAGGAATAATAATAATGAGGATTTCTTCTTCTTTGCTATATTCCATGCCAGCCATGATTCCTTCGGCGCATCTGCCACCTTCTAAACTGCCAGATCAATAGAGATTAGTACAAATTCTCAGTATAGCCAGGGGACATCATTAAGTTGACACATGCAGTTGCTGTGCTGTGCCACTGGGGGCGCGTGACCCGTCCATTTAATCTGGGCAGTTAAGGGGTTGAAAGCATAGATATAGAACCCTTCTATATCTATGGTTGAAAGTAACCGAAATGGGACCATCAGAGCTTGACATTAACACTGGCCAATGGCTGGTGGAGTTCAGCAGTTGCCGGTAAGACAGCCACTCCCACTAGCCACTTTTGCGGGATGTAGTTTTCTCAAACGGCATCTAAAATAATAAACCTATCACAATGTGAGACTACGAACCTACAAAGTACTGTGTTTTTTCTAATCAGTTTTCTTTCTCTTCTTTCTTCTGGTGAAAACAGGTAGTGTCCATTTAGGTTAAATCCATCAGCAACTACTAATGACGTCGTGCAGCCATGAAGGAGTATCCCAATTCATAGGGGTGGGTGAAGGGGTAGGGGTGCAAATGAGAATTGGGATGGACCCAAGTCTACCTGCACTTCATTCTCATAATATGAGAAAAATATTTGCAATAATATTGCAAATATTTTTCTCTACCGTTTTACAGTATTTACTGCTGTTCATAAATAATTAAACAGTGTTTCTCATGTTATTTTTTTATGTACTGTATGTTTCAAGGTAATTTACATTGGATAAAGGTTGTAAATTTAGTTCAGGTACATTTTAGCCGAAATTGATCATATTAAACACAATTTTCCAACCATAAAATTGTGGCTAGTGGAAAGGCTGAGTGGCCCATAACTTTGGAAAGCCACTAGCTACAGTGGCTGATGAGCAAAAAAGTTCATGTCAAGTCCTGGGGACCACTATATATAAAGATAGTTTAATACAATATGATGTAAACGAACAACCAAAGGGATAAACACCTCAGAATGATGGTTGCAACTACCTGTCATAATGTTACCTACACAATCTTTTAATGGATCTGACTTATGTTGCAGTCATGTGTGCAGCCACCTGCTTGATTTTAGATGGAATGGAGGTTAAAGTCGGTAGTGATGGATTCACTGTATGTCTGAGACCAACCTACAGCCATTTTTTTCATAGTGTTATTTCTGTATATTTCTCCAGAAGTTAACTTCTTTTGCAACCACAGATGCTTCCCCCCGCAGGTCATAAGATAGAATGATAGTATAAGACCTTTTAACAATAGGTTCCCTTGTAGATAATGTGAAAATGACAAGGCAGAGTTCATCTCACGAGTCAGGTTTATTCACATCATCCAACATCATCAAAAGCAGAAAGAGGAAGAAACCCAGACATTCGTCCTTTAAATACCTCAGGACTTCAAAGCACACAGTCATATTGTATTTAATCCCAAGTAACAATACATTTTCCTTCAGATCTTAACACCTCCACCCCCAGCCTCTGGCGGCCAGGGAAAATCCCCCCAGGCCGTCTCTCTGCCTACCAAAGACTAGACTTTCACATCCTCCTGTTATCTCCAGAGACACTCAGTCCTTTGTTCAATCTAAGATGTGAAGCCTAAAGTGGTATACATATGAAGCATGAAATGATATACATATGAAGCATGAAGTGATATACATATGTGCACATATATGTGTCCCACACCCTACACAGACCAAAAGTTTTAGGATCGATTTTAAGGTTCTCTTAGTAGTTTAGTTCTCCTAGTAGTTTTTAAATGCCTTAATGATCTTGGGCCTTCTTATCTATCTGAGCTGCTTTTACCTTATGAGTCCTCGTGGATCCTGAGGTCCTCTGGTACTGGCTTTTTCATTGTTCCCAACACCCTGATCAAGGCCTATGGTGAGGCCTCTTTCCATTACTGAGGTCCCCATCTGTGGAACAGCCTGCTGGAGAGCCTCAGGGCCACAGAGACTCAATGTTTTTAAGAACAGGCTCAAGACCCACCTTTTTAATTTGGCTTTTAATGAGCCTGTTTAACTATTCTTAAATTAGCTATTTATGTTACCTTGTTTTATGTGCTTTTTAGCTCCTTTTGTTTTTATAAAATTTTCATTCTCTTTCTGTTTTGATGTATTGTTAGTTCTGTTTGTATGTGTTTTTAGTTCCCCTTTTTTTTATGTATTCTTAGCTTTTTCTTTGTATTTCCTATGTTTTAACTCCAGTGTTTTTCTAAGGGGAGCCCTCCATGCCGGGAGCTGCCTGGCCTGGATGCCTGGCCTGGGTGGGTAGGGGCTCCATACCATGGCTGTGGTGTGGGCCCTGATTTATCCTGGTCGGGGTGGCCCCTGTGGCATACTCTGTGGTTTAGTTTAATGTTTATTTAAAAGGGACATTACATACTAATGAACATTAATAAAAGTGTAAGTATGCCAGATTTAGAAATAATGCTAATTTCCATCTGTAGTCCCCCGGCGGGTCACAAAAACACACAAACAGTCATACACAAGAAGAACATTTGCAATAAAATAAAAATAGATTGGGCTACGCCGTCTCTGGGCGTTGGGGGCTAATGGTGTTCCTTCACATGGTGCCTTAGTCCCGAGCCATGCCCTGTATTTTATATGTGTGTTTGAAGTGGGAGCTCTGTGTGTGTGTGTGCATGTATGGGAGAGCTGGAGTGGCATGGGGTGTATCGTGTCAATATACTGTGTATTTTGTTTTGTTTCTTGTTTTTATCCATGTAAAGGGCTTTGTACAACAGCCAGTGTTTGAAAAGTGCTATGCAAATGATATGATTCTGAGTAACAGACCCAAAAGCAGGCAACAGGGAGAACAAGGTAGTGGTTAACAATAATCTTTATTTGAATGAACAGTGAGAAGCTGCTGCAGAGAGTCTGACAACCCTGTGGTGGAGAGAGAAGACAAGGGTAAGTATGGTAAAATTTGGAGATGTATAAATGATAATGATTTGCTTGTTTGCTTGCAGGTGCTTAAGAGCAGTTGGGTGGTGAACAGGGTGGCTGAAGACTTCAGTGCTACAGGAATGGACCCCAGTTGGGTAAGGCTTTGGGGATTAGGTGAGGTGCTTGGGGAAAGAAGGGAGGACAGGTTAGGGAAATGTTGGTAAGTGTACTTACGGGGCAGAGGGTAGAAGAGGGTCCAGGTTGAAGCTCCATAGGGCGAGGATCCTATCCACCTAATGGGAGGTCCACAGTCCACCTGGGAGTCCTGGAGGGAAAAGAGGAGACAATATTGTAGGAGTAATGTGTTGCTTTCCTCTTCAGGTGTGTTGGAGGAGAAGACTGGCTGCACATGCTTCAGGAGATAGGCATGGAGGTAGTCTGATCAACTCCTGAGGAAGGGAGGATGCTGGAGCCTCTTAAAGGGTGTGGTGATTGCCAGAAAGTGGTAAGTACAGCTGTAGGGAATGAGATGATTGGTGGAGAGAGAACAGTGTGCAGCCAGACCACTACACTGCCCCCCCCCCCTCAAGGGGTGACCTCTGGCAACTGAGGCTTGTCTGGATGTCTTCTGTAGAAGTCCTGGATGAGGCAGACATCCTCAACAAAGGACCCCAGGATCCAGGACTGTTTCTCCAGACTGTAGCCCTTCCTGTCAATGAGGAACTGGACTCTACGTCCCCGACGACAAGCGTCCATGATCCTATTCACCGTGTAGACCAGACCGTTGACCATTCTGGAGGGAGGAGGCAGCTTCAATGGGGGGCACAGTAGGCTGGTGGAGACAGGTTTGATATGAGAGACATGGAAGGATGGGTGAATATGGAGTGAGGGGGAAGCTTGAGTCAGACCGAGGTTGATGATTTTGGAGACAGGAAATGGATCAGCATACCAGGGAGACAGTTTCTTCGAATCAGTTTTGAGTGGAATGTTCTTAGTGGAAAACCATACCTTCTGTCCAACTGTGTAGGTGGGTGCTGCACTCCTCCGTCGATTGGACCATCTGACATTCTGGTCAGCCGTCTGCAGCAATGCGGCCCTGGTAGCCCTCTAGACATGACAACACCTTCAGATGGGATGGAGGGTACCACAATGTCGGCCTCAGCGATGGGGAGCAGTGGAGGGTTGTAACCCAGCAATGCTTTGAATGGTGAGTAGCCTGTAGCTACAGAAGTGGCTGAGTTGTGGGCGTACTCTTCTCGGGAGGTGGGTGCTCCACGAAGAAGGGT
The DNA here is from genome assembly GCA_020510985.1 of Pholidichthys leucotaenia. Classification (NCBI taxonomy): domain Eukaryota; kingdom Metazoa; phylum Chordata; class Actinopteri; order Cichliformes; family Pholidichthyidae; genus Pholidichthys; species Pholidichthys leucotaenia. The sequence goes on from CM035845.1 coordinate 157,326,649, forward strand.
TGGTGAAAGTGATGCACTGTAAGGCTGCCTCCAGCTCCTGGTTGGCACATTCATACTGGCCATTTGATTGTGGTTGGTAGCTACAGGTAAGGCTGATGGTGGCCCCAATGGCCAAGCAGAAGGCACGCCAGACCTGGGAACAAAATTGGGGACTCCAATCAGAGACAATATCTGATGGTATGCCATGTAGCTTTACCACGTGAGTTGTCAACAGGTCCGCTGTCTCCTTCGCTGATGGTAGTTTGTGGAGTGGGATGAAGTGAGCAGCCTTGGAAAACCTATCAACAATCGTCAAAATAGCAGTGTGTCCATTGGATGGAGCCAGTCCAGTGATGAAATTAAATTCAATGTTGGACCAGGGGCGACCAGGAATTGGGAGAGATTGGAGTAGCCCTGCTGGAGGTGTGGTGAGGGACTTCCCCGCGGAGTACTGAATACACGCCTTGACCAATTCCTGGACGTCCTTGTCCATGGCTGGCCACCAGAAGGCACGCTTGAGGTGGGAGACAGTCCTGGCTACCCCTGAGTGACAGGTGAATTGTGCAGTGTGCAGCCAGTTGATGACCTCTCCCCTGAGTGCTGAAGGCGCGAACAGTCTACCATCCAGACCCCCCTTCCCCCCCAAGGGTTGGGTTCCATCTTCTGGGCCTCCCAAACCTTCAGCTCGATCCCCCACGAGAGTGTGCCGACCAGAATCCGCTGGAACAATAGTCTCCAGGCACCTATTGGTTGGTTCCAAGGAAAACTGCCTGGAGAGAGTGTCAGGTCTGGTGTTGCTGGAGCCAGGGCAATCGGTGATGGTAAACTGAAAACACTCAAAGAACAGAGCCCATCTGGCCTACCAGGAGTTGAGTCGTCTGGCTGTCCAGAGATACTCCAAGTTCTTGTGGTCTGTCCACACAAGAAAGGGCAGGGTGGAGCCCTCCAGCCAGTGGCGCCACTCCTCCAGTGCCAACTTCACTGCCAGCAGTTCCTGATCACCGACGTCATAGTTCCTCTTAGTTGGGCTCAGGCGCCGAGAGAAATAGGCACAAGGGTGGGGTTTGCCATTGGCAGATGACCGTTGGGAGAGGACTGCACCCACCCCAGAATCTAAAGCATCGACCTCCACAATGAACTGACAGTCAGATTTGACCTGTGCCAGGAAAGGTGCGTCAGTGAATCTAGCCTTTAGTAGAGAGAAGGCCTGCTCAGCTTCATTGGACCAGCAGAAGGGGGTCGTGGTTGATGTGAGGCTGGTGAGAGGGAGGGCGACAGTGCTGTAGTTACGGACAAAGCAGCGGTAGAAGTTGGCAAACCTGAGGAATTGTTGCAGTTGCTTACGGTTGGATGGAGTGGGCTAGTCGAGGACAGCCTTGATTTTCTGGTGGTCCGGCTGGATCTGTTCCTCGGCGATGATGAAGCCAAGAAACATGGTGGGTGAATGGAATTCACACTTTTCTCCCATGATGAGCAACTGGTTCTCCAACAGGTGCTGAAGGATGGTGCAGACATGGACCTGATGTTCAGCTAGGGAGCGGGAGAAAATCAGGATGTCATCAAGGTATACAAAGACGAAGGTGTTAAAGTCTCTCAGCACATCATCTATTAGTCATTGAAAGACTGCAGGGGCATTGGTTAGACCGAACAGCATCACCATATACTCAAAGTGGCTGATGGGGGTACAGAATCCCGTCTTCCACTTGTTGCCTTCGCATATTCTGACCAGATGGTAGGCGTTCCTCAGGTCCAACTTTGTAAAGACAGTAACACCCTGCAGGAGGTCAAATGCAGAATTAATGAGTGGGAGAGTGTACCTGTCTTTTATGGTGATGTCATTTAGTTTTGTGTAGTCAGTGCAGGGGCGGAGTCAACCATCCTTCTTTTTGATGAAGAAAAACCTGACCTCAATGGCAGAAGAGGAGGGTCGAATGAGGCCGGCACTGAGAGACTTCTTTATGTATTTATCCATAGCCTTCCTTTTCCGGACCTGAGAGGCTATAGAGTCGTCTGGTAGGGAGGCACGCCCCCTGCTGGAGCTCAATAGCGCAGTCATAGGACCTGTGAGGAGGAAAGGAGAGGGCGTTGGCCCAACGGTATCCGTGTTGATACCTGATGTTCTAATGTAGTCTCCTACATTAGAACATCAGGTATCAACACGGAGAGCCCGCACAACTCAAAATCCACCCCTTGACCACCGCTCCACTCCTCTCCGCCCACCTCTTCACCGCTCGGGAATCTCGCAAGCTGATTGGCCGAGACGTTTTACCTCGCAAGCTGATTGGCCGAGACGTTTTACCCAGCGAAGGAAGACCGCATTCATTGTTCTTTATCGCTCGTGTTGCTTAGTGGCACTTTTCGCTGTTCTCTTGTGCCTTTTTGTGCAAAATAGTGCTTGTGACGCCCTTGGGGGGGGGTGATGCTACTTCGCGGTTTTTCACTTTTCGCGGTCGGTTCTGGTCCCCATTAAACGCGATAAGTGAGGGATCACTGTATATCTAGAAACGCATCGCTTCCTGGTCGCTTTTCCTCCCCCTTTCTTTTCTTTCGTCGCCATGACAGCTTTCCTTGGCCACTGAACAGATCTTCCCAGGTGTTGGAAGTGTTTTGTAGTCTACTATCACGACAAAATGCACCAAAAACAACCAGTGTCGACGTGCTCGCAATGGTAAACATGAGGACTGGGTCACACTCGTGATGTCACGCGGAACTCCGGCTGCACTTCCGGTTAATCGGCGGATTCGTCTGATTTTTCAGGGCGGGAAATTCAAAATCGCGATTTTCTCCAAGATTCCGGGATTTGTGGAGGGGATGCCAATGATAAATTATCTTTATAATTGTATGTACTATCACCCAGTGCCGTTCAATGCCGTTCAGTTCAGTTCTACTTTAATTTGTTTAGCTGTAAGGATATTCACTGTTAACACAATGAATATCCTTACATCCTATGCTTTCTCGAGGACCACAATGTGAGTAAAGAATGTTAAAACTTTATCTCATATTGAAGTTTATGGTTTTAAACTTCTTTTCATGCAGAGTCTGGTCAATATTTCATCGAGGTTTACCAGCGTAGCAGTTTTTCTGTGTGAATGTTAAACACAAACTCTGAAATACTTGACAAAATCAGGAAACGCAGTGTTGAATATGATCAGTCAGCAACGACAGTCCTCTTCATTTAATCTCTCTTTTTCTGCTAATAACCTTAAAACAATAAACACACATTCATTATTCCCATTAGTACATACACTAGTATATTGCAACCACCTTGTGTAGTAATTTCAGTAGTAATCTGTATTGTTTTTCTGTTGGTGCTTCGTCACTCTGTGTTCCAGGCTCCCAGGGGGAAGAGGAGACGAGGCTGGGAAGCTTTGATGGGAAAGTGGGCCAGCTCTCTCTGAGCCCTCCACTGGAGAGAGCTCCTTAAAAGGTCTGGAGAGATGATGTCGTGGACTCTTTCCTTTTCTCCTCCTTGTGTTTTTTTCCTTCTTTCTTTTTCTCTTCTACTAGCAGTGGAGTATCCTGGCAGCAGAGCCAGGTTTTGACCAAACTCATCTTGCACATGAATGCAACACACGACACTGATGACTTCATTCAGCTGAACTAAGGCTTCCATCTATCACTAGCTTCTAGAGGCTTGTTATGAAAGATGGGATATCCTAGATTGGTTACTCAGCCCTGTTTTGCTCGCTTAGTATGTTTTCATCAGTATATATTATTGTATTGCTAAAAAAAAAATGTGGAACTGCAGTAAAGTTCCCTTTGAGGCAAAAGCAGAAATGAGGAGGAAATGCAATATCACAGCAGTGAGAGATGCAGAAGTAGACTTTTGTAAGTGTTGCTTGGCTAAGAGTGAAACCTTCACATTTAGACACTTTTTGCACATGTAAGCTATAGCCGCTATTTTCATCCAATCAGAAGGGCCCAGATACAGACGTCTTGTCACGCAGCTGCTGGCCACAAAGTCACTTTTTTCCATCCAAGCCTGCAGGTCAGGGGTCAAGATCTTCATGTATCCAAAGGCTAAAACATATGTTTGTGTCCACACACATATTCGAAACCTTTGTGCCAGTGTTTTCCAGGTGAGCTCCAACATTGAGACACATCAGGCGTGTGTGGGCGAGCTCTTCGCCTGCTCCTCACAAGGCTTTAATCTACAAGCCATCTGCTGTTATCTGGGGAATGTTCCCTGCACACTTCATGGACATATATGTACCAGCGCTTTAACGTCTCTGCTATTTTTAGGTCCAGCCCGCCACTGGAGGTTGTTATGATGATGTCATGTGGGCTTTCAAAATAAATCTGATAGTTCATCTTGGACTACACTTCCTGTCCGCTTTTCATGTTGTGTTTGTGTTTGTTTATCTGTCAAACTAGATGACTTGTACAGGCATGTGTTTTGCCTGACTTGAGTCTTGAGAGATTTTTTTGTGCCTGTGTGTTTTTCAAAATTTGTTTAAAGGTTTGTTTACTTCCTTAAGTTTACTTGATTCTACCTTCGAAAAAACCTAGACTTATTTGAGATTTTACAATACCAGAAAGAATCTTACTTCAAGGAGTGTATTTCCCTAAAATTATAAATTGCACAAGGGTATATTGCTCTATAAAAGACTGATATTGTTGGCAGAATAAGGACCCAAAAGATAGGTGATTAATTTTAATAGATGATATGAATTAAATTTGCTGTACAAACTGTCAAATGATAAAATCAGCAAAGACTTCAAACCAAAAATGAAGAACACAGAGCCACAATTAGACGATTCTACCAAAAACCCCAACATATTCTTATGCAAGGTCTTCAGTTATTGCTTTGGAGTCAAGTGCCAAGTACCTTTACACTTGTGGCCATTTACTTTGGTCCTTTGATGAATCAGGTGCCAAGCGATAATGGGAGACCATAAGTCATACAGTATGGTGATCATCTATTGGGCATGCATTTAAGTTTGCATCCTTGTATGCTTATTTTATTCATTTGATTAAATTTACGTCTGTCACTTTCTACTTTATGTTTGGGAACTAAAAACTATGGTTAGATTAAGTCAAAAATCATGATTTGGGTAAAACACTTTCCTTTATAGCAGTAATCCTGTTTTTGTGTAATTAAGGAATGTCTCACTGATCCCTCTGTCAATGCAAGTGGCACCCTTTGACTCCTTTCAATGACACATCGGCCTATAGCATTAATAACTCAGTCCTGAGCAAAAGAAAGTGACACAATCCACATTTCCTGCAAGCAGTCCATTGACCTATTGTAACTTACTCCAATCCTCCTACCTTGCAGTAAGGATTTGGTGACTCATTACCCCCGAGTGGCTTATAATGCCGATGTGTCCAAACAGCCAACACAAAAGAGCATCCTTCACGTAACAGAGAAACACATTCAGCACGCAGAGCATTGAGAATGTTGGAACACATAAGTGCACCATGTGCTTATCATGGAGGTCATACATCAACAGAACAACACTAAGTGAAATGCCAGTAATGACAACCAGCAGAACAGAGTAGTAAAATCACAGGAGAAAAAAGTAAAGCAACAAAAGATGCACTGAGAAGAAAAAAATATATATACAGACGTGAAACACTGTGACAGCTACTGCCCTTTTCATTTAACCTGCTCTTCTCAATATTTTTTGCGTGCGGTCCAGATAGCAGCTAGACTCAATCAGCTGTTGCAGTTTTGTAAAATGTGCCAGGGACTTTTTGTTGTCTTGCTTCCCTTTTGTTCTGGCCACGCAAACATGCTAGTGATAGCAACGACAAGGAAACAGGCGATTTTGGGGAAAATGTGAACACTAAAACACAAGGAAGGAGATTATTAAAATAAGCAGGAAGCAAAACTGAAATCCCCAATAAAAACACAACAGTGGCATAATACCATGACATTTGGCGTTATTGTTGAGATTTGTTTGTTTTAGATTTGATTTGTTGAGATTTGAGCATTGTATGTATGTATGTATGAGATGATTGACACTCATCTCTGAGGTAGACTGAATGTTGCCAAGGCACTAGCTAGCCAGCTTAAATACTTAGCCAAATTTTCAGTCAAATGACACACATTGTGTCCAAAATCATCCACAGCTTACTAGATAGTGAATTCAAGTGAACAGGGTCAGCCATAAAGTCAACTCAGTCCAAAAGAGACAATGAAAATGTGCACGTTCATACAGTACTTGGCTCAACTTCTTGGAACTGTTTATTGCATCATCATGGTGAAACAGTAAAGCATAACTGATTATAAAATGAATAAGTTTTTTATTTTTTTGTAAAAAACAAAATATATCTAAACAGTTTTTCACTATTAATAAAAAAAAAATGTTTTAAGGCTGTTTCTGTTGTGATGCAGGCTCTCCTCTCTGCTGCATTTACTTTAAGGGATACATTATAATGTAGTGACTGTGGCGTAATCCCCACAACAGCTGGACAGGCACAGCAATGTGTGTATTAATGTCTACAGACAGCCCGCTTCTTCTGGCTTTTTCCGGCTCACTACTGTGATGTTAATGTGCCATTCATGCATTGTGTTCATGCTTCCTGTCCTTACTGTGTCTATACACTGATGACAATATGTAGATGTGCCTTGTAACCTCTTTTGTCCTGCAGTTCTGGAGCAGAGGCGATTCCTGGCTTGCAATCTCCTTATTGTTATGTGTGTCTCTCAAATGCAAATGCCCATACCTACTGCTGTGAATGCCTTTCATGTATTGTCTGTAGTTGGGTATATATGCTGCATTATTCTGCAAATCTCTCTCTCACTCTTTGACTACTGCTGCTGACACACACATCCTGTGTCTCTTTGCTGAGAGCCTGAGGACCCGCTCCAGTCTGCTCACACAAGGGCTGGAGTGGAGTTCCTGTGACGGCGGTATGATTTAATAAACCTATTTAAAACTCTCAGTTCGCTCCTTATTTATTGTGCCGCCATAGTGACCATCATTGGACACAACTTAGAGGCACATGTTTTGAACACATTATACTGGGGTTAAATACTAGTATATCTAAAAAAATAGAATATTGTGATTTTTTTAATAACAAAAGGTGATAGAGACAAAGTTCTGACCTCCTGGCCAGTAGGTGATGCATTTACTCTTGCCCCAACTGTTGGTAGAGACAAACGTGCAGTGCAGACTATTCTACTATTGCAGTTCTTCAGTGATTATAAGCCAGATATTCACCTTATTCCTGAGGGTGCTGCTGTAGAAATGATTATGGGCGCAACTTCCGGTTTTGGCTGAAGTAGTGTTAAATCAGTCAGCAAGAGTAGAGTAGTGGGGCATTTAAAATAGCGTTTTTAAAAGTTTTTCAAATTTATTTTAATGTAACGTGGGCTGCACGGTGGCGCAGTGGTTAGCACTGCGGCAGCACAGTTTACCCTTGGCCGGGGGATTGTGGGGATCGTGGGATCGTGGGTTCGATCCCAGCCCCCGACCAACAGTGATCTGTGTGGAGTTTGCATGTTCTCCCCGTGTTGCGTGGGTTTACTCCGGGATTTCTCCGGTTTCCTCCCACATGCCAAAAACATGCATGTTAGGTTAATTGGCTGTTCTAAATTGTCCCTAGATATCTGTTTCCTATAGGCCCTTAGAATAGAGGGTTAGTATTAATGAAAGCGCTTTGAGTGGTCTTTGTGACTAGAAAAGCGCTATATAAGTGCAGGTTAGTTAGTTAGTTAGTTAGTATAGTCCACATACCTGTTTTGCAGTCAAGTGGCAGATAATTTCAGCACTTGTAGTTTTTGCATTTTTGAATGTTTTTGCATAGTTCTGGTATTTGCTGGTGTTCACAGTGTGAGGCTCCTCACAAATAAGCACAGCTAAATCTGTGGCTTCAACAGCAATGAGTAGATCATGCATCCTAAAAAGGACTGTTAATGTGATTGGTGGTACAGACACAGGGCAAACACAACAGCACCAGGTATGTTTTTACTTGTATGAAGGTCACAGATCTGACGTTTATACTGTATATGTCACCAGATGCAAGGCTGCATGAAGTAAAATAATAAATAAAAAATAGTAAGTTTGCTTCCTAAGGCTTAACAAAAGATATCAAATAGGTGGGGGGGGGGGGGGTTGCATTCATTGCACTGCATTGGAACGATATGGACTTGAAATTATCACAAAATACAGATCAATAAATTTTTGAACACTTGTCATAAACTGTCTGTATGTGTTAAATTAAATAAGCATTCACAGCATGACAGCAGCATGAGCATGTTAATTTCGGGGTAAAACAAACACCTGCAGCTGTCTGTATTTACCCCGACATTAAAACACTGAAGCACGGTGTTGTGGTTCTTTGTGGCTCTGACTAGATTCTATGTCTGCTCTAAGGTAAATCTGATTATGCCCAACATATTTTAACAAAATGCAACCGACTTTATTGCGGTGGAAACATTGATATATCTCAGAGCTTTGTTTACATCGTTAGCATTTTAGCAGCAGAGCTAACGGAGCTACTGTCTGCCAGGCCACGTTTTAAGGTCATCTCCTCAACCCTTGATAGCCGTGAGAAGTGGTATGATTATATTACTCTTTTTGATGTGCAAAAGGCCATGTTCCCACATTTTTGATGCTGAAGTCATTGTTTTTTAACAAGGAAAAGTGTCCCATTTCCGTGAAAACCCCACTGTCTAAACTAGTACCGGAAGTTGTGCTCATAATTCACACAAGGCATCATGGGGGCTAGGAATAAGGTGGATAGCATGTCAAGCGAGAACTCTTTTTCTGGTATGAACTGCTCAGATGTAAAATTATGATTGTTCTGGATCCTCTAAAATTTTGAAAAGTACTTTTTCATCAATGTTATTTTTTAAGAATAAAAGGGCTTTGATTACACAGGGTTACAAAAATAATTTTTTTTTGTAAGTTGTTTGTGTTTTTTTCAGCTGATTTAAGACAATTTTGCACCGCTGAATCAGAAAATGACATCCGTTTCTCTCGATCAGGTGCTAAGTAAAAACCTGTACTTAGTACTGTGCATGTACTTACCTTTATATAAAGGTAAGTACATGTAAATTGAATGTTACCTCATCATTGTTCAACATTCAGAGAATTTCAAGACATAAAAAAGAATTTTGCATCATATAAAGCAAAAATACCCGTACATGTAAACAAAAACGTATAAAACAGCATGTGGCCATAGTTCAAAAAGTTGACCTGACTGAGCAAAACCAATGTGATTTTTGGATTCAGCACATCAAAATTGTCCTAAATCAGCTAAAAAAAAAACTTAGACAATAAATTTGGTGTTGACCAGTGTTATGTACCTTTCTAAATATTTTGTTGATGTATTTTTCAAAAATATTTTTTCATAAAAATATTACAAACACAGGTACATCTCAATAAATTAGAATATCATCAAGAAATTCATTTATTTCACTGACTGAATTAAAAAAGTGAAACCATACTGTATATTACAGTGAATATACAAAGTCTACACACCCCTGTTCAAATGCCAGGTTTTTGTGATGTAAAAAATGAGACCAAGATGAATCATTTCAAAACTTTTTCCACCATTAAGAAGCTTCAGGTTTCAGAAGTCATCTCTGTCAACATTACAATAGTTTACGCTGTTTAATACCACGTTAACTGTATTTGAACTTTTATTTGGAGATAAATACACTGCAGATTCTCAGCTTTCAAAAACAAGAAAAAAGTGATAAAAATGTATATATATATTACTTCAGCAAATCCTTTACATTTGCAGCTGAAATTATTAAAATGCTCTTACACAAGAACCATATGGGAAGAAGAAAAATATAGTCAGACAACAAACAAGCATTATGTAGCCACTCTGGCAAGTTTATTTAAATACCCCTCCCTTATGCGCATACTGTATGTCATCCTTGGGTCCAACACACATATGGGGGGCTGAAAAGTTCATAGTGGTCAAATTTGACCAAATGTTTATTTTTCAATTGCAGGGATCCAAGCGTTGCAACACTGATGGAAGAAGTGTGTGGACCGAAGGGGAGACTGTGTTGAAAAATGCACCACATTTGACCAGATTTGACCACTATGAACTTTTCAGCCTGCTCTCATGTAAGTGCAGACCTGCTCTCCTGAAAAGGTATATAGCATGCGATGAGCAATATCAGTCATCACTTTGACAAATACAACACAACCACTCCTTTGCCTGCACTCTGGGCTGCAGAGATGAGGATACTAAATATTGGCATGGAAACTGCCTTGACCCAATTTGTAGACCACTCTAAATTTAAACTCCATAGCAGGGAGCAGCTCATTAATCTTACAGTGTATCGCCACAGATTTTTTTTTTTTAATGGCGAGATTGAAAGCTATCGTTTAAGGAGTGTGGCTGATATAGTTTGGTCTCTTCTACTGTATGTGCTCTTTCACACCCATCAAAAAATGTGGTTGAGGCATCAGCTTGCAAAAATAGAAAAGCAATTGATGTGTCATCACTGGTCATCATGCATTGCAATAGAGCTGCCTTTTTTGAGCAGTAATTGATTCTTATCTATGTTGCTTGGTTTGAGGGTGGTTTTTTTTGTTTGTTTGCCCCAGCTCTGACAGCATTCTACAGCAGTTAGAGCTGGTGATACTGTCAGATGGTTGCATAAAGAGCAATGATCATACAGTACGTGGGTGACTATACTGCAGATGAGTATCAGCACCAGTAACACTCGGCTATTTTAAGCTGCTGCTTGAGGGCTTCCTTTGTGAAGTGTGTGGAGGGAACATCATTTCTGCAGAACAGAGAAAATTGAAAATCTGGATTTTAAAGGCTGGGCACATTTTGGGACTTTGAATCAAGAAAATAAAAGCAATGCACTTGATTTAAAGACTTTTTGTGTTATTTTAATATTCAGGCATCTCTGGAGATTTTTTTTTTTATTGCATTGTTCATGTTACATTAAAACATTATGTTTGACAGTTGTTTGGAAGCAAAGTCCCTTGAATTAGACTTTTGCCCATGACAGAAGAGATGGTCTGTGACTTTTGACCTCAGAAAAAGAAGTCAGTGGCCTTCCAAACTCTGGCCGTCCACAGGGGTTGAGTTCACTTCACAGCATGTAACTGGTATTTAAAGCTGATAGGGCAGAGGCAACTCTGTTTTTCCACTCATGGGCCATATCATCAAGGTGAAAGGAAATAATGATGGAGAGTTTTAACAGATAAATAAAGAGCTCCAAATAAAGGATAACAAAACATGAAAATAGTTCAGTAATGCCAAAGGTTGTATCAATGAAATGTTTTACAGTTGTTTGTAGTCCAAAATCTCCCTCTTTATAGTCCTGCCACCTTATTGCTTAATAGTTTCATTTCTTTTATTTTAATGAAAACTATTTAATGTTTATCGGTTGTTTCACTATTTCCTTACACATGTATTTGTAAGCCTTTCTTATATAATTAAGGTTTCATGCAGTGCAGCTGCACGTGGCAAACTTCTTCTTCTTCTTCTTCTTCTTCTTCTTCTTCTTCTTCTTCTTCTTCTTGCTAAAAATGTATAGGCAACAAAATAGTAATGCACAGAAACACAAAACTTTACAGCCAAGTCAGAAATTCTCCAAGTTACTCAGAGACCAAAAGGTGATGTACTGTACCTATAGGTGGTGCTATAATAATCACTTTTTTGTTTTGTTTTGTTTTTTTGCAAATATCTCAAGAATGCTGGACCTACACATCAAAATCCTTTCATCATTCTAATCTCTCAAATCTTCCACACCTTTGCTCCAAAATTTTCTGCAGCATACTTTCAAAGATGCGAAAGTTTTAGTAAATTGAACTCCTCAATGGTCAAATCACTCAAATTGCTTGAAATTAAGCAAGCAAATTATCCAAAATGTCTATCAGGCCAATGAAATTGAACAGTTTCTCTTTGGCCTTTATCTTCTGATGCAGTGATCCAAACTTAATGAAACTTCACGCTCACAATCACAATTGCCTTTCCAAATTCTCCTCTGGATTTCATTCTTTGATTGACCCTTGGAGACTGTTAATAATATTAGCATGAGTAAATAATTTGCTAAGAACTAAAGACGAAATAGTCACACTTCATGTGACGAACTAAAAATGATTAGAGTGACTAATAACTTAGTGTATATGTGTGTGTATATGAGGAGTGCTGAAAAAAGACTGAATCATTGATAAAGTTGCTGTTTGCACCTTTGAAATTCTACAAGCTGCTACTTTCACAGCCCTGACACAATCATCTGAAGAAATAAGTCATTCCCATCTTCATCTAGCTGGACCATAACATTTATTTTTGATGGCAGAAATTGATGATCTCTTTTTTCCGAGATTTGCATGGCTGGAATGATTCATCGCAGCTTTTAGCATGCTCTAACCCATTACAGGCTTCACCGCAGCTCCAGATTTTGGCCTATTATTAGCCTCTTTTCTCCAGGAAACAGGGTCACTTCTTGTCTTATGAGGCTGTCACCACAAATTTGGCCTTAAAGAGACATGCATTGGATAATTACATGTGTTTGCATCATATACCATTGACTTACACATACAGTATCTGACAGAAAACAATGAACATACACTTGAAGGGAGCTGGGACAATCAAACACCCATTGTTATCATGCCACTATAATGGTCTGGGACTGGGAGAGCAGAGTCGAATGATGTTGCGACTGAGTGAAAGGGACTGCCCTATTTCTGTCCAGGGTTAGTGCTCAGCTGTCGTCGGAGAGTAGATCAGCTCGTGTACATTCCCAACCCTGCACTACCATGCCAGGCACCCCAGTTTTGGGTGCACAACATTCTTGCTGAGATATGTTCACACAGGCCATTCATACTGCAATTCAGTGGGTTATTAAGGTTATATACAGTGTTATGAAATGTCAATACAGTGTCAATGAATTGCACATATTCACAAATGATTGTTTTTGCAAATTTTTGTACAATGATTGCATATTTCTGCCACAGAATATTTGAAATTTCATTCATTCTCCAGAATGTATAATAAACAAGTGCTCATCTCAATGTTTACTCAGGTATCCATACTTCCTCAGCAGAAAAATAAGAGACAAAAAGGACCATGGGGAATAGGGGTCACATAATTAAATGTTATCTGAAATTCAAGTAGATATAGTTTGGTAAACTGTAAATTTGGTCTGGTAAATAAATCATCAATAAAAGTAGTACTTGGCAAAAAAATATAGGTACAATTGTGCTCCTAAGTTTACATACCCTGGTGGAATTTGTGATTTTTTTGGCCATTTTTCAGAGAATATGAATGATAATACAAAAACTTTTCATTCACTCATAGTTAGTGGTTGGGTGAAGCCATTTATTATCAAACAATTGTATTTACTCTTCATAGAATCTACCCAAATGAACCTGATCAAAAGTTTACATACCCTGGAAGTTTTGGCCTGATAACATACACACAAGTTGACACACACAAGTTTAAATGGCTACTGAAGGTAAGATAAGATAAGCCTTTATTAGTCCCACAATGGGGAAATTCCAGGATTGCAACAGCACAGGGATAGCAACACTCTGAGCAATAATTTAGAAGATAACAAAATAAAAGCAGTGAATATACACTACCGTTCAAAAGTTTGGGGTCACTTAGAAATTTCCTTATTTTAGAAAGAAAAGCACTTTTTTTCAATGAAGATAACTTTAAACTAATCAGAAATACACTCTATACATTGCTAATGTGGTAAATGACTATTCTAGCAGCAAATGTCTGGTTTTTGGTGCAATATCTAGATAGGTGTATAGAGGCTCATTTCCAGCAACTATCACTCCAGTGTTCTAATGGTACAATGTGTTTGCTCATTGCGTCAGAAGGCTAATGGATGATTAGAAAACCCTTGTGCAATCATGTTAGGTCTGCAATGCTGTAATTGCTGCAAATGGAGGATTCTTTGACTAAAGCAAAGTTTGAAGGAAAAAATTATTATTTCAAATACAAATCATTATTTCTAACCTTGTCAATGTCCTGACTATATTTTCTATTCATTTTACAACTCATGGTGGTAAATAAGTGTGACTTTTCATGGAAAACACAAAATAATTGTCTGGGTGACCCCAAACTTTTGAACGGTAGTGTATATATATATATATATATATACATATATATATATATGTACACATAAATATATATACACAGTGCAGAACATTGTAGCTAGTTGGAATAAACAGCATAACAGTCTATTTAGTTACCCCACATAGTATGAATATGTACCCATACACATTGTCACCCTCCGTAGCGAGTGATGTTGTCCTAGTTGTATACCGGAGCAGGACCATTTTGTGTAAGTTTGTTGCGTCTTTTGCATTCAATACTGTTAGGTCAAAATGTTTTTTTACAACCTCTGCGAGCAGCCCTGCTTAGGTTATAAAGTCTGACAGCCGTAGGAAGGAAGGACCTGCGAAACCTCTCGGTTGCACACCTAGGATGATTGTAGCCTACTGTTAAATGAGCTCCTCAGTAAGTTCAGCATGTCCTGCTGTAACATCCTCACCTGTGATCTGTTTACTTGTAATTAGTGTGTGTGTGTGTGTGTGTGTGTGTGTGTGTGTGTGTGTGTGTGTGTGTGTGTGTGTGTGTGTGTGTGTGTGTGTGTGTGTAAAAAGTCAGTGAGTTTCTGGGCTCCTGACAGGAAAAGGATATAAAAAGATATCAAAGGAATTGAGAATGCCAATCAGCAGTGTTCAAACTCTAATTAAGAAGTGGAAAATGAGGGATTCTGTTGAAAGCAAGCCACGGTCAGGTAGACCAACAAAAATTTCAGCCACAACTGCCAAGAAAATTGTTCAGGATGCAAAGAAAAACCCTCACATAACTTCAGCTGACATAAAGGACTCTGAAAAAGTGGTGTGGCTGTTTCAAGATGCACAAATAAGGAGGCACTTCAAGAAAAATGGGCTGCATGGGTTGAGTCGCCAGAAGAAAGCCATTACTATGCCAATGCCACAAAGCAGCCCGCTTAAAATACGCCAAACAGCACAGAGACAAGCCTCAAAACTTCTGGAACAAAGTTATTTTGAGTGATGAGACCAAAACTGAACTTTATGGCCACACCCATAAATGCTACATTTGGAGAGGCGTCAACAAGGCCTATGATAAAAAGTACACCATCCCTATTGTGAAACACGGAGGTGGATCGCTGATGTTTTGGGGATGTGAGAGTTACAGACGAGCAGGGAACTTGGTCAAAATTGATGGCAAGATGAAAGCAGCATGTTATCAGAAAGTACTGGAAGAAAATTTGTACTGTACTCATCAGCCCAGAAGCTGCGTATGGGACACACTGTGGGGGCATGGTATTGGACTTCTCCACCCAGGGGACAATGGACCGAAGGAGGAGGTGTCACGGGGGGTATCAGATGGGACAGTAAGGACTATGCCCCCCTCCCCCCATCACCAGGGAGAGGAGTAAATGCCGGAAAGAAGAAGTGTGTTGGAGCCGATCCGGTGTTATGTTGTTACTGTGCCACACAATTCTTTGGTCAGACAACAATGGCTATGGTCGGAAGTGCAGATCTCGATGCATAGGAATAAAGGTATAAAAGAGGAATGCACAGGGACCCAACTATCTCTTTTACTGTAACATATGTTGGAGGAAGAATAAAGTAACTGTGTTGTCCAGCTCGTTGTCTCGCCTGCCTTTTTTCTCCACACTGGTGACCCCAAGATGTGCCATGGAAAGTGAGCCGAGCACCACCCCGGAGACTGCCTGGAGGGAGTGCACCAGCGCCACATGCGTGGTCCCAATCGAGCTCCCAGGCTTCTGGCTTCACAATCCGACCACGTGGTTTTTGCACATAGTTGCC
Organism: Pholidichthys leucotaenia; assembly: GCA_020510985.1. Lineage (NCBI taxonomy): Eukaryota > Metazoa > Chordata > Actinopteri > Cichliformes > Pholidichthyidae > Pholidichthys > Pholidichthys leucotaenia. The sequence continues at coordinate 157,342,380 of CM035845.1, forward strand.
CAGTTCGCACTCCGCGGGATAACAATGGACGATACCAGGTATTACTACATGGTCACTGTGCTGGATGTGCACGCCATGCAACAGGTGACGAGCCTGCTCCAGGAGCTGCCGGCCCAAGGAAAATATGAGGCGCTCAAGAGGATGCTTCTCCAGCACTATACCCTTTCTGACAGTGAGAGGGCAGAGAGGCTCCTAACTCGTTCGGAGTTAGGGGACAAATCAGCAGTGGAGCTGATGGAGAGCATGCTGACGCTGAGGGGGAAGGATAACGAATCTTTCCTGTTCACCCACTTGTTCCTTAGGAACCTACCGGCTACAACAAGGGCGATCCTGGCCAACTCCCCATGGCTGGTTGCTGAGGACTACCACGCCCTGGCACAGGAAGTGGACCACATCATTTCAGTGACCAGAATTCTCAGCATGCAGACAGTGGCACCGGCATCCATGAGGGACTCCAACGAGGTTGAGGAGCCGTTCCTGGTAGCCGGGACGGACAACAGAAGACAAAGGAACGGGGCAATCTGTTTTTATCATCGCCGTTTCGATTCGAATTCCCAACGCTGCCTGGCGCCATGCCAATTCAAGAAGCCGGGAAGACGGCACTTTCAGAATTCAGTGGCAGCTGCAACCGATGGCAACAGGAACAGACTGCTTTATGTCACGGACACACGTTCAGGGAAACGGTTTTTGGTGGACTCCAGCTCCCAGAAGAGCTTCATCCTGCCGGTCAACGCAGACAGGGTGGCAGGACGCAGCTATCCCAAGCTCACGGCCGCCAACGGATCCACCATCAAGACATTTGGCGAGCGGACACTGTCAATATGCTTACACGGACACAACTTTCAGTGGGACTTTGTGATAACTGCATGTTCCGGCCACATTTTCGGAGCAGATTTTCTATGCGCTTAGGGATTGTTAGTCAGTGTTGGTAATAGAAGATTAGTTGACGCTGTCGCTTTTACCTCACTGCCCTGCACAGCTCGGGAATGTTCCAAAAACAGCGGTAATAACTCCTTTTGGCCTTTTCAAGTTTTTACGCATGCTGTTTGGATTAAAAGGCGCAGCGCAGACCTTCGCAAATTGTCCTTCATTTATGTCTACTTAGACAACATTCTGGTAGCCAGCGCGTCTGAGGAGGAGCACATCACCGTCTTAGGACAGTTTTCCAGAGGTTGGAAGCGCACAGGTTGATAGTTAACCTTGCAAAGTGCCAGTTCGGTGTGCCAGTGATTGACTTTTTGGGCCACCCCATTTCACCGGAGGGCATGATCCCGTTACCAGACAAAGTGCGCGCTGTGTCGGACTTTCCATGCCCGCAGACCATGAGGGCACTACAGGAGTTTTTGGGAATGGTTAATTTTTATAACCGCTTCCTTCCCTGGGCAGCCCAGCTGATGCAGTCGTTGTACACTGCACTTAAAAAAAAGAAACCCGTGGAAGCCATCGACTGGACTCCCGAGCGAGTCCAGGCTTTTACTAATGCCGAAACAGCGCTGGCAGATGCCACATTGTTAGCCCACTTGGACCCATCTGCACGGATAGCGCTCACTACAGAGGCATCTGACATTGCTATAGGGGCAGTAATGGAGCAGTGCTTCTCAGGTTCGTGGCAGCTGCTCTCATTTTTCAGCTGCACTTTGTGTGACAACGAATGCAAGTACAGTGCGTTCGATAGAGAATTGCTGGCTTTCCACCTGGCGACACACCAATTCCGGTTCTGGCTGGAGGGGCATGAGTTCATTGCGTTTGTAGACCATAAGCCATTGACGTACACAATGACCAAGGTCAGAACTATGGTCGGCTCGGCAGCAACGGCAATTAGCCGCAATTTTGGAGTTTATCACCGACATTCAACACATCGCCAGTAAAGTCAACGTCATGGCCGATTGCCTGTTGCGCACGTTAATCGCCCCAGTCTACATGGGAATAGATTTCCCCACCATGGCCGCAGAGCAAGCCAGGGACACAGACATTTGCGCGCTCCAGTCTGCACCAATGGGGTTAAGGCTGGAGAGCAGGGTGGTGCAAGAAGGGTGCCCTCCCTTGCTCTGCGACGTCTCCACCGGCCACCCGTGCCCAGTGGTTCCGAGCTCTTGGCGCTGCCATGTTTTCAAGTCGGTCCACTCCCTTTCGCACCCGGGAGTGCGCATTTCAGTGAAGCTAGTGGGGGCGAAATTCATCTGGCCGCGCTTGCGCAAGGACATGAAAGAGTGGGCTGCAGCTTGCGTTGCGTGCCAGCAGGCCAAAGTGCACAAGCACTCCAGAGCCCCCCTCGAGTCGTTCCAAATCCCAGCCAGGAGGTTCAACCAAGTCCACGTGGATTTGGTGGGACCCCTCCCGCCATCGCAAGGTTTTACGCACCTCTTAACAATCGTGGACCGCACCACATGCTGGCCTAAAGTGGTCCCGCTGGCTTCTACCACATCCACGGAAGTGGCACATGCTTTTTTGTTGGCTTGGGTTGCACGTTTCAGATCTCCATCAGACATCACATCCGACAGGGGTCCACAATTCGTTTCAGAACTCTGGTCCGTGATGGCCCAGAGCCTGGACATCAAAATTCACTGCACTACTGTGTACAACCCCCAGGCTAACGGGTTATGTGAGCGTTTTCATAGGTTGCTTAAAGCAGCGCTCAGAGCTTCGCTCACAGACACAAATTGGGTTGACCGCCTGCCCTGGGTTCTTTTAGGGTTGCGCTCCGCACCAAAGGAGGACTTGGCAGCCTCCCTGGCAGAACTCATTTTTTCTCAGCTGCTGTCGATCCCCAGAGAGTTTTTACCGGAAAAACCCATGCCCGAGGCTGATCCGCCCAGGCAATTTTTCCACAGTACGGAGGCTGTGAGCATACCGGGCCTGGCCCACCATTGTTTTTCCCCCACATCTATCCAAAAAAGCTTGCAGAATGCCAGTTTTGTTTTTGTCAGACACAATGCGCACTGGACCCCGCTGCGCCCACCGTACGACGGACCATTCAGGATGTTGGAACCTGGGGAGAAACATTTTGTGTTAGACTTGGGGGGACATAGAGAGACCGTCTGCATCGACAGGCTGAAGTCCGCTTTTGTGTTGGCAGACGAGCAGGTGGTGTTGGCCCAAGCTCCTCGGCATGGATGCCCACCATTGGTGGCTCTGCAAGTTGGTGATCCCTTGGCAGGGACCTGTGCTTGCGAGGCTGATGTGCACCCCCCCCTTTCCCTCCACAGACTGGCATGCCCTCCCGTTCACCCCACCAGCAGGGCGGTTTGACTGGATTGGCGACCCCCCGCTACAGCCACTATGGGCACCAGTTCAAGCCCAAAGGATGGGGGGGGTTAGGTCCCTTTCTGGGTGTTCAGGGGGGTCTGTGTGGGGGCATGGTGTTTGAGTTCCCCACCCAGGGGACAATGGACCGAAGGAGGAGGTATCACTGGGGGGTATCAGATGGGACAGTAAGGACTATGCGCCCCCCAGGGAGAGGAGTAAATGCCGGAGAGAAGAAGTGTGTTGGAGCAGAGCTGGCGTTATGTTATGTTAATGTGCCACACAATTCTTAGTTCAGACAACAATGGTTATGGTCGGAAGTGCAGGTCTCGATGCATGGAAATAAAGGTATAAAAGAGGAATGCACAGAGACCCGGCTATCTCTTCTGCTGTAAAATATGTTGGAGGAAGAATAAAGTAACTGTGTCTTTCAGCTCATTGTCTTGCCTGCCTCCTTTCTCCACAGCACTTGAACATTCCAACATGACAATGATCCAAAACACAAGGCCAAGTCAACCTCTCGTTGGCTACAGCAGAAAAAAAGTGAAGGTTCTGGAGTGGCCATCTCAGTCTCCTAACCTCAATATCATTGAGCCACTTTGGGGAGATCTCAAACGTGCAGTTCATGAAAGACAGCCCAAGAATTTACAGGAACTGGAGGCTTTTTGCCAAGAAGAATGGGCAGCTTTACCATCTGAAAAAATAAAGTGCCTCATCCACAACTACCACAAACTATGCAAATGGGTATGTAAACTTTTGATCAGGGTCATTTGGGTAGTTTCTGTTGTCATTATGATTTAAAAAGAGCAAACACAATTTGATAATAAATGGCTTTACCCTACCACTAACTATGAGTGAAAAATAATTTTGTATTATCATTCATATTCTCTAAAAAATGCCCCCCAAAAAATCACAAATTCCGCCAGGGTATGTAAACTTAGCACAACTGTATATAATAAAGATAAAATAAAAGACATTCAAAAATACAAAACAGGGACAAGTTGTGCCAGAAAGAAATGAGGTGCAATGACAGCAAGGCACCTTAAATTTGATACATCAAAGCATTATCTGATATCACGATGGGCAATCTTGTTGCTGTGCAGCTGAAATGAAAAATCCTAAGTGCAGTTTGGCTTCACAGTAGAAGTCAATGTCTTTAACAGAAGAAGAGAATGTAATACCCACATCCACGAGGCTGTGTTCTTTTTACGTTAACGAGAACCCTTTTTTTGGCTACTTTTTTCCCAGTTTTAATTTAGGTCTTTTTTTTTTTTTACTGTTTCTCACTGTTACTGTTTCTCAACTCTGGTGATATCTAGTGATTATTAAGAACAACAACCCTGGAACAATGTTAATCATACATTGTCAGAACAAATCCAACACAAGGGTTGCTAAGCGTGACCTGTTTGTATCAAATGATTAAAGTACCTCTGGATTTTCACTTCACTATATCCACAGCTGAAAAAAAGGGTGCAGCATGTGACCACTGACCAGATCACGGTACTATTATAACTTGTCTGAAACAATCGATCCACTCCTCCCCATACCACCTGCTCTCCTCTCTCTTCGTTTAGCTGCCATGATTAGCCTTGGACAGAGTCTCTGTAAATACTTTGACAGCTGAAGCCACTGGTGACATTGGAGGGGAAGGTGAAGTTCTACACATAGTTAACATGCAGTAAAGTTCCATTCATCGGTGAATAACAGGGTTTTCCTTGGATACGGTCCAGCTGTTGTTGCTTATGAACATTTCAAGGAAGATTATTCTTGTAATTTCATTGTAATCATCCATCGGTTGAGCAATGGACACAGGGATAAGGACCTGTACTTATATAGTGCTTTTCTAGTCTCAAAGACCACTCAAAGCGCTTCACTAGTACTAACCCTCTATTCTAAGGGCCTATAGGAGACAAATATCTAGGGACAATTTAGAATAACCAATTAACCTAACATGCATGTCTTTGGATTGTGGGAGGAAACCGGAGCCCCCGGAGTAAACCCATGCAGCACAGGGAGAACATGCAAACTCCACACAGAAACACAGGCCAGGACACAGGCCAGGACAAGCTTTCCACTCCTCTAATGACTAATTGAGTGTGTCAGCGGGGTCAGGGATGCTATCAGAATTTCTCTGCATCACTCTCAGAAGTCTTCAAATAACATCAAAGCATGACTATTTCTATCTGTTTGATAAAGTTGTCGTCTAACCTGTGAGTTGTGGAGGGAGATGAGAGTGTCACTGCTGAAGGTGACATGGCATCATGTTAGCACTGTGTCTGGTTTCACTCAGAGGGGACTGAGTTGTCTACACTTCGCTGCTCTGTCAGTCCTGCTTTTCTGGGTCACTTGCACTGACATGCTGGTAGATATGATGGATACAGTCATCATATAGAAAACAGCAAATACCACAAACAAGTGGTTCAATATCTTTTTTAAACAACATTTCGAGCATTGGCACCATCTTAATGAAACAGATAATGACTTTTCTGAAAAGCCATTGTATTAAATAGGAATAAATTTAACCATATCAACCTTGTTCATAGTCTGGATTGCACTACCAAAGTGGCAGGTCCATATAAAGTGAAACCTTATTTTTAAAACAAGCATCAGATCCTATTACCCCACCTCTAACGCAGCTCTTCAATCTTGTGACTGACTTCTAATAGAAAATGCTCTATATGACCATTTTACCCAGCAAGCGATATGCATTTTATGTATGTTTTGACATGAAGGACCTGCTCATACCATGAAGTTTGTCCCAAGAAAAAGCCCAAAGTCTACTTCTTTTGAACAGTATGATCAGTGACGTGCACAGATATTTCGGGGGGCAAGTGTTCAACCCCCCCAAAAAAGGCGATGCTAAATACCGAAAAAAGTAAAGTTATATAGTACTGCAAATTTTACTGTACTTAAAATAAGATAAGATAAGATAAGATAAGATAAGATAAGCCTTTATTAGTCCCACAATGGGGAAATTCCAGGATTGCAACAGCACAGGGATAGCAACACTCAGAGCAACAATCAGAAGACAAGAAAAAACAAGAGCAGCGAATATACATATGTACATATAAATATATAAATATATAAACACACAGTGCGGAGCACTGTAGCTAGATGGAATGAACAGCATAACCGTCTACTTAGTTATCCTACATGGTATGATTATGTACCCATACATATTGTCACCCTCCATAACGACTGGTATTTTCCTAGTTGTATACCGGAGGGGACCATTGTGTAAGTCTATTGCGTCTTTTGCATTCAATACTATTAGGTTGTCACGTTTTTTTTTGCTATCTCTGCGAGCAGCCCTGCTTAGGTTATACAGTCTGACAACCGTAGGTAGGAAGGACCTGCGAAACCTCTCGGTTGTGCACCTAGGATGATGTAGTCTGCTGCTAAATGAGCTCCTCAGTGCATTCAGTATGTCCTGCATAGGGTGGGACTCGGACTCCAGCAGAGATGGCAGTTTAGCCACCATCCTTCTATCTCCCATCTCCTCCACTGGGTCAAGGCGTTTCCCCAGGACAGAGCTACCTTTCTTGATCATTTTGTTCAGTCTCTTCCTATCAGCTGCTGTAATGCCCCTGCCCCAGCAGACCACTCCAAAAGTGATGGCTGATGCCACCACTGTGTCGTAGAATGTCTTCAGCAGCGCCCCTTGTACACCAAAAGACCTGAGTCTCCTCAGTAGGAACAGCCTGCTCTGTCCCTTCTTGTAGAGTGCGTCAGTATTGTGTGACCAGTCTAGTTTATTGTTCAGATGAACACCCAGGTACTTGTAGGATGTCACCATCTCGATGTCTGTTCCCTGTATATTTACTGGTGCTGTGAGGGGTTGTCCTTGCCTGCGGCAGTCCACCACCAGCTCCTTAGTTTTCCTCGCGTTGATCTGGAGGCAGTTCCGATGGCACCAGTCCACGAAGTCCTGGATAAGTCACTTACTTGGTATATTATTTTTTAAACACCTATACACTCACAGAGATATTTAACATTCCACAGATTTCAACAAAAATGTCAATGCATACAGATGCCATGATTTTCATCATTAATTATGTACAGAGTGGGGCTGAAAAGTTCATAGGCTGACTAAGAAGGAGTTATGCTCGTAGGTGCTGAGCCAATTTGTGCTTCAGTGGCCGAGGAACAAGCGGGCAGAGCAGAAAGTGAGAGAACTGTCAAGAGTATGGGTACAATAAGCCACATTTGGTCAAATTTGACCACTGCATCATGGTCAGCCTATGAATTTTTCAGCCCCCCCCCCCACTTCCCCGTATTTACAGGACAAAAATGGGCAGCTTCCATTGAAAAAATAAAATTCTATTCAAAATAAATAAATCTTTGCAAAGGTCAGAAAAAAGGCTTTTCTTTCAATAAATAAAATATTAACTCCGTTCAAATAACTACAGTAAATCTTTGCAAAAAATTAAAAAGGCCATTCCCCTTGGCAGTAAAATGAGCCAAAATCCTCCCTTCTGTTAATCTGCCACCCTCCATGCCCACAAAGACTGCAAGGATAGTTTATACAGGACAATTTAGTAGATCAGCGGGAGGATAGCTGCAAATGTACAAGAAAAATCATGAAAATTGGAGAAAAAAGTTGCAAATTTTAAAGAAAAAAGTTGCAATATATTTTTTCTTGTAGTTATAACTTTCTGATGGAGCCATTGACCTGAGATTGTCACCAGATATCAGTAACAACCCAAGTAACCTATACATACAAATAAATCAAGGCAAATGTGTTCACAAAACAAGCTATATTTAATAAAGTTGAATTACACAGGGAATAAGTTGAATACATGAAGAAAAAGTGGTGCAAAAAGGCATAGAAAGCCAAGAAATCAGCTTAAATCCATCAGAATTTAGGAAGCCATCCCATCCCCCATCAGTGCAAATTAATTTCAGCTGGTTAAGTCTTGACTGATAGCCTTGAAAAAGGTCTGTGAATATCAGATTGTCACACCACAAAGAACTCATGATGGGTAGAAGCAAAGAGCTCTCTCTAGACCTTTGCAACCTTATTGTTGCAAAACATAATGATGGCATTGGTTACAGGGGCATTTCTAAATTGCTGAATGTTACAGTGAGCACTGTTGGAGCCATCATTTGGAAGTGGAACCAACATCATTTTACCATAACCAGACCACAACCAAGAGCTCCTCGCAAGATTTCTGACAGAGGAGTCAAAAGAATTATTAGAAGAGTTATCCAAGAGCAAAAGACCACTCGTGGAGAGCTCCAGAAAAACCTAGAGTTAGCAGGCACTACTGTTTCAAAGAAAACTAGAAAAGCACTCAGAGAGCGCAGACCTCCGCCAAGCGCCACAGTTCCCCCCATACAGTGTTTGTGTGTACGTTTTCAGATTCCTTGACCATGAAAACATATGACAAGCAATTGGATTGACAATGATAGGATTAGTGGTTCAGTAGTTATTCACGAAAATGGCATTTTGCGTAATGGCGGTTTTCTTGTGGACGGTGATCCAGATCACCACCAAAATCTAATCATCTGTAGGATACCCCATTTCTGACAATCTGTGAAAATTTCATGAAAATCCGTCCATAACTTTTTGAGTTATCTTGCTAACAAACAAACAGACAAACAGACAAACAAATAGACAGACAGACAAACAGACAGACAGACAAACCAACGCCGATGAAAACATAACCTCCTTGGCGGAGGTAATAATAAGTAATGCACTCAAGCAACATGGGCTCTATGCCTGCTCACCTTGTAAGACTCCATTGCTGAAGAAAAAGCATGTTGAAGCTTGTTTAAAGTTTGCTGCACAACATTTGGGCAAGCCAGTAAAATACTGGGAGAACATAGTCTGGTCAGATGAGACCAAAATTGAACTTTTTGGATGCGACAACACACAGCATGTTTGGAAGAGAAGTGGCTGTGTGTGTATAAATAAATAAATAAATAAATATACACATACATGCAGTGGTTTGGTTTATTATTTTTCAACGCAGTCCACACACTTCTTCCATCGTTGTTGCAGCACTTTGATCCCTGCGGTTGAAAAATAAACCACATTTGGTTTATTACACTATGAACTTTTTAGTCTATAAACGTTTCAGCCCCACCTCAAATATATATGTTTGGACACACACACACACACACACACACACACACACACACACACACACACACATATATATACACTACCGTTCAAAAGTTTGGGGTCACCCAGACAATTATTTTGTGTTTTCCATGAAAAGTCACACTTTTTTTTTTTTTTTTTTTTTTTGTTACTTATTTGTACCCGTATGTAGATTTGGTTTGCAGTCTGGTGACAAGCCACCGGCTGCCGGTCGCTGTGTGCGCGAGCGCCCTAAATCTACATGTTTTTGGTATGCGGGAGGAAACCCGAGAAATCCCGGAGTAAACCCACGCAACACGGGGAGAACATGCAAACTCCACACAGCTCACTGTTGGTCGGGGGCTGGGATCAAACCCACGATCTCATGATCCCCGCGATCCCCCGGCCAAGAGTAAACTGTGCTGCTGCAGTGCTAAACCACTGCGTCACCGTGCAGCCATTTACCACCATGAGTTGTAAAATGAATAGAAAATATAGTCAAGACATTGACAAGGTTAGAAATAATTTTATTTATTTATTTAGCGAATGCAAAGTCCTTAAGCCAAGCAGTTGCCTCCTGGTTTGCTGTATGGAGGGTGTGTAATCCTCCTTCCAGTCTTTGGAGCGGGCAAGCCTCTATGATGTGTTCCATAGTTTGCTCCTCTCCACATGCGCACAGTGGGCTAGGGCTACTGCCCCATCTGTGAAGGCTGGCCAAGCAGGGGCCATGTCCAGTCCTGAAGCGATTGAGTGTAGACCACTGTCTCCTTGGGAGGTTGGTGCCCGGGACCTGTTGGTTGGGGTTTATCACCAGCTGTTTGTTTGGGACCTCCTTGGTCTCCCATTCCTCTTGCCAAGCTGTCTGGATGGTAAAGTCAGCTGGGGGAGGGTTTTTCCAAATCGGCCGTCTGGATGAAAGTCGGGCAGTGGGTGGGGTGTAGATATCTGCATGGATTGGTAAGTGAGGAAAATCTTTAACTTTTTGGAGCATCCTTTGAGTTAATGCTGCTCGCCGGATGTGTGGAGGGGCTATGTTTGACAGTACAGAGAGCCAGGGGAGTGGTGTTGAGCGGATTGTTCCAGTTATAGTTCTCATGGTTGAGTTGAGCTGGGTGTCTACATGGTGTGTGTAAGATGACCTGGACCAGACAGGGGCACAATATTCTGCTACAGAGTATGAAAGGGCCAGTGCTGAGGTGCGCAGGGTGGAGACTGCCGCCCCCCATTTTGCACCAGCGAGCTTGCAGAGCAGGTTGTTTCGTACTTTCACCTTAGCAGCCGTCCCCTTTAGATGTTCCTTGAAGGATAAGGTCCTATCAAGGGTCACTCCAAGATAAGTTGGATTTGGGGCATGCTTAAGCTTGAGTCCGCTCAGGTGGATGTTTAGTTCTCTGGCAGCTTTTGCATTGTGGAGATGAAATACACTGGAGACGGTTTTTGCTGGGCTTGGTTTTAGGCGCCAGATTTTGCAGAACTGGTCCAGTTTAGCAAGATCTTCCGTGAGCACCCGTTCCAGTGGTTCAAAGTCTGGTGCTTGGAATGCCAAACAGATGTCGTCTGCATAGATGAATTTGCGGGATTTTGTAGTAGGCAGGTCGTTTATGCAGAGGTTGAACATTGTTGGAGCTAGAACTGAGCCTTGTGGGAGTCCGTTTTTCTGCATTCTCCATGCACTTGTGTTCTGACTGAGGTGGACTCTGAACCTTTGGTTGGTCAGCAGGGTTTTTATAATTGCTGTTGCCCAAGCAGGGATCGCCTTTATAAGTTTCAGGAGGAGGCCTTTGTGCCAGACCGTATCATAGGCGGCTGTAAGATCGAGAAACACAGCCCCTGTCTTCAGTCTGCTCTCGAAGCCATTTTCAATGAAGGTGGTTAGGGCCAGTACTTGTTCTCCTGTACTGCGGTCCTTGCGGAAACCTGCTTGATCCACACTTAGAATATCCTCTATTTCTGGGGAAATGCGTTGCAGTATTAGGCGCTCCATGATTTTGTAAGGAACGCTGAGTAGGGAGATTGGGCGGTAGCTTGCTGGTAGTTTGTGGTCTTTGCCAGGTTTTGGGATGGCAATGACTTTTGCTGCCCGCCATTTCTTTGAGATCGAGTTCGACCAGCAGACTGAATTAGAAATAATGATTTGTATTTGAAATAATAATTTTTTCCTTCAAACTTTGCTTTCCTCAAAGAATCCTCCATTTGCAGCAATTACAGCATTGCAGACCTAACATGATTGCACAAGGGTTTTCTAATCATCCATTAGCCTTCTGACACAATGAGCAAACACGTTGTACCATTAGAACACTGGAGTGATAGTTGCTGGAAATGGGCCTCTATACACCTATGTAGATATTGCACCAAAAACCAGACATTTGCAGCTAGAATAGTCATTTACCACATTAGCAATGTATAGAGTGTATTTCTGATTAGTTTAAAGTTATCTTCATTGAAAAAAAGTGCTTTTCTTTCAAAAATAAGGAAATTTCTAAGTGACCCCAAACTTTTGAATGGTAGTGTATATTGTGGGAATCCACTCAGTATGTTTCCACTCAGATGGAAGGACAAGGGGAATGGTCATGGTGTGGCACATATGTTTGGTTCATATTTCCCACAAGAGTGTGGCACATATGTCTGGTTCATATCTCCCACAAATGTATGGCTTATGTGGATTGGGGCTTCACGTCTGGAGGAACAAAGAGTCTGGATCGACGAGGGCCGACAGGAGATGTCGAGGAGGTGTGAAGTCGGACCCTTGTCTCAGAGAGGAGGCCCTGGGGGGATCCCCGGAACACCAGAGAATAAGAGACAATGGTGAATCTTCAGAGACTTGCATTGTGATTAAATGTTTGCAGAAGCACCATGTGACTTGAGTTCTTAATCCCCCGGAGGTATAAGAATGTGATGTAACATGATTCTGCCTCTTCTTGCTATTTGAGAATGTTGGATGATTGTGTTCTGCAATAAAGCCGAACCTGAGGAATAAACTCAAGTCTCGTCATTGAACACAACTTCCACACTGGTGACCCACGACAAAGAATGAGCAGAGAGAATTCTCCCGAGCGGAGCTCATCAGAGGCCAGCCTAATGGCTGCCTCCACGCTCCGGCTGCCCGATTTCTGGCAGCACAGCCCACGCTCCTGGTTTAGCGCGGACGAGGCGCGGTTCAACCTCCAGAGAATCTCAAAGGATTCGGGGCTGCACGGTGGCGCAGTGGTTTAGCACTGTGGCAGCACAGTTTTACCCTCGGCCGGGGGACCGCAGGGATCATGAGATCGTGGGTTCGATCCCAGCCCCCGACCAACAGTGAGCTGTGTGGAGTTTGCATGTTCTCCCCGTGTTGCGCGGGTTTACTCTGGGATTTCTCCGGTTTCCTCCCGCATACCAAAAACATGTAGGTTTAGGGCGCTCGCGCACGCAGCGACCAGCAGCCGGTGGCTTGTCACCAGACTGCAAACCAAGTCTACCTACAGGTACAAATAAGTAACAAAAAAAAACACAAAAAAAAAAGGATGAAACGAGGTTCTACCATGTGGTAGCGAAGCTGGACAGTCACACGGTCCAGAGGGTGGAAGACCTGGTTAACCACCCACCGGACACCGACAAGTACGGCGCATTGAAGGAGGCGCTGATCAGCCATTTCACCCCCTTGGTGCAACAGCGAGCAGAGGGGCTTCTAGCGTTGACGGAGTCGGAGAACGACAGACCGGTGGACCTGATGGTGAAGATGCTGAGACTGAAAGACTCCGAGGATGGCGAATTTATTTTCGCCCACCTTTTCCTCCGGACTCTGCCGCCAGCAGTGAGAGTGACCCTGGCAGACTCACCCCGATTGGCCAAGCGGGACTACCATGGGCTCAGCAAGGAGGTGCAGCTACTCGTCGACGCCCACAAGCGGAGCACGGTTTCGGCCGCGGCAGCTGAGCAGAGGACGGCGCCCGGAGATGGTTTGGAGCCAGTGGCGGCGACGCCAGACGAACCGACGACGGCAGCGACAGGCGTCAGGCGACGCGGAGCTGAAGACGGCCTGTGCTTCTACCACCGCCGTTTTGCGGAGAGGGCACACAGATGTCTCCCACCGTGCCGCTTCAAGCGTCAGGGAAACGCCAAGACCGGGGGCCGGAAGCAGCTGCGTCCCTCGGAGAAGAAAACAAGCTGCTTTACCTGACAGATGCACACTCGGGGAAACAATTCCTCGTGCACACGAGCTCCCAGCTGAGTTTCGTCACGCCTACCTATGCGGAACGGCTGATGCCGTCTAAAGCTCCCTGGGTGTCAGTATCAGCAGCGAATGGCTCAGCAATTAAGACCTTCGGTGAGAGGACCATGCTTCTGTCCTTACAGGGCCGTTCATTTGAGTGGACCTTTATTGTAGCGGCAGTCAGTTTTAACATGTTAGGGGCTGATTTTTTGTGCTCACATGGTTTATTGGTTGATCTTGCTAATAGACGTCTGGTTAATGCACTGTCTTTTCATTCTATCCCCTGCACAGCTCGGGTGGCCCCGCTGACTGCACACGCCAACGTCACAGCTGCGGGTGGTAAGTTTCATGCTCTGCTCACTCACTTTCCAGCACTCACAGTCCCAAAGTTTTCGGCGACAGTGGCCAAACACGGGGTGGAGCATTTTATCACCACCACTGGGCCGCCCATTTTTGCAAAAGCCCGGCGCTTGGACTCAGCTAAACTGGCAATAGCATGCGATGAATTTGCCAACCTGGAAAAACTGGGCATAATTAGACGCTTGAACAGCCCCTGGGCTTCACCGTTACACATGGTCCCAAAGGCTGATGGCTCATGGCGACCTTGTGGTGATTTCCGCAGGTTGAACAACGTCTCGGCACACGACCGCTACCCGATTCCGCACATCCAGGATTTCTCAGTTCATTTGGCGGGGGCGTGCATTTTTTCTAAAATAGACTTGGTGCGCGGCTACCATCAAGTCCCTGTGCGCGCGCAGGATATTCCCAAAACCGCAGTAATAACTCCGTTTGGGCTTTTTGAGTTTTTGCGCATGCCGTTTGGGTTAAAGGGCGCTGCGCAAACTTTCCAACGCATGATGGATGCAGTTTTACGCGACCTGCCTTTCGTGTTCATCTATTTAGACGACATATTGGTAGCCAGCACGTCCGAGGACGAACACGAAACCCACCTCACAGCGGTTTTTCGGAGACTGGCAGAGCACGGGTTGATAATTAACCCAGAGAAGTGCCAGTTCGGGGTGGCGCAAATCGATTTTTTGGGGCATCGCGTTTCGCCAGAAGGAGCGGTTCCCCTGCCTGAGAAAGTGCGCGTAATAACAGATTTCCCCCGACCTCAAACGATAAAAGCACTGCAGGAGTTTCTAGGAATGGTTAATTTTTACAACCGGTTCCTTCCGAGCGCAGCGCAGCTCATGCAGCCACTGTACACGGCACTAAAAAAACAAAAACCCACGAATAAGGTTGAATGGTCTCCGGAGCGGGAGCGCGCTTTCTCCCAGGTCAAATCAGCCCTTGCAAGCGCCGTTTTGTTAGCGCACCCGGTTCCAACAGCCCGTTTGGCGCTCACCACCGACGCTTCTGATCTAGCGGTGGGGGCAGTCATTGAACAGTGTGTGGCAGGGACCTGGCAGCCGCTCGCGTTCTTTAGCAAATCCTTGCGCGATAACGAGCGTAAATACAGCGCGTTTGACAAGGAGCTTTTAGCCCTACACTTGGCCATCCGCCATTTCCAGTTCTGGCTGGAAGGGCGTCGTTTCACCGCTTTCGTGGACCACAAACCATTAACTTTTGCGGTGGCCAAGATCTCAGAACCTTGGTCAGGCCGACAGCAAAGACAGCTAGCCGCAATATCGGAGTTCACCACTGATATCCAGCATGTCGCAGGTAAACACAATGTAGTGGCAGACTGTCTCTCACGTGCTGTGGCAACACCAGGCCACGTGGGGGCACACTCGGTGGCT
Organism: Pholidichthys leucotaenia; assembly: GCA_020510985.1. Taxonomy (NCBI): domain Eukaryota; kingdom Metazoa; phylum Chordata; class Actinopteri; order Cichliformes; family Pholidichthyidae; genus Pholidichthys; species Pholidichthys leucotaenia. Next base: position 157,357,642 of record CM035845.1, read on the forward strand.
GTGGGCCAGGGCAGTGACGCGGGAGCGCGCGCAGCCCCGGTCCACGTAGGTTTGGATTATGCAGACATGGCTGCAGAGCAGGTTGGTGACGCGGATGTGCGCGCGCTCCAGTCTGGGCAAACAGGGTTAAGGCTGGAGCACAGGGTGCAGCAAATAGGTATGCCCCCCTTAATATGCGATGTCTCCACGGGACGGCCTCGTCCCGTGGTTCCAGCCACGTGGCGCCGCCGCGTTTTTGACTCGGTCTATTCGCTGGCGCACCCAGGGGTGCGCGCATCGATCAAGATGGTGGGGGAGAAATTTGTCTGGCTGGGATTGCGCAAACAGGTCAAGGAATGGGCAGCAGCTTGTGTAGCGTGCCAGAGGGCTAAGATACACAAGCACACGAGGGCCCCTTTGGAGCCTTTTCACATCCCGGCTAAACGTTTCGATCATGTGCATGTTGATCTGGTGGGCCCGCTTCCCTCGTCTCAAGGGCACACACACCTTTTGACGATGGTGGACCGCACCACGCGTTGGCCGGAAACGGTACCTCTGGCGTCAACAACGGCGGGAGAGGTTGCGCGCGCGTTTTTAACAACTTGGGTCGCGGGTTTTGGAGTTCCGTCGGACATAAAGTCCGACAGAGGCCCTCAATTTGTTTCCGAACTGTGGTCGTCTATGGCCCGCAGCTTAGGGGTGAAGGTACACCACACTACCGCTTATAACCCGCAGGCCAACGGTTTATGTGAACGCTTTCATAGGTCATTGAAAGCAGCCCTCAGAGCATCGCTCATGGATACAAATTGGGTGGACAAACTGCCATGGGTTTTATTGGGGTTGCATTCTGCACCTAAGGAGGATTTGCAGGCCTCCCCAGCGGAGTTAGTTTTCTTGCTAGATTTGGGGGGGGCAGAAGGGAGCTAATTTGCATAAACAGACTCAAGCCCGCTTTTGTCCTGGCTGATGAACACGTGCAGTTGGCGAAAGCCCCCCGCTGGGGCAGGCCACCGAGAAGGCATGCTCCAGAGCTCCCACAGAGATGTGCTAACAAATCTAATCCCCAGGTGAGAGGAGACGCTGCAGACGCAGCGAAGCCGGCTTACAGC